>OZ014496.1:5913120-6353575 GCA_963966045.1 Xestobium rufovillosum
GAATTTTTCCTCTTTTAATGCTTTGTAGCAGCTACTTTTTGAAACTTGAAACATATTAGATAATATTGACAAACTAGTGGAAGGTTCTTCCTCAATTGCCAAACAAACATTTTGTTTCAGATCGTCAGTCACAATACGGTTTCCTCTTTTCTTGTTTTTATTATGTTGCGTATTCAAACATCCGCACGTAATAAACTGTTTGTATAATCTTAAAATGGTTGTTTTATTTGGTACAGGACGATTTGGATACTCCGCCGCAAAGTGATCACGTACCTCTCTACTCGATAGACCTCTGATATAATCAGTAACCATTTTTACCTTTTCTGGTGTAGTATAAACTGCCATTTTCACGTTTGAATATTCGTTCGGCTTAAAAGTGACAGATTTGTAATTATTTAAGTACCTACTACATTATTGCTTGTCAGAGAACACGGCCTACTAACTTAAAAATTATTTCAATGGAATGAGCTATTAATTATCGAGTCTAGTTTCTCTTTATCGTAAACAATTTCACTTTTTACATTTTCAAAACTATCAGAAAATGTCAGAAATGATGTAAACTTGAAGTGTGCTAAAAATCATTTTGAAATTCATAGTACAAAAACCATTAACACGAGACAAAGACTATAGCATGTAGATACATATGGTGCATTTGTAAAAAAAGGCAGTGTATACACTTACACGCTTCGTGCAAGTATTAGCAAGAGCTAATTATTTGTCAAAGTATGCGGCAAACATGAGTGGTACTGGACCGTTCGAACAACTACTCTTCGGACAAATATCCCGCCAGGCATTGGATTATAGAATTAAATCCAGATTTTGTGTACTACCCCAAACATATCGTTGGGCTTGGAACATCCTTGCATTTGTACGTACTTTCGTGCTCAACTAGCGGTAGTATGAGTGTTAAAAGTTTTTCAATATTGCAATGCATATATTTTCTCATCTTGCCGGTATTAGCACAGACAATTTCCAATTTGTTCTATCTTGCTTTTTTATTCTTGTTGCGGTATTCTTTAATTTTATGGCTTCTCTGCAAAATTAAATTCTTTCTTTGAAGACTGCTTCTTTATTTAGTGGAATATTCATCAAAATTAGTATCAATTCAAGAATCAATGAGAAATAAATTAGTAGTCTGCTTTAATTTGTGAGAACTAAAGTGTTCCAAATTTGTGTCCAGCAGTGTATTTTGGAAAATTCAAAGTTGTTCACACTTCCAGCAATAATTGACAAAATTCGCTTGCTAACACCAATTATCAAATTGAACCATTTCATAAAGTGGGAATTCAGGAAATAGCGATAAAAAATCGGGCGATCGACTCTACTTCAAAAAGTATAAACATTCCCTATATCTATCTCTTATCAATTTGTTGTTATGATCCAAGATCTGTTGCAGGGGAGGTTACCATATGCAGCAGCTTTCGGGCGAAGTGGTGAAACGGGCAAGCGGGAGGCATTTTCATATTCTGCCAACGCCAAGAGATCGGTTCGGTTCGTGGTGTTAACGTTGGCAAAATATGAGAAGCGAAACTAAGCGTTGGCACTTTATAATACGGTCTTGGAGGAAACTGCAATGCTCAAGTACTTTCTGTTATAAAAGTCATCTTTTAAGGTGGTCTCTGATGTAGTTTTTGTGTCACTAACAAAATAATAGAATATTTACAACTAAAACAAGCTTTTTATGCCATTCATGTCGATTATTGATATTAAACTCGCCTTAAATTGCTAGACAAAAATATAATTGTTATTTGTAAATTTTATATAATTATTAGTGCCAATTTTTTAATTTCGTGAGTTATTGGCATGAATTAAACTATTTTTAGAAGACTTAGAAACCACAGTTATTCCCAAATTATCATTTACCCTCTACCCTTGTGTGTGAGATATGTAGATGATTGTCTCACTGCTATTCCTCTTTGTTCAAATATTGCATGTTTTGAATGTGTATGGAAAACCGCAGACCAACTGGTTTCGTCCTTCTGGGACTCATCAGTACGGTGCTCTCCCCTACACACTCAAACCATGCAATCTAGCTTGCTATATATGCTGCCGCGCTCTGGACAGATATCAGCAAGTGACAACTACTTTGAGTAATTATCTAGTATTAATTAGTGGTACTGGCAAAGAAAATGAAATTCTTAATCAATTTAATAACTATCATCCCAAATTACAGTTTAGGTACTACAGAAATTTCAAAAAATAACCAAATTAACTTCTTAGACTTAACACTTTACAAAATTAATAATTCAATACAATACCTATTTTATTGTGTATCTGCGCATCTATGACACGGTTTTTATACAAATAATGGCACTCTACAAGAAGTACCGCATGCCGCATGCCATAGAATTAAACCTCACCTATACATTTTATAGGTGAGGTTTAAAATCAAACAAAAATCGTAACCGAAAAGCGAAAAATCAACTTACTTCAAGAGCTTCCTGCGTACTTATGGCTATTCTGAACTCTGTGGAACTCACATTTAAATAATTGTAATTAGCAGGCCTTTTATTTTCACCAGACATTCTGGTAATAATACAAAAAATACACCAGACACCAAGGCTAAAAAACCTGAAACGATGATTTGTCTAAAACCGGCTCCACACTATAATGGCAAACTAGGCGAACGTTTGTAATGCGTGGAGTTCATCACATAGTGTGTATGGTACAACGCATGGCAAACTACGCGAACGTTCGCGTTCGCCGAGGTTCGGACAGAAAGCCGGCTACTCACTACGCTGTACTTGGCGAGTACTTTCACTTTTTAAAGTACTTGTATTTGGCGAATAGTATGTGTGTTTACCATACACACTACGCGGAAGAACGGTGAATGCTCATCTTTTGCGGGAAATGCAAGTACTTGTCAAAAAGCTTCTCATCGTGGCGGACGATACTGAAACGGAAGCAGCAATTTCAAGTTGTAAAACTCAAACAGTTCCTAAATATGTTGCCATTAAGGAACCTTTCTTCTTTTCTAATTCGGGAATGGAAACTTCCATTTCCTCCACCATTTTTTATTGAATGCACTTCCACGCATCATAAACCTCGTTCCTATTTTTATGCAATTTGTGCGAGGGGTCCCAGATAATCGGCCCCCCCCCTGATAAGTATCTGAAAATAAAAGTGTCGTTCTATTCGACCACTCCATTTCAACTAAATTTCTCAATCCGAATCGTAAGTAAGTAAGGGCGTAGTGTGTATCTACCGCCAAGTACTTGCCGAGTACAATACTCGGGCCCTTTGACTTTGGACAGTTTTCCGACTTCAATTGGGAAGTACAAAAGTAGCATGCCGAGCCTAGCCGAGTCGTACTCGCATATCGTACACACTACTTGCTAATTCCCAAGTACTTGCCAAGTACTTGCAAAGGAACGCGTAGTGAGTAGCCGGCTGAAGTCGGTAAAAGAGGCCTGAGTCACAACCGACTCAAATGAACAAGCCGCGAAGTAAGAAATCTGGCAACGTTGCCTCCTGGCCGGCAAATTTTGCATATGGCCGTTGACAGACGTGTACTGCGCTATGTATACCTGCCTTAAAATGATTAAAAGCCGGAGTTTTTAATGTATTATAACGTTAAAAAGTTGTGTTGTCCCAAGTACATTAAGAGTCCGGCAAACCCCTTTAAAATGAACCCGAAAACTGACTTCGTAGTGCTATGCTCATTTCTAAACGGTGAAAATTGAAGTGTTGAATTTTGGACAGTTTATAAACGAAACTTTATTTTATGTTTCCATTGAAAGAAAATTTGAAAATTTTATCTTAGAAAGTGTCAGTTCACTCACGAAATTGACCAGCTTCACGCGTGCATAGCGCCAAGAGATTTACAGTTTTCGAAAAATTGTTTCAATGGCGACATAAAGTATACCTTCTTCTATCATAATCAGGCTTTCGTGTTGCTAAATTTACTAGGATGAAGGTGTAATCATGGTAGAGCGAGAGCGCTGCAACCGCAAAATATGGCTTGGTATGTGCTGCCGCCTCGTAGCGACTGAGCGTAAACTCAGAGCGCCGTTGTCTCATTTACTAGGTACCGAACGCGCGGGCTTTGAATGTGCGTTGCTCCTGTATCCATAAACGTGTTTAGCGCGACGGTGTTGCAACACAGCTGATAGTTTGCTCCGATTTCTAACGGATTCCTCACCGACCCGATGCCCCGCAGGTGTAACTTTTGATCTGCTTTGCCGGACTCTTAAGTGTAGATTGTGTAGTGATTATTTTATGTGCCTGACAATCTTTTGTATGTGTTTTATCTCTTGTAATAGTGGGAAGTGGAAAGTGACTGCCAGTTTTCTGGTACAATAATGCCGAGAGGCCGAGACGTTGTTGTGTACCGGGGTGCAAAACAAACTATGATTCTTCGATAAAAACGAGGGTGTGAAGTCTACTTTTAGTTTCCCTAATTAAAACAAAAATGGCTCAAAGCAATTCCAAGACAAGACTGGTTACCATCAAAACATTCTGTAGTATGTGAGTTACACTTTGATCCCAATGCGATTATTAAATTTGATAAACACCTATTACCAGACGGAACACTTGACATGATTCCTTGCAAACCTAAGTTATATGAGAATACTTTTCCAACCATTTTTCCAAATTTGCCGAAGTACTTGTCCACAAAAAAGTTTGTCGTTCGTAAAGATCCTGAATCTAGGCGGCAATCAAATTCGTAAACAAGAAATCTTAATAAAAAACTTTGAAAAAGCAGATATTATTGAAAGTTTTGAAGGTTTCGTCAACGGTTTTTCGGAAAAATTGAATATTTCTGATAACTGGAATATAAAAATATTAACACCTAAAGTTAGGTATCTTTTACACATTAAATCTTGATGCTGATGCAATTACAGTCGAGAACCAAATATTAATTAATGACTTAACAATAAAAATATTCGCAAAGGGCAATGAAATGCATTTTAACGATTTAAAATGGGTCTTAGCTTTTGATATGAAAATTAACAGATGGTCACAGATTCAGAATTTATTAGACCTATTTAAAGTATTGCTGGGCATTAGCTTACATAAAATACGGCAATGGATATTTAATTATTGTCTAAACAGATAATTTAATAATATTTATCCTCCAAAAGTTTTCAAAATTAGCTGTAAAATGCAAGCCCCGGGGGGTTATTCACGTGGGAAGTTTGGTGTACACTATAAGGAAGTTCGAAAGGAAGTTTGAGGAAGTCTGGGGAAGTTTGAGGAAGTCTGGGGAAGTCCGAGGAAGTCTGGGGAAGTACGAGGAAGTCTGGGGAAGTTTGAGGAAGTCTGGGGAAGTTCGAGGAATTCTGAGGAAGTTCGAGGTAGTCTGGGGAAATCCGAGGAAGTCTGGGGAAGTTTGGGTAGTCTTGAGGTAGTCTAGGAAGTTTGGAGTTAATCTTGCGAAAAATCTCGTGAAGTTTGGGATATTTAAAAACAATATGCGTAAACCATAAATATTCAAATATGTAATATGTTCTGTTTGTATAATTATGGAATGTTCGTCTAGCATTTTATCGCCATGTATGTGTTAAAATAATGTCACGTATTAGCAAATTCCCAGGTCCCCAGGTATACCTAAGCCAGAATACTTACCTATGTGAGTATATCTATATTATCAACCTAATCCTACTGAAGCATAGTAGGTAAAATCACACTATATCCAGTGGTTTCTGCGACGCCAGTGTTACGGTTCAAGATTTGCATTGCTTTTCATGCATATTGTGCGGCCAAGTGTACTCTGGTTCACATGCTATTTTTGTTTCACGCACCAACACTTAAACCATCGTGTTCTGCTGTGTTTAGTGAGTTTATTTATATCCCAACTAGGTTTTGCCAATGCATTATTCCCTTGTTTTCATTAGTAATCGCGGATTTTCTTTAAACAAATACCTTTTGTGGCCACCAGACACAATACATGGAATGCAAAATTCTGTAAATTACAACAAGCGTTTTAGAAGAAAAAAGAAAAAGGATCCGCTTGGATTCGAACAAAAACTCCCCGCGCGTCTTGATAGTGCCCGCGCCTTTCGCTACTGCGCCAAACCTGTTGCTGGCATGGCATGAAGTTTAACATCTATATTAAAGCGCGTGAAAGTGGAAGTAGCTTACTTGGCAAGGAAAGCGCCGACACCGTAGTGAAATTACTGCATACTGTGGTAATAGCTATGGTTGTGGTTATGGTATTTTTCAGTCATTTAAAAAGATATAGATATACCCCGAGATATACCTACCTACATAGGCTCTCAATTTTAACAAAACGGAGCGGCGCATTGTCTTTGAGGAGGACGTCGGCATGCTACACGCGTTTTGCGGCGCCGCGCCGCGCTGTCCAAAATCGGCAAATTCGATTCAAACAAAAACTTTTGATTTGATGAGGCCGACTCCGATTTGTTTATTGTGGGTGATAATTTATTTTTCAACAACTGGCACTAAACTGAGTTCATAATAGTTTAAAAGTTTTAAGTTAGGTAAACACGTTCTTGTGAGATTATCTCGAAATTTCCTTTCACGTTACAATGGATGCTGATTTGGTTACATTCAAAAATTAAGTTATGGAGGTTCTGAATTTTTATATTTGGTTAGGTATATTAATTTGAAAATTGGGAAACTTAAATGACATCTAAATCTCAATTTTTTAGCAATATTTTCCAACACTTCCGGTTTCACCGGAATTGAACTGAAAATGCAATTTTTGAATAGGACTCCCTGTATATTTTTGGATCCAGTGAGTCATTCTAAACACTTTTACATCTAAAATTTAACAGAAAAATTGTTTGGGTGCAAACAAAATGTTAATTTAGAATCCTAAACTAGCGTAAATACAAAATCGTTAAACCAGACCAACTGCTTACTTACTTTTTGTAATTGGTTGAGTAGACGTTTGTTTATAATTTGTTAGTTTCCATTTGTTTTTAATAACTGCATACAAAAAAATGTTTCATGAGTTTTTTTGGACGAATACCACCACGAGCCACCATTGTTCTATTTAAAGAAACAGACTATTATTTCTGAAAAACCGCTTCTGAGATTTTCAAATGGCTCTACCAAAAAATGGTCGGCTTTTGATGATTTTGTTTTTACGCTAGTTTGGGACCCCAAAATTACCGATTTTTATTCAATCATGGCCATCTATAGATACAAAATTAAATTTCAAATTTAAAAAATATGTTGTTTTTTATTTAAATGTGACAGTATGGTATCTAAAATAACTCGCCGGTTCCAAAAATATAAATATAGGTATACAGGTTGTCTCATTTAAAAATCTAAATTTGGGGTCACTTTCGGCAAAATCGGAAGTGTCCGAAAAACTTAAGAGTCCGGCAAAGCAGATCAAAAGTTACACCTGCGGGGCATCGGGTCGGGTAGGAATCCGTTAGAAATCGGAGCAAACTATAAGCTGTGTTGCAACACCGTCGCGCTAAACACATTTATGGACACAGGAACAACGCACATTCAAAGCCCGCGCGTTCGGTATCTAGTAAATGAGACAACGGTGCTCTGAGTTTACGCTCAGTCGCTACGAGGCGGCAGCACATACCAAGCAATATTTTGCGTTTGCTGCGCTCTCGCTCTACCATGATTACACCTTCATCCTAGTAAATTTAGTAACACGAAAGCCTTATTATGGTAGAAGAAGGTATACTTTATGTCGCCATTGAAACAATTTTTCGAAAACTGTAAATCTCTTGGCGCTATGCACGCGTGAAGCTGGTCAATTTCGTGAGTGAACTGACACTTTCTAAGATAAAATTTTCAAATTTTCTTTCAATGGAAACATAAAATAAAGTTTCGTTTATAAACTGTCCAAAATTCAACACTTCAATTTTCACCGTTTAGAAATGAGCATAGCACTACGAAGTCAGTTTTCGGGTTCATTTTAAAGGGGTTTGCCGGACTCTTAAATGCGTCTAAATAATATAGATTCGCAGACTATTTAAGTACTCCAAATTTCAAATGAATATCTTAAGAAACAAAGAGTTTTAGGGGGAACCTGATTACATGACCATCCAGTATAATTCCTCATACCCGGTAAAATATTTCTATTTCTTTACTATTACAGAGATTACTCCTAGATATTGTTTCCATGTTACCAAGATATTACTGCGTGTCAGTTTCCTAATCTGAAGATATTCCTCTACATCTGTCAAAATCTTAAGAAAAACATAGTTGGGTTCTACGCAGAAGAAATGAGACAGCCTGTATCAGGGAAAATAATTTTGTATAATAGAAAATCAGAAATCAATGGGGGTCTCTCACGGGGTCTCTCATATAACATTTTACCCTAAATTGTATAATAAAGGTGCTATGGAAGAATCCCGCACCCTGTATACAAGGTATCTCAGAAAAGCTACACTCAGCTACAGATTCCTGAGGATAGAAAGATTGAACTCAATTTAACATTATACACAAAAGTCCATCCGTGCCGAGATAGGGCGCTCTGAATGGGGGTCAACTGGAGTAGGTTGACTTACTGACTTTATTTTACTATTCCAATATGATTTGTAGCACCTTTGACTTTGTTGAGAATTGGTATACAGACAGTTTATTTTTTAGGAAACGATAGTCCCTTTTCGGCTGAGAACACCAATGATTTTTTTGCAATTTGGGATTTTTACCCTTACTAAATTTAGCTATTATGCCCTAAAATAGTCTAGGGAATGTTATCGAATTTATTGCATTCGGGTTTTTAATACCTATAGAATTTTTGAAAACAGCAAAATTTACTAAAAGTCAAAACGAGATTCAAAACAATTCCTAAATAAATTAATTTTTTTCCTGTCACCAAAAACATATCATCGACGCCCGGATAAAAAAATGGTAAAAAGGTAAGGGCGTCCTTAAAAAATAAGCATACTGTGTATTAATTGTTATCAAACTCATAAATAACATAAATAAATAACATTCGAATACAAAAATATTTGTACCTCGATTTATACCAAATCCAAAGTTCGTAAGTCAACCAGTTCCGGTTATTTAAGTTAGCCCTGTTTAGAGGGTTCTATTTCGATAGGGATGCATTTTTCTATAAACATAAATAGAGTTAAGTAAATCACATTATTTTATCCTTAGAAATCTATAGTTAAGTGTTGACCCACCTTTGCTGAGACGCCCTGTATATCAAGATGCGCATATACCGGGTGGCATATTCATAACTCACGTATCGTATCGCAATCCGAAGTAACATATCCAACGCGCGAGAGGTATGTCAAATGAGTGGATGTCTGTCTCGCGTGATGGCGATCCCCTAGCTGTCCTTTTGGACCAGAACCGATTTTTTGGTCAAAAGAAAAAGGTGAAATCATCAAAACAAAAAAGAACTACGGCGAGGTGCGAACCCTCAACATTGCGGCTTGGGAGGCTGACACATAGACCACTGAGCCACCAGAGTATGCTGGCAAGAACGCTTACGAAAATAGTATATAAGCAGAAAATACGCCCGTTGCTGTAAGTCGACAGTTGGGAATGCAATACGCTACGTACGATATGAATATGCTACCGGGTGACCACGAGATCAGGCTCACCTCTATAACATTTTTGTTTTTTAAGATATTAATTTGAAATTTGGGACAGTTAAATGGTATGTAAATCTGTATTATTTGGAACAGTTAAAATTTTTCTGGCACTTCCGGTCTAACCGGAAATGAACCCACGTTCGAATTTTTGAATGGAACAGCCTGTATATTTTCATATTTTTTGAACCACAGGGTCATTCTAGATACGGTAGTGCCACTTTCGGGTAAAAACATTATCATAAAAAATTTTTGGACGCAAATTAAATCTTGCATCTAGACATCCATGACTGAAAGAAAAACATTAAGTCGGGGTCCTAAACTAGTGTAAAAACAAAATCATCAAATTAGGTCAAGTAGTTTTTCTGTTACAGCCATCTAAAAATCTAAGACACAGTTTTTCGGGTTAAAGTCATTTTTTTAAATGGAACCATGATGGCTCATCGCGATATTTCGATAGAGCTATTTTTTACAAACCATTTGATACCAAACACGATTCTTTCATTCGAAAATACTAGGAGATCTATTTTTCTTTGCATTTTTTACTAAATAGTAAAATAATTGAAAACTGATACATTTGCTCGAACATTTATTCTTCCCCTGCTTTATCTCAAATTTATTATGAATAGGACAGATTACAATAATAATAATAATTATGCATTATAGTATAAAATAAAGTCGGTACCTACCTGGGTACCCTAAGTTGGCTTAGAAATAAAGTACAGGAACAAAGGAATTAAAATTCCTTGACAGTAATTGGAATTCATTTGTTCATTTGCTTATTGTACCCATGTACCTACTTTATTTTATACTAATGCATAATAATTATTATTATACCTAATCTGTTTTATTCATAATAAATTTTTAGAAGAAGCAGGGAAGAATGCTACGTTTATTGTTGATAACAAATGTTCGAGTAAACGTGTTAGTTTTCACTTGTTTTACTATTTAGCAAATACAAAGAAAAACATATCTCCGAGTATTTTTGAATTAAAGATATCGAGTTTGATATCAAATGGTTCGTAAAAAATAGCTCTATCGAAATATCTCGATGAGCCACCATGGTTCCATTTAAAAAAATTGACATACCCGAAAAACTGTGTCTTAGATTTCTAGATGGCTGTAACAGAAAAACTACTTGACCTAATTTGATGATTTTGTTTTTACACTAGTTTAGGACCCTGACTTAATGTTTTTCTTTCAGTCATGGATGTCTAGATGCAAGATTTAATTTGCGTCCAAAAATATTTTATGGTAATATTTTAACTCAAAAGTGGCACTACCGTATCTAGAATGACACGGTGGTTCCAAAAATGTCAAAATATACAGGCTGTTCCATTTAAAATTTCGAATGTTGGTTCATTTCCGGTGAAACCGGAAGTGGCAGAAAAATTTTAAGTGTTCCAAATAATACAGCTCCACATGCCATCTAACTGTCCCAAATTTCAAATTAATATCTTGAAAAACAAAAATGTTGTAGGGGCGAGCCTGATCTCGTGGTCATCCGGTATATATACAGGGTGAGTCATTAAGGCGAAATCGGCCGATAACAAGAGTACAGTTCAAAATGGAAGAAACTTTTTCAAATAAAAGTTTTTCAAAAACAAGTGCTTAATGAGATAAAAATATTTTCAAATATGGCGGACTTCCGGTTATACCGGAAATGGACACTAACTATGTTATTTTAAATGGAACACCCTGTATTCGTTTGCATTTTTGGATTTCGCATGAAAAATAAATGTCAGTTTGTTAATCAAACATTGGGTCTAAGTCGAACCGCTATGGAGTTTTTTAATTTTTTTTTTAAATTTTGACGTTTGCAGTAGTTGGCGCCATTTTGAATATCTTCGAAACGAAAGCACTTAGAGGAATGCGGTTTCGACAGTTCGTCTCTGGAAGTAACAGCCTATTAGACACAAGTATAACATTGAATCATAACTTTTTAATTAAATGAAATTTATCCATGCCAATATTTACTAATTCAAACAGGAATAACTCTTTTTTTTAAATGGAATGCTACATTGGTTCTCACCTCATAAGACGCAACATTAAATTTCCTTTCTGACGATGTATGGTTGTTGGCATCTGTCACCAGCAGTTTTTAAGAAATTTGCGTTTTTCTGGAAATTTTAAATAATATCGTGTTATTGCGTTAACAATAGTTGGCGTTAAGCGATTTTGTTTTGTTTTGCCAACGAAATGTCATTTCTATTAAATTATTGTAAAGTAAGAGTGCAATTTGAGTTCAATTAGTGAGAGTATTGATTTCAATTTTAATAAATATCACAATTAAGAAAACTGAAAATGTTCACTCAAGAAGAATTAATTGCTATGGTGTATTCCTTGGGTGAAGCAGAAGGAAATTCGTTACTTGCCTCAAGAATGTATGCGCAACGTTTTCCGGAGCATAGACATCCAAATGTAACGGCATTCGCAAAATTAAAAGAGAGGTTTGAACAAACTGGTTGTGTGGGATACGAGAAGAAAGAACGTGTAAAATCAGTGACACATGAGGAAAATCAAGTTTTAGTAGCTGCTACTGTTGTCCGAGATCCTCATTTAAGTACCAGAGAAATTAGTCGCGAGTTAGAAATAACCCAAACTTCTGTATCTCGAATACTGCGCAAAAATAAATTTCACCCGTACCACGTTCAGTTGGTTCAGGAACTAGATCAAAATGACTTCAACAATCGGTTGCAGTTTTGTGAGTGGGCTTTACGTAAACTTCAGGAGCGAAATGACTTTTTCGATCATGTTCTCTTTACGGACGAAGCTTCGTTTCATAAGAACGGTTTTGTTTCAAGATACAACTGCCATTATTACAGTACTGACAATCCCCATTGGATAAGGCCATTGGATCATCAACATAGGTGGTCTTTGAATGTATGGGGTGGCATAATTGGACGACACGTAATTGGACCACATTTTTTCGATGGAAATTTGAACGGTAATAGCTACCTACAATTTTTACAAAACGATTTGCCAGAAATGTTAGACAATTTACCACTTGCTGCAATACAACAGATGTGGTATCAACAAGATGGAGCGCCTGCACATTACGGGAGGGATTTAAGGGAGCACTTGACTGCAGCATTTCCAAACACATGGATAGGAAGAGGAGGTTCGACACCTTGGCCAGCGCGATCTCCAGACCTAACAAAACTTGACTTTTTCTTGTGGGGGTACGTAAAGCAGTTAGTTTACAGGGAACCTCCAACTACTCGAGAAAATATGATGGAACGAGTTCGCGATGCATTTCAAAGTATCAATGAAGATATGTTGATAAAAAATGTGAACAATTCTTTGTTGAAACGATTGCGTGTTTGTTATCGTGAGGATGGCGGTTATGTCGAACATTTAATCTAATTACATTAATTTATTTTTGTTGCTGTTATTATCTAATGATCTTTGAAGTTTTGGAAATAGTATAGAAGATTTGGAACGAACATCTTGTAAGACAAAACAAAACAATATCGCCAAACGTCAACCATTGTTAATGCATAAACATGATATTATTTAAGACCAAAAATAGTACATTAGGTGATGAGTATTAAATGGGTATAGCAGTCTAAACTACACAGGAGACCCGTTTAATACTCATCACCTAATATTCATCTCTGCAGTCGTTTCAAATTTAATAAAAATAGTACATACAGGGTGATTCATAACGAGTGTAAAAAAATTCGAAAGGTGATAGAGGAAGTCAAAACAAGAAAAAATATTTCATGAACATCTGTCCTAAAATCGTTGCCAACAAAGATACAGGGTGTAGAAAATTCTCGAAAAAAATTGATTATTTTTAATATCTCCGAATCTACTGAAACTATTGAATTCATATTTTGAGGGCTATTGTCCTTTGTGAACCTCTATCGTCCTAAAAAGATTTGCTTTTATACTGCAGTAGTTAGAAAATGAGAATACTGGATACGAACCCGTTCGGAGCACATAGCGCCATCGAGTTCTCGAGGTGCCATCGACTTCTTCGGCAGTGACCTTGAAAGAGACCAGAGGCTGCTGAAGGAGTCGTTGAGGCATCCGAAGAAGTGTCTTCAGCAGCGGCATCTGCAGCAGCCTCTGGTGTCTTTGAAGGTCATTGCCGAAGAAGTGGGCATGTCTTCAGCAGCGTCTGGTCATTGCAGAAGAAGTGGTGTTCAGCAGCGTCCAGGCGCATGCGCCGGGGCTATTCCTCAGGTCAGTCCACCCAGTTCTTCGGCAATGACCAGAGGCTGCTGAAGAAGGGCCTCTGGTGTCTTCGGGGCCTTTGGTTGTGGCTCAGGCGCCTGCGCCGGGGCTTAAAAAGTGCGCGTGTTGCTCATTGTTGCGCAATGGAAGAATGTTCTGGAAATGCTGATGCAATAGTACGCAGATGTTGCAGAATTAATGTTTTTTCTCGGAAATTCGAACGTTTGCAATTGTTTATACTAAATAAATATTGTTATCAAAGTTTGAGAAAGAAACATGTCCGAAGAGATGTTATAATTGTTTTTATTATGATTAAATATTAATAGCTAAGAACGTTCTAGAAAAACCTTTCAACTTTGCCGATAGGATATGTATATTTGTTTGGTTTGACTCCCACGGTCTGCATGCCAATAAGTGCGTGTGCACTTAATATGTTCAAACTCTACAAGATGACCGAGATTATGTTATACCCTGTTGTTTGTATTATTACAATAAAATAAGAACATTTTCGAAGCTTACCGCCAGATAAATAAACAATGCTCAATTGATTGTTTTTTCTGATAACTTCTACATGTTATCAAAATTTAGCAAACTCGGCAAAAGCTGCGAAATAAATAGAACGAATCTAATCGCGAGCATTTTATTCAGTAGTTAGTTCAATTGTTCAGTTGATTTCCACTGAATAGGTGCGGTAAGTTAGTTTCCCAATATGGATGCGGTAATTAGCCAAGACGATGTTGGGGATATTTTATTGTACCATTTTATCCTGCAAAACTTGCCGGAAAATATAAAAGTAAGTCCATTTGCAGTAATCATTTCTTTTATTGTCCAAGCAGTATGTTAATAAATCTCATTCATAATAGAAGTCATTCATAATAATTTCATTATAAGTAATTAAAAGCATACATATTATCTAATTGTAAACTATTTTCTATATTTAGAACAGACCCAAAATGATAATTTGTGGAAATGTGCCACACATGGCGTCAACAACAACAGAAAATGTGTTATTTTCGGGCCTATTCATGGAGAAAGAAACAACGATAATTTTGTTGGAATCGTGCAGTGAACTTGTGGTCATTTGGGTCAATATTGTAGATCGTAAGTAAAGCATTTAGATTTTTTTAATATTCAGTGATAGTAGTGTGAAATTGGGGATTTTTGATTCGCAATTTTAGTAGTGGAAAATTGGGATTTCTGATTCACAATTATTCTAGTGGTGGAAAATTAATTGTTTTTATAATGAATGAAGTTATTTCTTTGTTTATCCGCCCGTTTGTTTGTTTGTTTGTTTGTTTGTTTGTTTGTTTGTTTACTAGTATAATTTCTTATCTTTGTTTGTCTGTCAGTTTGTCTGTACGTTTTGTTTGTTTGTTTGTTTTGTTTGTTTGTTTGTTTGTTTGTTTGTTTACTAGTATAATTTCTTAATTATGGTATTTTTCTCTTGTTGCAGTCAACGATGTATAAGCAGCGTCACGAGTTTGATTACACTGTTATATTATTTTAATGAATAAAATGTATTTTAATATAATAATATCATATTATGAACAGTATTATATTATTTTAATTGACAAAATGTATTTTAATATAATAAATTATATTATATAATTTACCGTATTCCATGGGAACTAACTAAACTAATGAATTGATTACTGAATAATACTCCCCATTATGTTAGAAATATTTGTTGTGTGCTTTCCAATAAATGTATGCTAGAAGCGTGATTTTTTGACAAGCTGTCTGTTGACACCAGACAGCTGTTGACCCAGACAGCTGTTGACACAGCTGTCTGTTGACACAGACAGCTCTATTCGCAAACACCATGGCTGATGACACAAGCAAGAATAGAAAGAGGAAAAACCCCTCTATGTAGATGCAGCTTAGATGCGGCAGTACGTAAACGTCTTGTTGGTGGATTGGTATGCGAATTTCGTCATTGGCATTGAATGTTGTTGTTGACACGAACGGCTGATGTAACAGACAGACAGATAGACAGACAGGCAGGCAGGCAGGCAGGCCGGCAGGCAGACAGACAGACAGACACAGACAGACAGACAGACACAGACAGACAGACAGACAGACAGACAGACAGACAGACAGACAGACAGACAGACATCTGATGAGAATTCTGAAGTAGGAGAATAACTTACTATAGATTCCTATTTGTCTCATCGAGCTGGTTAATTTGATACCCTCCATGACCTAAGTGGGCGGGGCAAGGGGGCGTGTGCAGTGGGCCCTAATCTATATTACCGACATTCAATTTGCACTTTCCAGTAAGTGTAACAGAAATCTACATGTGTTCTATATTACCGACACTCAATTAGTACTTCCAGCACTCACCAGATGGTTCCCACACGTGTCCGAAACGCATTAAGATAACAAGTAATTTCAAAACATAGTACGTATCAAAATAAACAAACTGACGAATGTTCTAGAATGTTATTTTATTGTAATAATACAAACAAATAAACGGGTCACCTTGTAGTGTCTACAACGTAGTATGTGCATATACAGAACGTGGGAGCAAACCTAAACAAACATAATCCTGTCGGCGAGTTGAAAGGTTTTTTACCCATAATAAAAACAATTATAACATCTCTTATCGGCGGCGAACGTGCTTTTTTCTTAAACTTTGATATCAATATTTATTTAGTATAAACAACTGTAAATTTCCGAGAAACTTCTGTTTACAATCCTAAGTATATATGGATGATTTAAAAGACGGGCATGTAGGCAGCCGATTAGCTCAGTTGGTTGGAGCGAGAGCTCCGGTGCGTGGGGACCCGGGTTCGAATCCCGGTCGGCGTCATTTCCAGAACGTTTGCGAAAACCCCGGCGCATGCGCCTGAGCCACGGCCAAAGGCCCCAAAGACACCGTTGCTGAAGACATGACTCCTTCAGCAGCCTCTGGTCATTGCCGAAGAAGTGGATGGGGCCAGGATGGACTGGCCTGAACAATGAGCAACACGCGCTTTGTACGCGACAGCCCCGGCGCAGGCGCCTGAGCCACATCCAAAGGCCCAACAGAATGAGAGACACCAGGGGGCCGCTGAAGACCACTTCTTCAGCAATGACCAGAAGCTGCTGAAGGCGGAGCCCCGGCGCAGGCGCCTGAGCCACAACCAAAGGCCCCAAAATGGCGGCTTGGGTGCGCAATGGCAAGACACCAGAGGCCCTTCTTCAACAATGACCAGAGGCTGCTGCAGACACGCCCACTTGAAGTGGATGGAGAACTCGATGGACTGATCTGAGGAATAGCCCCGGCGCATGCGCCTGGCCGCTGCTGAAGACCACTTCTTCGGCAATGACCTTGAAAGACACCAGACGCTGCTGAAGACATGCCCACTTCTTCGGCAATGACCTTGAAAGACACCAGACGCTGCTGAAGACATGCACACTTCTTCAGCAATGACCTTGAAAGACACCAGAGGCTGCTGCAGATGCCGCTGCTGAAGACACTTCTTCGGATGACGCAACGACTCCTTCAGCAGCCTCTGGTCTCTTTCAAGGTCACTGCCGAAGAACTCGATGGCACCTGGAGAACTCGATGGCCTGGCCTGAGGCTCTCATTTTCTAACTACTTACTGCCACCAGTGGCGCCGCTATAAGCTGGAGAGCCCTATCCTTTAGCTTACACGATGTTACGCCGCCGGTTTCTAAAGAAAAGATTTAAGTTTTGGATTCTGCGTTCAATTTCAAAGAAAAAAGGTATTCTTAAATTTTTCCGTACTGATAACTTCCGAGTAAAACAGCATTTTGTAAAAACGTCAAAATCTGAATTTTCGGTTAAAAAATTGTTCTGAAAAAATAAATTATTATTGGATATAAAAGTAATTTTTTATGATAGAGGTCTGCAAGCGACAAATTGTCCCTAAAACTTTAATTTAATAGCTTTCTTAGTTTCGGAAATAACAAAAATAATCAGTTTTTTTCGAGAAACTTAACACCCCGTATTTTTGTTCGAAATAGTTTTAGGACATACATTCATCGACTTTTTCGTATTCTTTTGACTTCCTCTATCAGCCCTCCAAATCTTTTACACTTGTTATGAATCACCCTGTATAACAATTACCCCGAAAACAACGTAACATAACTTCTAATCCCTAATTTTCTTTTACGTATAACTGGCCATCTTTGGTTAGTCAACTACCATGCCTAACACTTTTAAACAACTTTTTAACAGTGTTTTAAATAACATTTTATTTTTTCTATTGGAGACAGTATTCACATAATTTTGATACTGTTATTGAAAGTTAATAACTTGCTGTGATGAAATGATTTTGTTCCCAATTACATTTCGCCATTAACTCAAAGATGAGAGCCGAAGAAAAAATAATTAGTTCATTGATAGCAAACAAAACTGACATTTTAAGAGCAGTAACGAATCGACGTAGTAAAATGGTGGCAGCGCGCTCAGAAATATATCTAGAATAAAAATTGCCAGTGTGGAAATTTTTCAAAATGAAGATTTATCTAACGTCAAAGAAAAATATTACAACCAAAAGCAATAAAAGTGCAATTTTCCATTTTATTTTTTAGTTTTCCACGAAATGGTTAGTTATCTCAAATAATATCTTCAGGATAAACAACTTTGACCAACCTATTCTCTTGCTAAGATAACCGAGATCCTAAATGCTGCATGTTAGATTTCGGTAAATTGCATAACAAAGCTTGTTTTAGAAAGTATTGTTTTTGAAAAGTAAAAAAATTAGACTCAAATTGTGATAAAGTAACACGCGAGAGCGCCAAGCTAATCGTCGCTATCTGGTGTTTACGAGAGTGTTACCAAAGAACATATAATATTATAATATGTTCTTTGGTGTTACTTATCGCGCTCCACCGTCCAATCTCCAATGTGACAATTTCCCGCGAAAACACCAGTGCAAGTGCATGCTCACGTGTTTTTTATGCTCGAGTAGAAAATTCCTCCACCAAAATGTATTCATTTTCATTGCCCAATGGTTATTTTTATTTAAAAATTAATAATGATAGTGTCCGGTGAAAACCAAAGAACAAGAGAAGAGTCCGTGACCATAAAAACTTAATATTGTCCTTACACTGTAGTAGGGTTGGCAGAAGTTTTATACAAAGTATTGTACCTTGCATTATACCTAGTATAATACTTTGTATAAAAGTACAACTTTTAAACAAAGGTATTATACTAAAAAGTTTATACAATGTATTATAACAAAAGGTATTATTCATATTCTGGTAAGTTGAGACTTGGAGACTTGGGATTTGAATAATATAATTTCCACCTCTGCACACTGCAGAATACCGAAACAGTTTCTTTCGTCTTGAACACTCCTTGTATAAGATAGAATGTATTAGATTTGGTTTTCAAGGAGAGCTTTTTACTAGATTTTTTTTGTCTGAATGAAAATTTGACGTGATAAGTAAAGATATTTGGCTGTTATTTACTTTTTGGAACAATTTGAACAATTGAATATCGTGACAAACTTTTGCGCGAGTTCATATTTTGAGATTCTTAGTGAGTTTTCTTAACGAATTTCTTCGATTCGACATAGAATAAGACCACTTTCCATTTACATAACCGAAACAGTTTTTTTCGTCTTGAACACTCCTTATATAAGATGGAATGTATTAGACTGGGTTCTCAATGAGAGCTTTTCACAAGAAAACTTTTCTGTCCCAACGAAAATTTGATGGGATAAGTAATAAAAGATATATTTGGCTGTTACTTGCTTCTTGGGACAAACTGTATAGTTTTTATCTTTTCCAAATAACATTTTGTTCGTTATAAAAATAAATTTTATATTAATTTGTTTTGTTACCAAAAGAATACTTACACGTTTATTTCTTTTTTCTTAAAATAATAAATTTCATTACGGTATAATACCAAAAGAAGGGGGTATAATACTTTGTACAAATGTCTAAAAGTATAATGCCAAAATGGTATAGTACTTGGCATATTATAATACTTTGTTTAATACTAGGTATTAAACCTTAAAAAGAAAAATACCAAAATTTGCCAACCCTACACTGTAGTAGTCATTGACAAATGGTTAAATTGTAGTACCCAACTACATATTGAGGTTATGGTAATATTGAAATATTACTTTATATTCTTATATACTAATTATTGTTTGGCGTTTCTGATCTGGTTTGCACTATTGTACAGTTTATTGAATTAAATAATTCATATACAATTTAGCATCATGACATCAAAAATTACGATTTAATAGGTATATCTATAAAATTATAAAATATTGACATGAAAAAAGGAATTAGAGTTTGACAAATTTGATTTCTAATAAGATTAGTGTCTTAAAAATAAAAGGAAGTATGAATGTGCATGATAATTTGGCAATTTTATAAAGGATGTATCATGAATTTTAAAATATTAAAATTCGTTACTTAAGTTTTGGTAATGTGTAATTAATATTTTACATTTACATTTATTTTGGGATGATGCATGCTTTCAACGTGCATCATAACATTGTAGGAGTAATGCAATGGTCAGGTAAGTGACACCCGATAGCGCACATTATCGTTGATTGACTATTGGCTATTGGGAAGATGTCTAACCTCCACTGGTTAAAGCGCGCCTCATCCAGCCGTGAAAATATTTTATACCGAAACTCTGTTCATCTCTCTCAAGAGCTCTGTTTAGCCATCATGTGTCTCAAAACGTCCGATTAGCCGATATGCAGCGCTCTCACAAGCAGCGGCATACCATGGAAACACAATCGCTAGGTCAGTAATGGCAAACAAATATTAATTTTTAGTTTTAGAGATGTTCCCTTGGTCGGCGTCACCAGTGTTGCCAGACCTACTGATTTGCCATTAGAATTACTGATTTTGGTTCTAACATACTGATTTGAGGTCCAAGTCTACTGATATTTAAAAAAAACTTGGCAAAGACGCGTTCGCGGTTACGCATAGTCGGTGTTTTTGTAACACCGCCAAACGCGGTAATCCGACAGCTTCAAACATAAATTATTACTTTGGTAGGCGCCCATCACCTGCAGCAATGGCAAAGATCCAGGGCGGGCTGCAGAAATTTTATTCAGACGCATCCGCCCCAGTCCCGACGCCCGACCGAGCCTTGTGTTTTGGAAGTGTAAAAAAAAACTAAAGCTGAGAGAACGCTTTTTTAAAACAAACCCTTTACTTGCCCTTTCGCACCAGACACACGCATTTTTTGGCAAAAGATGATGTAGAAACAAGCAAAAAACGTGGACCCTTGCGGGCGCAGAACTCGTGTAGCCGTAGGAGAACAATATGGCAGCTCTGTACTATACCTGAACACCCACCGAGATTGTTGCCTGTGTCTTTTAATAACGAATTACTTAAACGTCATTTTACTGGTATTGTGTAATGCGGGACTCGGGCGGATGCGTCTGAATAAAATTTCTGGGGGCGGGCTCCTGTTTATGAAATCTTAATGGTCAGGGAGGGGCAAGCAACAACTCACTTTATAATTTCAATCAAACAACCAGAAACCGAAAACTCATAATTTGGAAACATTCTTAAATTTTTTTTCAGAAAAACAAATCTTATTCGTATACATACTTATAAGAAAGTGTAAGTGGGTACGTAACTTTTATGTGTAAATGAAAATTTAATATTAAGTGCAATACATGTGCAGTATGAGAACTTTTATTTTATAAGAGCACAAATTTTAATATTAGATTTTATACACAATTCCAAAACTGTGTTGAGTCGAGTTCTGTTAGATATTATTTACCTACTTATTTTACTTTTATTTGTTTTTATTAATAATAATTAATTAATAACAGAATACCTTTAATAGTTGTTTATATTTGTGATGTTTCCAAAGTAAAAATAAAATTTGATTGAATTCTGTGGTGCCCTCAAAATTTTTACATACGGTCCTTGCTGGTCTGCCCAGCTGCAAACTGGCTTCCATACATCAAAGCAGCCGATCGCAGGTGTCCCGGCATCTTGTTTGGGCTATGATTCTAGATAACTACCGTGTTACCGACGCTATTCAATACTATTCATATTATTAAATGCTCCTAAGCACCGCTAGGTGGACGACGCGAGAAATCCTAGCGACCGATACGTCTTGCAGGTATCATTTACAGCCGTATACTTGTGTGTCTACCCAATAATCAGTCAACGACATTATGTTGGCGCTATCGTATGTTACATTCCGAAATCCGATCGAGCAGCCGAATGGCGATACTGGATGTTACTTACCTCTTATTTGTGAGATATTCCCTTATTTGTGAGATATTTACAGAAATTCCATGAATATACCAACTAAATTGTCCGTTTGGCTTATGTTTTTTGAGCATTCATCACTAGGTGGATGAAAAACTTATTTATTTTTCGAAAGATACCTCTCCCACATCCCACAAGACAGGTATAACTACAAGTAGGAGCAATCAGACAAAATCAGATAAATCCAGTTTTCATGAAAAATGAGTTAACCATGGATTATTAATCAAAAGGATAAGATAAATCCAACTGCGATGTCAGAATTAAGATAAATAAGATATATCCCATATAAAATTAGGCTCAAAACCTAGCCAATCAAGTAAAACCAGATAAATCCAAGAGAATACTGAGTTTTATTCAAAACAGGATAAACCCTTGTATGTTATGTTAGGTATAAGTTTTTGGTTTAGTATTATTGATGCGTTAATAAAATATAGGTACATATCAATTTTCTTGCTTAATGTTATTTTTAACCGGTTATTAGGAAACTAAAAGTAAATTTTTCTTTTCTAAGTCAAGCAAAATCAGATATATCCATTTCCAATCGAGCAAAACTAGATAAATCTATTTTATTTTTGTTAATAACTCATATGCAAGTTGACTAAAAATAAGTTAATTCATGTTTCAATGTATTACGACACAGCTTTATAGGACGCACCCCTCATTTTTTTTCTTCATATTACGCCATGATAGATAAATGTTTTTGCTTAATAACTCCAAACACTTTATAGTGGATTTATCTGGTTTTGTATGATTGCTCCACGTATAAACTTAGTTTAAGTAAAGCATTGTCCGACAAAGCCATTTTGAAATATTCAACATAATTAAGAGCACTCTGTTTAGTATAGTCAGAATGTAAACTTCATTCATTAATTATAAGATGTTACGTCATACTGTCCAGTGGCGTCATAGAATGTAGACGTTGACAAACCGCACCATGCTTCTAATGGAATACTAAGTACCCTAATTACGGTTCTGCATACAATTATTCTGAAAATAATAATTATCTTGTTCTACTTGGATGGACTTACACCATCCACCACCTCCGTTTTCTCCTAGTTAAGGCTTTTTTCTTTTCAATCGCAACAAATGTCCACACATTATTATTCAAAGAAGCACTTGCAGCAATAACTTCGTTATCGTTGTCCTCCATTACAACAGAACCAACCACTTCGAATGCACAAACGTTTGTGCCTTTTCCCGCCACGAATGTCACACCGCGTATGTTTGGAGATTCGGCATCGGCATATAGTGTGTATGGAACATACGACGCACGCTGACACTTGTCGAATCTCTAGGTCAAGTTTGGCAAACTTCACGCATCGCAAATGTTCGCCTAGTTTACTACATAGTGTGGAGCCGGTTTAACAATGTTGGCAAGTACTGCAATTCCTTCCAAGATAATATTATAAAGCCCCAACGCTTAGTTTCGCTTCTCATATTTTGCCAACGTTAACACCGCGAATAGAGCCGATCTTTCTTAGCGTTGGCAGAATATGAAAATGCAAGCCAAGCGGGAGTGAGTGAAGTAACTCGGTGTGCTCGACCCACGCTGGACCGCTAACGCAACGCGTGTTTTTAATCAGACATTGTGTCGGGCGATTTTGAGTTAGAGCTGTACTCTTACATATTCTAAATCTGTATGAAATTCCCTTTTTAGCGATATATCACTTGTGATAGGTACCTATTTATCTATAGTATTTTTCAGATTTGTTGGCGTTTGCGCTGCCATATCCGACTATCCAAGCAACCGCCAGCAGTTCAGTAGTTTCCAAAATTTTGCTGTTGCTAGGAACCGCGACAAGCGTGTGCGCCGCGACTCTGGACACGGCATACGGCAACGAGCATTTTGACGTTTTCCCCCAAGAAATGTATTTTTTGCCCACAACATTAGCCCGTTCACACAAAAGACACCGGTTATTTTCTAGTTTGTACTTAAATCTGCTATTGGTTATAAACGCCACAAACTTGTGTCAGAAATGTCCACTATTTATTTTGTTTTTAATTTGTTATTTAAAATTTTTAATGTAATGTGTTATTTCTTTTCTTTCATGGAATAAATAGCATCCTCACTTCAGTTTTAATGCTGTCAGTTACATCTTCACTTTTTAATTTTTATTTGCTGTGCCTTTTTCCGGGAGTTGCAGCAGACAAACCTCGTTTTTCCTCTCCAACTGTGCGCGACTGGCTGCGTAGACTTACTTTTGATGCATCGGCCAATCGCTCCTGGTCACAACTACTTAAAGGCAATAGGGGACCATTATTTTCCTTCTCTCGAGTAAAGTGTTCAAAAATATTTCGTAAAACTTCTCTACACTGTTTGGTAAAGACATTTTCCTACGACCCCCTAGGAAAGCGGCACGTTGCATACAGAATAGTAGGCCGGAAACTTGACAATTGCGTTACCCGTACAGTAAACTCAAACCTGTGCTGCAATTTTTGAAAATCGCACAGTTCATTCATATTTTGTAGCCGGCTTTGAGGTTTTGACGTTTACAGTTTACTGAATAAATATCCTGTCGCGTCTCTTTTTAAATCTAATAATTTTTTATCGGAAAAATCTCTTGAAAGATGCGGCAGTTGAACATTTTAATGGCTACTCCGTGGAAGACCTTAATATTTTATATAGGTACGAACTGGTCATATTATGAATTGGCGGACAAGAGAACAAATCAACGTGTCATTCATGAGCTGGTCGGAATTATTATAATATTATGTTCATAGTAAGTTAGTAGGCTACTTGGAAATTTTGACATCGGTTAATATCGACAACAAATCCTTAAATAAAGTTACTGTTTTATGAATAAATTTATCTTCTTAAGGGGTCGTAGGAAAAATAGTGTACATAACTCAATGGAAAGTGTATTTCCTATAAACTCGCGTGAATTTCTGCACTCGGCTACGCCTCGTGCATAAAATTTCACGCTCGTATGAAATTTGTCACTTTCCATGCTCGCTACGTAAACTACTATTCCAGGCATCTTTACACCTGACAATCAAACTGACAGTTATACTTGAAAGGAAATAATTTTTAATAAATTGCTTGGTGACCACTGGATATTGCAAAATAAGCATATTAGTACTGAAACAGTTTTGTTTCACACTACCATAGTAAGAAAGAGTGAGATCAAATACGGAAACGTGAAAATATTATCAAGTCATCTTACGGCAGCAGTTGATTATTCAACAAATTCATTTTATAAAAGGGAGAAAGGCACATGAACGTAATGCGCAGATTACTGCACACACACGCCAAGATATCTGAAAAGAACTATAATCAATTAAAGACATAAATCGATAATTAAATACCTACCGGGATACCTACCAACTGCATGTGCTTCATTAAAAAGAGTAGGCGGTGAAAATAATGAAACTCTGATGTCTGTTTGTATATGATACAGTTAGTTAAGACTAGCTTGCCAATAATAAGACTATTCAATACAAACACGACATAGCAACAACAACGACAACAACAACAACAAGAAAGTAACAATAAATTAGTAGGTATAGGCAAGTTAAGTTTAAGTTGATAAAATCTAAAGTTCTTGTTCAAAGTGACCTCCGTTGTTATGAAAATTAAGAATAAGCAATTAATTTGACAGCAATTCTTGTCAAAGCCCACTCTTTCGATCAAAACTCTAAAGTCAAGTAGACCTGCAGTTCTTACTTAATTATCGGTTTGTGCCTTTAATTGATTAGATAACTATGACATGTGATATATTGTTGTAAAGGGAATTTCATACAGTTTTAGAATACGTAATAACACTGGGCATGTTCCATTTAAAATTTTGAATGTGTTTGCTATATCTGAATTATTTGATGCTCAATTGTTTTTCTGATTTTCATAAGTTATTGAAAACAAAGTATCTCACAACTTTGATATATAACATTTATTTGAATTTTTTTCGACAGCCGAGATATCTGGTGTGACACATAAAATCAACCACACTGTATATAAACTTCGGCCAAAAAATGACGAAAGACATTGTAGTATAACGAACCCCAGGTCCATGACAGAAAACAGTCAAAATCATAATTCGTGATCGTGATCGTCTAAAAAATTTTATACTCTACGTTGTGTTAATTTAAAAAAATGAATTTTGTCTAGAATTGCACTGATGAAATAGCTCATTTGGGAAAATTGGAATGTAAAGAAAAGAAACAATTTTTCGAACTATTTTATTTGAATGTGATCTGAAAACTACGATTGACGTGCTTAGCCTGACTCGGACTCCAGAGGGAAAAAGAGCGGTAAAGAGAAAAACCTCGTTCTCAGTCCAGTATAAATCTGCTATGTTTATGCACAATACAACACTATAAAATTTTGTATGCAAAATCCCAAACAAAGAAACAAAGCAAATCTCAAATATCTATAGGTCAAACACACAATCAAAATCATAAATTGTTAAAATTCAAATATATATGTCAAAGCAAACATCAAAGGCAAAATTCGATAAAATGGATATACAAGTTGAAGACCAATAAAACGTGATGTTAAATTTATGCTGTCGGAAATAATAATAATAATATACACAAACATTTTCAATACTCTGTATAAGCAAGCAACCCAAATATCATCACAAACATCAAACTTAAAAAACTGAAGAAATTGGTTATTTGCCATAGGTACTGAGGTCCAATGAGGAGGCAACCCAGCTACAGTTGAATAGTGGCCGCTACCCTTCTTTTGTCTTTGTTTTTTTTTTTTGGTGGGATGCATTTTTAAGCCCACGGAAAGAAAATATTAGTTAAATTCAACAAGGCTCACATACACACAGCACAAAGCATATAACATGCAAAATACAAAGTATGAAAACATAATTAAAAATATCGGACTGAGTAACAACAGCATAAACTCAATTCATCTCAACACAATAGGCCCAAACAAACAGTCGGTAATAAAAATAAAAAAAACGAACATCTGCACTTGAAAAATATAAGTAAAGTGCAATAATGGAAAACAAATCATATAACAAAAGTACAAAAAGAAAGATTGACTAACCTTAACAAAGAACTTGATTACGTCTCACAAAACTTCAAAATCAACCGCTCATTCTCCAGTCTAAACAACGAATCCCCTTTTTCCTATACTTGAGACATCAGAAAACCATAACTCAAAATAATAAACATTCGCGCTAAGTTCTGAGTAACTTCTTAAAATTGTAGTTATTTTAAATACATACTTGAATTTTACTATTTAACGCTAGAGGGCTATAGTAATACCTTTATATAATATAAAACATAAAATTTATACAAAATATGAAATCTAGAAAATGAGGTTGGGTTACTTCAACATATTACTAAACCTAATACGTAGACTTTATGGCATTTCTTACACAGTTATAGCTTGCGTTTCGGATTGCGGTGGAGGTAACATTGGATTGTGGAAATAACTTAATGTAAATGTGACAAACCCGTATTTCTTACTTCCTGATACACAGGATCGAATTCATTTCTTTGCGGATGCTCCACACCTACTGAAACTTTTACGGAATTGGTTGTTAGATGCAGGTTTTACTTTGAAGGATGGAACAGAAATTTCTTCAAAACCGCTAGAATATTTAATAAAATCAACAGACACCGAAATAAATGCATGTCACCAAATCATTCTCAAACATATTGAATGTGTTGCCACTCAGCGTCAAAACGTTAATTTGGCCGTAAAGCTTTTGTCTCACACTGTAGCGACTGCTCTAAATCGGTATCAGCCAGGACCAGATACAGCAATCGCCATCAACACAGGAAAATTTGTAGAACTTGTCAACAATTGGTTCGATATTTTAAACAGCTATTCGATATCAGCCAAAATTCCTACCATGAAGCAATACGGACTTCAGTTACATGAACAGAATAACACTTGATGAAATGTATGATAATATCGAAGGTATGGTATGTAAAGGAAAAGCTCGTTACAAACGTTCCAGAAGGGTATATTAATAACCATCGCATCACTGAAAAACTTGTACTCTGACACAAAGGAAAAATACAAAAGTAGTTATATCTGCACTCATCGAGTTAATCAGGACAATTTAGAAAATTACTTTTCTCAAGTTCGTGGGCGAGGTGGTTTAAATGATCACCCTACTCCGCTGGACGATATTTACAGGATTTTGGGAAAAAATCCAGGGGGTTCAAAAAACCTCAATACAGTTGCTCCTGACGGCGAAGAAGATGCTGAAGAATATGTCACGGCCAAAATTGTTTCGAACACTATTGATTTACCTGAATGTTTACCAGAAAGTCAATCAGATACAGAAATCAAATACAGAAACGTCATCGTCTTCAGTTACTGAGCAATCCTCAGATGTCACTTTGCAAAATCTGACTGAAAGTGATGAAGTACAGTACTTAGCGTGCTGGATTGCTCGAAAATTTAAGAACATTTACCCAGAACTGGGGTCTTACACATACAAACATAAAGATGAACACAAGTATGTTGTGCCAAGTTGGGTGTCTCATCTATCATTTGGTGGTCTAACCGAACCAACAGAACGAAATATTTGAAAAATATCATACAAATGGATCGCTTCGTAAAGGAAAATTCATAACACGTCACCTAATGCAGAAAGTTTCCCGAAAATATCCTGAAATGAAAGAGGACGTAGCAAAGGCATATTTGCTGCAACGTCTATTTATACGCATCAAATACCTGAATAAAAAACGTAAAGAATCTTCGGAAAAGCGGAAACGATCGGGTGATCCACAGTCCCAAAGTAAAAAGAAAATGAGGAAAATTACAACATGGGTAATTAATATTTTTATATAAATTTTGTGAATTTCTGGCAGCAAATAACTGTACAAGTATATAATATATCGATGTTTCGCCCCCGTTCCGTGGTCTTTGTCAAGATTTATTGAAAAGAAAAAATTGTAAAATATTTTATTATACATCTGTTTACACGTTTCTTTTCAATAAATCTTGACAAAACCCCCGAACGGGTACGAAATTTCGATATATTATATACTTGTACAGTTATTTATTGCCAGAAATTATTCACAAAATTTATATAAAAATATTAAAAATTTAAACTGGCAGAAATCAAAGAAGAATAGGTATGTAATTAAGTTTCTTAATATTTTATGTTTCGTTTGTAAGAGAACCCAGAACCACGAACTTTTGTGTTTTGTGTTTGTGTAACAAAAACATTTAGACCTATCGAGTCAAAACTTATAGCGGTAGTTGCAGTACTGTATTGCGCGTGTGATTGACTTGTGCATAAATTTAGTGTGAGACAATCTGGTGGGGTGTTTCCATTTGCCTGAATTACTGGATCTTTTAATCGAGGTGAGTGGCCCATCTAATACCTCATGTAGAATCATTTCTGTTTCTTGTTCGGTGAATAGTTTTTGAATTCACCGATTTATCACAAATATTTTATAACTATCACTGCGCACAATATTTGGAGACAATTTACTAGGCTTTAGCAGATTAATGGCAGCGTTCCAAATCATTTGTGATTAGGAGGAGTAGTTCGATTGTGCTGAATGTGTTTGTTCTGTAAAATTCAAAAGAACATTCATTGTAGCTAAACTGAGAACGAAAATTGCTTAATTGCGTATGCGGAGCGAGCCCACCTAGAGACGTCACGCACGTACCGTCTGTTGTGCAGGTCAAGTCCGGATGTGCAACCTCCTACTTAATAGATCTTGGTTATGATTTATGATCGACCTACCTAATTTACTAAACTGGTAGAACTGCAATTTCTTGAGAGTTTATTTGAAATAAATGGAAAGTTTTCCTAAATTTGGAATTTTAAAATTAAATGATTTTACCAGTTTAATAAATTACTCAAACAAGTAACAATTTAATATCACTGAAAAAATGCTTTCAGCATGAACATATTTGTGGCATGCAAAAACGATTTTACATCTATTTTCGGGCGAAAGGTCAAATCTGCCAGTTACTGGATAACCTGCACTTAAAAAGTTTCTGAGCTGCCAGTATGGAAAATTAAATACAAAATAAAAATTCAAATGAGGTTTAAATCTTGGTTTAGTATAAAGGATGGTTGGCCATTACGCAGCTTTTGGGGGCCACTGGTATGGGACATACTGACGTCAGTATGTGGAACTCTGGGGTGTTTTGTCGCGAACTACTGTATTTTTCTAAAATCGCCGGTTACTATCAGCCGTCAACGACACTACGAGCATTATTTGCTCGTAGCAACGGCATAGTAGGAATTTGCTGTCAAACTTGTGGCAGATCAAAATTTTTGGTTGAATTTGAATGTTGTTTTCTTCCAATGTGAAAATTAATTATGGGAAAATCAAAAGAATAACATACCTGAAAGCGTAAATTACAATTTAAATAATATTTGGAATAGAAATTGAAAATTTGTGACCAGATTATGAACTTTGAAATTGAAACTTCAAGAAATCTGGAAATCTGATCTGGAAATTAGCCGTTTTGCAGTTGACACCTATTTGGGCATTACGTAAAAACCAAAATAGTTCATGCAAGAACACTTTCGTGTTCAAACACTATAATATTAACGAAAAACTTGGGAATTATCCTAAAATTTATTTAATGGCAATTAACTGACGTTGCTAAATTGACATATTGGCAGTGTCACAAAGCGAAAAGAATCCGACACTCCTGACTACAGAGGTTCTCAACAAGTCTGTACACATGCGCAGAAGGCGACGAAAATCGGTTCTCGGAGTGTCGAACCATTATATATATCATAGAATTTAATTAGGGCGCTAGTTCAATAAAGTTTTTTTGACGTTTTGCTCAAAGCAAATGTTGGGAAAGAAAAGGAGCGCCTTTTATATTAGAATTGAAGTACCTACATTTATGTTTAATATCTAGGTACATGGGGCATTGCTTAATATCTATTAGTATAGAATGTCTGGCTATAGAATATAATATACGAATATAGGTAATATTTATCTCATTCTACATTAAAATTGACGTTTCGTAGATGTCTAGGAGAACGTTGATGTGCCCCAATTTTATTTTTTGCGGGCAAGTGTATACAGAGTTCTTCCCGTAAACCGATTTTAAGCTACGACCTGGTACCCGCCGGACGCAGAACCGGATGAAATTTGTTTACTTTTAGAAAAACGGAACAACGCAATAAAAACGGTCAGAACTGAGCGGGGTGCGATCCGGTACCTAGCGAAATACTGGATCAATGCGCTAGCGATTTATCACTCAACACCCTCTTGAGATACGCTTATTTTTAATTGTATTTGAAGTACTAATGACACGCACGTGCTCACAAAGAATCAGATAGGGGTAAATAATCGTGTTGCTAGTCACTTTGTACTCTTTATTGTTCTATATTTAGGCAGTCTTGGTATCGCGGGGCAAAATGTTGTTTCTGTATATGGTGAAAAATTGAACTTTAAGAAAATGATTTCCAAATGGTACAGTCAAGTAGCAGATTACGATAAAGACGACCTGGAGGAATTTTATCGGTAAGTAGAAAGGGTGCAGCAGTTTAACTGAGTTTTATGATAGCATATTTCTTACATGCATTATGAGGTACCTATTTGAACAATTTGTTTTTAACTATTTAAACTGACCATTTTTGTTTTTCTTGATTTTTAAATTCTTTCAAAAATCAACTGGCGCCCCTTACAAGGAGAATCCTTCCATATGGCTTGTAATACCATGACCCCAGATTAGGGAGCGTTAACTCCGACTGTAGATCTGTTACCCTAATTATTTCAAATTACACCAATTACGTTTTCATTGCGTTTTTAGATCTGCTGTCTTTTCACATAAGCGAAATTCCAATTGAAGGAAAAAAGTTGACTACCTCCACTTTTGTCATACTTACAGGGTTATTCAACGGCCTGTCCTCGGTGAATTATGACAAAACGTTTAGTACAAAAATTACTTGGATTCAAGTTCTGCATTTCCCAAAACTATTTTCAAATATTCAGGGAGTGTGATAAGCTTGTTTTCTTAAATGACAAAATACTTTTGCATACATTTTTGAATTCTGCGTGAATTTTACAGCAACTTTATTATACACACCGCGTCGAAATTTTAAGTTTTAGAGAAATTTCGGTTTTTACCAAATATTTTCACAGATGAATTTTAAACACTCACGCAGCCAGGGTATGTTGGAACTAAATCTATGCCAAAATCTTTTATAATGTTATACAGGGTGCTTAAATTTTTGTGTCAACTTTCGACAGCTTCAAACGACAAAAACTTATCTTTTTTAAAATGATATACCCCCATTTTTATTGCATTTTTTAATTCTTCCATAAAAATGGACCAAATCGTGTAATAATAACAACTCGCTTGTATGAAATATTTTATGTTGCATGTTTTCAATTTAAGTATGACAATTCATTCCCGCCGCATATTGGCGCTACGATGTAAGAACTGCGCTTGCGGAAACAATAAGGGAACTACGACTGGTAGGGAGAATCGGGAGCGATGTTCTGTTGTGGGACAATCGACAGAAAATATGGCGAAGATTGTTGTGTATTTACTTGAATCTGACAAATTATACAATTTATAATTAACAAAAGGTGTTTAATTAATCCATGTGTGGTCCTTCGAGCCGGATTTGTGTGTTTGATTCAAGTATTTATCAATTCCGAGAAGAGTATTCAAGAATTTACAATAGATTGTGTGCACTTAGTTACAAATTCCAGTAGTAAGCGAGTACAGGGAACGCCAGACATTTTCAAGCATACCTAGACGTGTGTGAGAGAAACGAGAAACGAGCTTCCTTCCGGATTTCCCTGGTAAACTATTGTATTATCTCGAGGAGATTAACGTGAGTACTTTCAATTCGATAATTTGTGTGCTTGTCTTTGAGAAAAAATGGAGCAGTTAAAGTTAGATGAGTTGTTAAAAAAGCGTGAAGTTGTAAAAGGTAGAATTAATGCGTTTAAGAGATTTTATGATACATTGAGTGAACAGGGTGAAACAGAAATAAAAGATGAAACATTGAATGAATTAAATTTGCGTTTTGATAAGTTGAAATTAGTGGCACAAGAGTTTGATGAAATACAAGGGTGTATTGACTTGAAGCATGCCAATTTAGATGAACAAATGAATGAAAGAGAGATTGTTGAGGCTAGCATATTTGGACTAACTGCAAAGGCAACCGCCTTGTTAAATAAGTTCAATTGCCCTAATTTTGAGGCAGGCTCAGGTGAGGTCAGTGTTTATAGCGCGGCACATTTGAATTCTTTGCGTAATAATGGCGATTATAACGCGGGTATTGCAACTTTAGATGAAGTTAAGTTACCTAGAATTGATTTACCAAAATTTAGTGGTGATTGTAATAATTGGCTAGAGTTTCGGGATACCTTCCGATCCTTGATTCATGACAACTTAAAATTAGGTAATATTCAGAAGTTTCATTATCTGAGGGCATCGCTGGGTGGGGGTGCGGCACAGGTTATTCAGTCATTAGAGTTTTCAGCGGAAAATTATGCTATAGCATGGGAAAGTTTGTGTGATCGATTTAACAATACAAGATTGCTGGCTGATAACCATCTTAAAAGTTTATTTGGATTTCCTACAATTCAGAGCGAGTCTGCTGGTGAAATGCGCAAAATGTGTGATGCTATAACAAAACACTTACGAGCACTAGAGCGGTTGGGTCAGCCCACTGATCACTGGGATACTTTAGTTATTTTTCATATGCATGTGAAGTTAGATAAAAAATCGTTACGTGAGTGGGAAGAACTTAGAAGTAAATTGAAAAAAGATTCATTGCCAACATTAGAGGACTTCAAACAATTTCTAAAAAATCGAGCCGACTTGTTAGAATCGTTACAACCTAGAGATAATAAATACCAGCATAAATCCAAATCGTTCGTGGTTAGTCAAACACTGAATAGTAATAGTAATAATACGTTAGCCTGTAGTCTGTGTAAAGGCAATCATGTTATTCAGAATTGCCCGACCTTTTTAAAATTAAGCCCAGAGCAAAGAGCTGGTAAGGTCAAGGAATTTAGATTGTGTATCAATTGTCTAAGATCTAACCACTTTATCAAAAATTGTGTTTCCGGTCCTTGTCGTAAGTGTAATGCTAGACATCACACTTTGATTCACTTTGATGCAGCTCTGTTAGAAAATAATCAGGAACGGGTGGGGCACAATAGCAGCAGTAGAGTTACTGACAGTACGAGAGAGAATAACCAAAATTCCACAATGTCGATGACGAGTGTTGGTAGAGGTGGGGTAGTTTTATTGTCAACGGCGATAGTGCAAGTTGTGGATTCATCGGGCAGGCCTCAATCAGTAAGGGCTTTACTCGATTCCGCATCTCAGTCCAATTTTATGTCTAGCGATTGTTGTCTAAAACTGGGAATTTCAAAGGCGAAAACCAATCTTACTGTAACAGGTGTTGGACAAATCAGTGCCAACATCTCGGAGAGGTGTCAAATCGAAGTTCAGTCGTGCTCAGGTTCTTTTAAAGCAAATATTTCATGTTTTGTGCTGACAAAAATTAGTGAGTGCATTCCCATGCTAGAAGTTGATATCTCAAATGTGGTCATCCCTCCCAATATTCGGTTGGCAGATCCTTCATTTTACAAACCAGGACAAATAGATTTGCTGTTGGGTGCGGAGTTGTTTTACAGTCTGTTGTGTGTAGGTCAATATAAACTTGGAAGTTCAGGACCTGTTCTGCAGAAAACCAAGCTGGGGTGGGTTGTTGCCGGGCCTGTTTACCAATCGGTGACATCACAATCAATCGTTTGCAATGTGTCCACAAACTCGCAACTTCTAACACAGTTGTCCAAATTCTGGGAGATAGAGGAGGTGTCGTGTACTGAGAAACTTTATTCCAAGGATGAACTAACCTGTGAAAAAATATTCAGAGAAACCGTATGTCGTGATGAAAAGGGTCGATTTATAGTAACTATTCCACTAAAGCATTCTTCTCAGAACTTGGGAGAGTCCCGTCCCTCAGCCTTGAATCGATTCCTTTCGTTGGAGCAAAGGTTGTCAAGGAATTCAAAACTAAGGCAGAGTTACGTGGAGTTCATGAGAGAGTATGTCGCGTTGGGTCATATGGTACAGGTCAGAGATGAGGATTTAGACAAAGGGTAATATTACATTCCGCATCATGCGGTAGTCAACGAGTCGAGCACTACAACAAAACTAAGGGTCGTGTTTGATGCGTCGAGTTCATCGTCATCAGGTGTTTCCTTTAATAATCTTCAGTTTATTGGTCCAACTATCCAAGATGAATTGTTTGCTATTCTTCTTAGATTTCGAGAGTACAAAATTGTGGTGTGTGGTGACATTTCAAAAATGTATCGACAGGTGTTAGTTGAACAGGAACAAAGGAGCCTTCAACGAATACTATGGCGAGAGAATTCATCAGAACCTGTGAGGGAGTACGAGTTAAATACGGTGACGTATGGAACGGCGTCTGCACCGTTCCTGGCTGTGAGGTGTTTACATGCACTGGCAGATGAGCATAGCGAGTCATATCCACTAGCCGCACGAGCGATAAAACACGATTTCTATGTCGATGACTTTTTGGGTGGGGGAGATTCTGTTGATGAGGTCGTAAATTTGAGCAAACAAGTAAGTGAGGTGCTTGGGTTTGGATGTTTTCAGTTACGTAAGTGGAAATCCAACAGTGTCGAGGTCATGAGGGGTCTTCAGGCGGATGATAGCGTCGATGGTGTACATATTGGCGAAAGGGAGAGCTCGAAGACTTTAGGTTTATTTTGGGATTATAAGGCTGATGTTCTAACGTACAAGTTGAATAAATTAGAGTTTCAGAAGTCTACAACAAAGAGAACCATCTTAGCTCAAATAGCTGCCGTCTTTGATCCTCTCGGATTATTGGGGCCGTGTATTGTGACGGCGAAAATTATTTTACAGGATTTGTGGTTGCAGAAGTTGTCTTGGGACGAGTCTCTATCAATAGAACTGCAAACAAGATGGAATAAGGTTAGAACGGACCTCTCCCTCTTGAATTGTCTTGAAATACCGAGGCACGTATTGTGTGACGGGGTGCAGGAGGTACAGTTACATGCCTTTTGTGATAGTTCCACCAAGGCTTATGGGGCGTGTGTTTATTTGAGAAGCACATCCATATGTGGCAATGTGCAAATATCGTTGCTGTGTTCCAAATCTCGCGTGGCGCCCCTGAAATCCATTACAGTCCCCAGACTCGAATTATGCGGCGCTGTATTACTTGTTAAGTTGGTAGATAAAGTGATTGGCGCAATTCAAACTCAAATCTCTGAGATGCACTTTTGGTCTGATTCAAAGGTTGTGCTCTGTTGGATCACAACTACTTCACCACATCAGCTTCAACCTTTTGTGAGCCATAGAATAAGCCAGATCCAAGCATTTAGTAGACCTCATACTTGGCATCACGTGGGAACTGGGGATAACCCGGCTGATGTCCTTTCGCGGGGAACACAGCCGCGACAGTTAATAGCTAACGAGCAATGGTGGCATGGGCCAAAGTGGCTGTTGGAACCTAAAGAAGCTTGGCCGAAATCTGAAACTTGTTACGAGGGAGAGTTACCGGATATCAAAAAATTGGTGGTGGTGCACGTCACTCAAAGTGAGTCCAAATTTCCGTTTAGCGTATTTTCTACATTGGTTAAATTAAGGCGATCAGTAGCCTACTGTATAAGGTTTAGTCATAATTGTAAAAATCCTGAGGCAAAAAGAAAAGGTTGTCTAACGGTCCATGAGATTACGAGTGCTTTCACTCGACTCATTAAAATAGCACAAGTTGAATGTTTCCAAAATGAAATAGTTGAGTTGTCGCAGGGGCGGGAACTTAGACGCAATAGTCCAATATTGATGCTAAATCCATTTTTGGACGGGGAAGGTATACTACGAGTGGGTGGGAGGTTAAAAAATTCAAACTTTGCTTTCGATAAAAAGCACCCCATTTTGCTTTCTTCTAAACACCACTTAACCGTTCTACTCTTTCGACATGAGCATCTTAGACTGTGGCACGCGGGCCCTCAACATGTTTTAGCTTGTGTCAGAGAAAAATATTGGCCAACAGCAGGATTGGTGTTGGCAAGGAAAATAACGCATGATTGCGTGATATGTGCTAGAATGAATCCAAGTGTCAATTATCCGCTAATGGGTGATTTGCCTGTGCCGCGAGTCACACCAGCGTACCCGTTTTGTACCACAGGTACAGATTATGCGGGGCCTTTTCTGGTCAAAGATCGGAAGGGGCGTGGTTGCAAGATTTCCAAATGCTATGTGTGTATATTTATATGTTTTGTAGTTAAAGCTATTCACATTGAGCTTGTTTCAGACCTGACTTCTGAAGCATTCATTGCCTGCCTTAAACGATTTGTATCCCGCAGGGGAAAACCTCAACAAATCTTCTCGGACAATGGGACCAACTTTGTTGGTGCCCATAGGAAGTTGACTGAGTTATATAAATTCTTAAAGTCGAATGAGAGTGTGATCGTGAATGAATGTGCAAATGATGCGATAGAGTGGAGCTTCATTCCGCCCCACAGTCCTCATTTCGGAGGTCTGTGGGAGGCAGGTGTAAAATCTCTTAAACGAGCTTTGCTTAAAATCATGGGCAATTCACTGTTTACGTTCGAAGAACTTTGTACAATGCTATATCAAATCGAGGCAATACTTAATTCCCGTCCGTTAGTCCCACTGTCCAATGACCCCAATGACCTTCAGGCTCTGACGCCAGCCCATTTTTTAATTGGACGTCCGTTGACATCTATACCGGAACACTCAGTACTCGAGCTGAAGGACAATTTACTGAACAGATTCGAACGTGTACAGAAAGCCTTTCAACATTTCTGGAGAAGATGGTCACAAGACTACGTCGCCGAATTACAGCGGCGATGCAAGTGGAGAGTAGGCTGTGAAGAGCTTAAAGTTGGACAGTTAGTGGTTCTGAAAGAAGAACACCAACCGCCTCTAAGGTGGAAATTAGGACGAATAACCCAACTGCACCCAGGAGCGGATGGCATAGTCCGAGTTGTGTCGATAAGAACAAATGCGGGAGTGACAAAACGTGCGGTAGCAAAGGTGTGTGGTCTCCCATGTAAATAACCGCATTAGTTTCGACATGGGCCTGCTCAGTGAAAATGCAACCTTAGAGTTTCTTTTCTTTTTCATATATCATATATTTAAAGTTGTTTGCTTGTGTATTCCTTTTTGTATTCTGATACTGTTGTGTTTTTACGTTTTTGTTAGCTTAAGATGCCTTTCAGTTATTAGTGTTTTATTGTCAGGCATGCCTTCCAAGGTGGGGGGTATGTATGAAATATTTTATGTTGCATGTTTTCAATTTAAGTATGACAATTCATTCCCGCCGCATATTGGCGCTACGATGTAAGAACTGCGCTTGCGGAAACAATAAGGGAACTACGACTGGTAGGGAGAATCGGGAGCGATGTTCTGTTGTGGGACAATCGACAGAAAATATGGCGAAGATTGTTGTGTATTTACTTGAATCTGACAAATTATACAATTTATAATTAACAAAAGGTGTTTAATTAATCCATCGCTTATTGATGTTAACCGTATATTTCTATTCCAATTTTGATTATTTGATTTGATTATCTAAAATGGTTATATAAATTAGACTTGGCATAAAATGTAGTGAATAAAAAATGTAATATCCAAGCAAATAATTTTATTTTGAAGACACCGAGGACATACCTAACAAAATCGTTGAAAATTAAAAAAGGGACAAAATAAGGTAACACAACCATATCAATGCAAAAAATATCAACACTGCACTTAAGCTAATTTGACATACAATTCAATAAATATTATACGATATTGGGATGACTTTGTTGCCGTTAATAATAAATTTACAAACAATAAATGCGATGTACCTACATACCTAAACAAGAAATATTTTACAACAGATACTCAAAATGTTGACCACCAACATCCAGACACTGCACAGCACGTGAATCGACCCTCCATTACGGGAATACCTAACTCAAAAACGACTTTCTTTAGCTAAAGGGTCCTACATTTTTTTTAGTAAATTATCCAGTCAATCGGTACGTTGCATAAAAAGTGTGTACTAATGTGAAAAAAATTAAATATGTCGCATTCAAAGAGACAGTGGAATATCTGCATAGTTTTCAGAAAATAAATAACTTTAATTCTGGATTTGTTGCTATGATACAATCAATCACGAAGTTCAAATTGAAAATAATCCAGGATTATTGTTTTCTCACAACCGGACCTAAGTGTAAAAAATTACAGTTTCAAAATATTCCACCGACAGAGGATAGAGACATCTTTCAGCTGCAATCTGAGCCGTCATTCACGTTTTTATCTTATTCCGAACAAAAGTTATAGTGAATTTTCAAAACGTTTGTTAGCGGTCAAAACTGCAGAAATAAATTTTTATGTCGAAAGCTAAAAAAGATAAGTGTACAAACCGCTAGCAAAAGTTGTTCAAAATGCAACGCGAAGTCTAAAAAAGTACAAATATAGGTACAGAGCGTTCAATTTAGAATAACACAGTTGATACCTACTTCCGGTAGAACCGGAAGTGCTAGAAAGTTGAAAGTGCGTTGCCTGAGGAGAATGGAATCAACGCTAAGCTGTAAATTTTCGATTTCCATCACAACGGGAGACCTATACATTTCTAATGAACGATTTGTGTGGAACACCCTGTATAAGTATTCGAGTTTCTGAGAATATTGGGAGCTCTTGATGTTACTATTTTGCGTGTTCTGTGAAACAGGGACGACCGGAATATTTTTGCGTTGTATGAGACTAATGCACCTACTTATACCATCTCACTACCGGTATTACGTTAAAACTTACTAAGGAATGTGTTCAAAATGTTGGCAATTTTCTTGCGCACACAAACACACCCACACGCTCACACACGCACACCCACACACGAATTCTTTCTTCAAAACTCCTTCCAACGTTTTGCATCATTTCTTCTGTAACAGTTTCAAACGCTTCTAAAATTCGTTGTTGCATGTCTTCTGCTGTTGTTGGTGGAGTCTGATAGGCAAGCTGCTTCACACAACCCCACAAGGAAAAGTTCATTCTTGTTAAGTCCGGTGACCTAGGGGGGCGTGGAATTGAACCTTCTCGAGCTATCCAATTTTCCTCGTATTTCTCGTTTAAGAAATCACGAACAGCACGTGTGGAAAGAACTGGGGCCCCATAATGTTGGAACCACATGCTGGCAAGAATATTCAAAGGAGCATTTTATAAAAAGGTCAATAGTTTGGTTCTACAAAAAGTTTAAGTAATCGGCATCATTGACCATCAAAAAATTGACCCAACAACATTTAAACTCCATCGATACTGATGGTCAATATGCCTCGTAAAATTTGGGTTCTCTGTGGCATAATAATGCAAATTATGTAGATTCAATGCCCGTTGTTGTAAAGTTCGTAAGTTAAGAGGGGTACGTACGTTGAAAACAGCGCCGATATCAAGCTCTATGTTACGAAACGTAGCGCTCTTAGTAATAGATATTTTGTAGAAATTTCTTCTTTGTCAGAAAGAAGAAGGTTTGTTCTACAATTCCGTCAAACCAAATGAAGAAAAAATATGTAAATAGTCATAGAAACGAGACGTGAAATTTGCCTTTTGGTGTATTTTTAGCAGCTATAAACTTGGTTCAAAAAGCAACTACCTACTAGAAAACTAATTTGAGCACACAATAATATGAATATTAAATTGCTTGCGTTTCAAATTTGAATGCATTTAGACTGAAAAAAAATAAGCTACATTAAATTTACTTCGACAATAAACCCATTCCTAAAAACGGGAGTCACCTCCTTCCACTAGCAGATTCTAACCTCCCCTCGGCAGTCGGTGTCAGCCGAGTTTGTTCGGGCCGTATCTGGCCGGCATAGGGTTGCCAGGCGTTCGGCTTTAGCCGGGCATGTTTGGCTTTTTACAGCTTCGTCCGGCTAAAAATTAACATGTCCGGCCTGTCCGACTTTTGTTTGGCTTTTTTCCTTAAGACCCTAAAAATAATCTAATCTTCTAATATATAAAATTCTCGTGTCACGGTGTTTGTGGTCGCACTCCTCCGAAACGGCTGGACCGATTTTTATGAAATTTTTTTTGTACATTTGGTAGGTATGAGAATAGGTCGTAAAGTATTTTTCACCCTCCTACCCCCACGCCCTATTGTTTAATCGCAATTTTAGTATTTTTGTATGAACAATATCCAAATAATTGAAATTTTTTTTGTACATTTGATAGGTATGAGAATAGGTCGTAAAGTATTTTTCACCCTCCTACCCCCACCCCCCATTTTTTAATTGCGATTTTAGAATTTTTGTATGAGCAATATCCAAATAATTGAATTTTTTTTGTACATTTGGTAGGTATGAGAATAGGTCGTAAAGTATTTTTCACCCTCCTACCCCCCCCCCATTTTTTAATCGCGATTTTAGTATTTTTGTATGAACAATCTATATATATAAAAATGAATCCCTATTTCCCTTGGTCACGCCATAACTTGAGAACGACTTAACCGATTTCATTCCACTTTTTTGTGGTTTCTAATACTTTGTAGAAGGTTCTTACGGGACGGAAAATTAAGAAAATTGCGCAGGAAATTTGAAAATTTGAGAAAACGTAACGACTATTTTAACTTCGCGCGTTTGACAGTCTGTACGTGTGTATGTCACCGAATTTCTCCTAAACGGCTAGACCGATTTTGATGAAATTTTTTGTGTGTGTTGGAGTGGGTCCCTGGATGGTTTACATTCAGAATTGGAGCCAGTAGGTGGCGCTGCAATCGGGTTCTAAGAACTTTTTTGAGCGGCTGGACCGATTTTGATGAAATTTTTTGTGTATGTTGGAGTGGGTCCCTGAATGGTTTACATTCACAATTGGACCCGGCAGATGGCGCTGCAATTGGGTTCCAGGAGTTTTTTGAACGGCTGGACCGATTTTGATGAATTTTTTCTGTATGTTGGAGTGGGTCCCTGGATGGTTTACATTCATAGTTGGACGCGGTAGGTGGCGCTGCAATCGGGTTCTAGGAATTTTTTTTTAAAACGGCTGGACCGATTTTGATGAAATTTTTTGTGTGTGTTTGAGTGGGTCCCTGGATGGTTTACATTCACAATTAGACCCGGTAGGTAGCGCTGCAATCGGGTTCTAGGAATTTTTTTACGGAAATTTTTTTAATGTCGGGCAGGACAACGTCTGCCGGGCCCGCTAGTTTAAAATAAATATTTTTTAAAATACGCGCTTAGAACATAGTTTCATACGTGATTTTTCCCGTCTGTTTTTCGTTTTTAGTCGCTTTTCTATAGATCAGCTGTTCTCAACCTGTGGGGCGCGCCCCCTTGGGGGGGCACGACATAACGGAAGGGGGGGGGCGCGAAGACGTGAGAAGAATGAAGCAAAAGTCATAAAAAACTAGTTATTGAAATGAAATACAATTCCAATTCAGCATAAAATACGTTACAAAATACAAAACAAAATGTCAAGCCAGTAGATAGGTACATAATAAACAATAAATATAACAATTAGTGGCTCCCTTGAGCAGTGGCAGACTAAAATAGACTTGAATAGGTATTCGTATTTTATTAGTACTCCAATAGAACGGTTGGAAGGGGGGTGCGGTTAAAATTAATTCAGAAAAGTGGGTCCCAAATACTAAAACGTTGAGATGCGCTGCTATAGATATATTTTATTGTTTTGCGATGACTTTTTCTGTTCCTATGTAATAAATGTTTATTTTTAAATTATTCAAGTTCAATAAAAATATCAAAATACTGATTTAGTGCGTCGCCGGCAGATATGTTTCTCCTCGCTTTTCTCCTACACTGCCTGATGGTGTAGTGGGGGAGAGTATCACGCGACCGAGTGCTTATTTTTCTTGAGCAACGTACGTACCCCTCTTAAAGAGCGTGTCCGTCCAGAAAGCCAAGTAAGAGGACAGTTCGCGGGCGCATATTTACATAAACTATGTCGTTGTGGCACCAGGGTGCTAAAATCATATATTGAATGGAATTGTTTCTACGACTACAAACTCTACGCTGTTTGAGCACGTTCGTCAGTTCTTGGTGCCTAAACCGCATAGGAATGAATTTTAGTTGATATCTACATTTACTACGCGTCTTCGGTACTTTCGCATTATATCTATAGAGTAATTTAAGTGGATTCACTGTGTAAGCAATAAAAATTAATAACGGTCGCGAAGAAGTAACTGAGAAACCAAGAACAAAGTTTTCCAGCACTGATTATAATGAAGAATAGGGATGCAACGTTTAGCGATTTTTCGTAAACGTTTAAACGCGTATATTAAACGTTTAAACCGCGTTTAAACGCGCACCCTGTGCTACACGTAACTTACCAATTATATTGCAATATTGTTTAGAAAAAAAATCAAGGGAGTGACTATACTAATCCGGCCGACCGTCACTTAAAATTTTTTTCGAACACGGTCGGGCATGCCCATTACAAAATATCAACACATTTTGCATTTTGGAAGTGTGAAAAAAATTAAAACTGAGAGAACGCATTTTTGAAACAGACCATTTGTCCTCGCACTAGATACACGCATTTTTTGGAAAAAGATGCTATAGAAACAAGCAAAACAAATAAACCTGCACGGGAGCAGAACTCACCTAGCCCTAAAACGGCAGCTCTATACGATACCCGATCACCCACGGATGCTCTTAGCGGTGTTTTCTAATAACGAATTACTTAAACGTCATTTTACTGATATTGTGTAATGTATGGGACGCCGTTTGGGTCTTTAATCGTCTATTTAAGGATATGTTACAGATGTCTGTAAATCGGGAATTATGGATATCCCACAGATATTTTTAAATATTTAAAAATATCTCACAGATATTTTTAAATCATTTTGGATATCAAACAGTGAACAATGATTATTTTTATCTGCGAGATATCTTTAAATATTTAAAAATATCTCACAGATATTTTTAATTCTATAATTACGGATATCTAGTAAGCATTTTGATATCCAAAATTGTGGCGCCACCTATAAGGCGAAAGATGTAATTATTATTTTCTTTTGGGCTGGTGTAAAGAAGGATGGAGAAAAAGGCGGAAGAAATATTAGGAGAAGATCAGTTCGGATTTAGACGAAATAGAGGAACGCGCGAGGCCATTCTAGCTTTACGAGTAATTATAGAAAAAACGATAGAAAAGAGAAAGAGCGTCTATATAGGATTTGTAGATTTAGAAAAAGCCTTCGATAACGTAAAATGGGGGAAGATGTTCGAAGTGCTGAGAAAGGTAGGGATGAAATACAGGGACAGAAGAATAATACATAATCTCTACAAAGAGCAAAAGGCAGTTATAGAATGTGAGCAGGAACAAAGGGAAGTAGATATCCGGAAGGGAGTGAGACAGGGATGTGCATTGTCACCTCTAGTTTTCAACTTATATATCGAAGATGCGATTAATATTGTTAAGGAAAGAACAGCCTCAGGGATCAATGTACAGGGCCAAACTATTAACATGCTCAGATTTGCGGATGATATAGCAGTGTTAGCATCTAGCAAAGAAGAATTAGGAGCGGCTTTGAATGAAATGGAAGCAGTTTTGACACAGGACTTCGGCATGAAAATCAATAAAAAGAAAAAAATTTTGGTATGTAGGGGATGTGAAAATAGAACTAAAATGGAAATACAAATTGGAAATGAGAAGATAGAGGAGGTCGCGGATTTCTGCTACTTAGGAAGTAAAATAACTCAAGACGGTAGGAGCACTAAAGATATAAAACAAAGAATGGCGCAGGGCCGAGTTGCGTTTAACAAAAAGAAACAACTGTTATGCTCGAGAACGGTTAATATAGAGACTAGGAAGAGACTCTTAACGTCGTATGTATGGAGTACGGCATTATACGGGTGCGAAACTTGGACAATAGGAGAAGCGGATAGAAAAAGAGTAGAAGCGTTTGAAATGTGGTGCTACAGACGCATGATGAAGATACCGTGGATAGATAAGGTTAGCAATAGGGAAGTATTAGAAAGAGTTGGGGAAAAGCGAAAGGTATGGAAAACAATAAAGAGTAGGAGAGATAGGATGGTAGGACACCTTCTAAGACACGAAGGAATAGTTCGTGACATACTAGAGTCAGAGATAGGAATAAAAAGAGGTAGGGGTAGGCCTAGATTAGACTACTGCTCTCAAATAGTTAGGGATGTAGGATGTTCTACTTTTAGGGAAATGCGTAGGTTAGCTCAGGATAGAAAAGAATGGAGGTACGCGTCCAACCAGTCTTCGGACTGAGAACCTTATGATGATGATGATGATGGTGTAAATCGGTCGCGCGGCTCCACAGTGTTGCCAATCCTACCGAAATGATACATAATTCTACCGAAATTTCATTTTTTAATTATGCAATAGAGTCCATTAGTGTAACGGCAAAATCAGAGCGCGAAATTTAAAACGCTATCGGCTGTCCTAAGAGTAAAGTAGGATAAAATTTTTCAATGCATTTTAAATGGAGCTTAGATGACCTTGCACTTCACATTCTATTTTTACCTTTCATCCTGATTTCTTAACATTAAATCAATATATGACGATTACTATGAAGCTTTTTCGGTGTTTGTCTTGTAAAAGCATTTATTTATGCAGTCATTTTGTTTAAAACCAGAATGCAACGAACTACTGCAATTTACGGCGCTAGAACCGGCGCAATAGATGGTTTAAAAGTTTAAATCGTCCATAGAAGTCCTTAATAACACTAATTTTTAACACTTTCTTTTCCATTTTACACTTTTTAAATATAAATAAATTCTTAAACCCCCTATTAAATAAAGATTAAACAATAAATTAGCCGGAGAAATAAACAACTTAACCTCAAACCCTGTGCATCAAACGTCAAAATAATAATGATCTGGTCTAAACAAGACATAAGTTCTTTTATTATATGTACTGTACTCATCCGTTTTAAAATATTTCTGAAATTAAGTTGTATTTTAAGTTGTTTTTGAAAATGTAACAGCTGGAAAGAGCAGTCTATTTGTCACTTGCAGAATCCCTGTGAACAGTAAACCGTTGTTAATATTGAAGTGGCGTGTAAATACTGTGAAAATATTGTGAAAATCCCTAATGAATATGTGTCCAAAAATGGCTACAAAAATAGATACAGGATGTTGAAATTTCTTACAAAAATGTAATATCTGCTTGTATCGTTACCTACTATTTTCAGCTGTTTTGTGCTATTCTCGAGTATTTACACGCCAATTCGATATTTACAACACTTTACTATTAGAAAGAATGGATTGACAATTTCGTTTTTAAAATCTCGGACTAATGCACCGTGTCACACAAAATTATTTCTCTCTGAAACTATGCCTCGAACGCAAAAAACAAAAGAGAGATTTTTTCTTGTAAATAAAACAAAGATTCTAATATTTTGCAACATATCTATGTAAGTCAGTAGCGTAACATAGTTTCGGTAATAAATGTGGTCTCCCCACCTCGTAGTGACGCCACTGGTGAGAGTACAAAACTCAAAATTTATAAATTAGTAAATAACTTCAAGGAATTATTATGCCCAAAATTCCAAATGAATAGGTCCGGTAGTTTTCCAGATATTAAAAAAACATACGTTGATTAAGGTTTTCCGCATTATTTTTAAGTATTCTATCTACCCTAGAAGTTTGTTACACTCATTATAGATCACCCTGTATTGCATTATACTCCGATCATCTGTTTACCCTACAAAATTTGCATTCCTCTAAAACGTTGAAGATTCACTTCTATCGCGAGTGGCGACCACGCATCCAGTTTTTTTAATCATGTTTTTCCTTGCCCTCAGCGTTCAGGTTATTGCCATAATAATATTGAAATATTAATAACGGTCAACGGCAAAACCAGCGCCGGCAACGAAAAGTAAATTTGCTGGCTGCCGGCGGCGACAACGCAGGCACTTCCGGGGATAAATATCCCAGAAAGTACCAACGTTGCCAAGCGTTTTCAATGTATAAATATCCATCAAGTATCTCATACAAGAGCCTACCTTGCATCGGCACCTTGGTTAATGGGATACACATGAAGTTAGCGGTTCAGGTAGCTTGGGGTGCAAACCCGCTGGGGATGACTTTTTTAGTCATATTTTTCCTTGCCCTCCAGGTAAAATGCTTGCCGTCTGTAATTTTCAAGCTTATAGTTTCTTAGGGCAAGGGAAAGGTATTTTTTCCCTTGCCCTACAAATGAAAACGACGTAATGCAACGTTGCACATTGGAATTGGAGAAGCTTGACAATGTTGGTATTTCCTACGATATTTAGCACTGATTTTATAATATTATAAAATCACTGATAATTTAGCCGTCCTCTTTATCCTCGGTAAGAAACGTCAGTTATTGCCGAACACGAACACAAAAGTTTCACCAATCAGAGTGCTACCGAGACACAAGTCCTGGGGAAACAGAAAACTCGACCGCGCGCAGGCTGGAGATTTAAAGCGGGAGGGCGCGTAAGTCAGATTTACACTAGACCATAAATACAACTAAGCTTACTTCCTGGAAATTAGAGGGCGCTGCAATTTTGGATATCAAAACTGGCAAGTGATATTCATAAATAATTAATTATATCTTACAGATAATTCTAAATATTTAAAAATTACCGCCCCATATCTAAAATTGTTGATTTAAAAATATCTGTCGGATAAAAATAATTGTTTGTGGATATTTCACTGATAGCATTAAATATTTGAATATATCTGTGGGATATCCTGAAACCAATACTATTTTTGCTCACTTTGGATTAGTATGTAATTCTTTAAGCAATACTTACGTGCTAAAGTCAAAGCTAAGCAAAAATTGATTTGATTTAAAAATATGCTATAGATATTTTCAAATATTTAAAACTATGAGTGAGATATGCATTAATAAATATTTATATCTCGCTGATATTTTTAAATAATGAATTATGGATATCTCCGAGATATTTATGTCGATTTAACAATATCTGGTAGATAGAAATAATTATTTATGGATATTACTTGCATGGTTTCATATAAAAAAATGTAGCCTTCCACTTGCTACTCTAAATTGGATAACAATTACAACATGTAAAGGATGGTGTAATCGAATTATTGAATCTTTCGCCTTCTAGGTGGCGCCACAATTTTGGATATCAAAATGCTTAGTAGATATCCGTAATTATAGAATTAAAAATATCTGTGAGATATTTTTAAATATTTAAAGATATCTCGCAGATAAAAATAATCATTGTTCACTGTTTGATATCCAAAATGATTTAAAAATATCTGTGAGATATTTTTAAATATTTAAAAATATCTGTGGGATATCCATAATTCCCGATTTAAAAACATCTGTAGGATATCCTTAAATGGACGATTAAAGACCCAAACGGCGTCCCATAGTAATGCGCACGTCCGACCGTCTTGGAACAAAATTTAAAGTAACAATCGTCTGCCGAAGCAGTAGTCACTCCCAAAAATCAAACGTCGTTTGAAAGTTGGGTTATAAATCATAAAATAATACATATTCCGCTGAATAATGGCCGCGGCGATGGCGGCGAAAGTCCTCAAAGGGATGCAAACAATAAAATTGAAAAGTACCTACATCACGATTTTGCAATATTTAAGCGGCCGCGTCGCTTTTGCTCTTACGCGGTGCGAGCCAAGCACTATCCACGGCTTTGTTTATCTAAAATTTAATGATATCTAAATTTTATTTGCATTGCGTTTAAACGTTTCCCTAAACGGAGTGTCCACACGGGCGCTTAAACGTTTAAACGTTTAAACGTTGCATCCCTAATGAAGAATCTCAAAAGTGGGTGAATATGTATTACAAAAAACCTCATACGAACTGGGTTGTGGCGATAACATAAAATAGAGTAAAGAAAAAAGACTTTGGTAAGGATTATTTGTGCGAATTATCTTGTGGATCAATGAAAATTCAAACAGGACGCCTAGCTAATAGTGAATAATTATCAAACAAAAAAACTGAAGCAAAAGAAAAGTTTAATATACGTACAAAATATAATGCTAAATCTGCTACAGACGCATGATGAAGATACCGTGGATAGATAGTAATAATAATAATAACAATAATAGATTTTATTGTGAAACAGAAGTTAGTAGTAGGGAAATGAGAGCCTCAGGCCACATCTGTTGCCAACCCAAAACTCCAGCAACCAAAATCCCTGTTAGTGTCTTCAGCAGCGGTAGCAGCCTCTGGTTCTGTTGCCAACTCCAAAACGCAAAAATCCCTGGTAATGTCTTCAGCAACGACATCTGCCATTGGTTGTGGCTCAGGCGCCTGCGCCGGGGCTTAAAAAGTGCGCGTGTTGCTCATTGTTGCGCAATGGAAGAATGTTCTGGAAAATGCTGATGCAATAGTACGCAGATGTTGCAGAATTAATGTTTTTTCCCCTTCTACGCTGAAGGAGTCCTCGAGTAATGTCTTCAGCAACGACTTCTGCCTCTGGTGTCTTTGGGGCCTTTGGTTGTGGCTCAGGCGCCTGCGCCGGGGCTCTATGAGAGTGGGCGGGGCAACAGCCAATGATAGAGGTTGTGGGCGGCATCCAATGGGTGTGGTTGTGGGTGGTAAGGTTCAACTACTGCTAGATGCCTTTGGATGTGACCCAGGCGCCTGCGCCGGGGTTTTCGCAAACGTTTTGGAAATGACGCCGACCGGGATTCGAACCCGGGTCCCCGCGCACCGGAGCCCTCGCTCCAACCAACTGAGCTAATCGGATGCCTACATGCCCGTCTTTTAAATCATCCATATATACTTAGGATTGTAAACAGAAGTTTCTCGGAAATTCCAATGGTTGCAATTGTTTATACTAAATAAATATTGATATCAAAGTTTAAGAAAAAAGCACGTTCGCCGTCGATAAGAGATGTTATAATTGTTTTTATTATGGGTAAAAAACCTTTCAACTCGCCGACAGGATTATGTTTGTTTAGGTTTGCTCCCACGTTCTGTATATGCACATACTACGTTGTAGACACTACAAGGTGACCCGTTTGTTTGTTTGTATTATTACAATAAAATAACATTCTAGAACATTCGTCAGTTTGTTTATTTTGATACGTACTATGTTTTGAAATTACTTGTTATCTTAATGCGTTTCGGACACGTGTGGGAACCATCTGGTGAGTGCTGGAAGTACTAATTGAGTGTCGGTAATATAGAACACATGTAGATTTCTGTTACACTTACTGGAAAGTGCAAATTGAATGTCGGTAATATAGAACGCATGTAGATTAGGGCCCACTGCACACACCACTTGCCCCGCCCACTTAGGTCATGGAGGGTATCAAATTAACCAGCTCGATGAGACAAATAGGAATCTATAGTTATTCTCCTACTTCAGAATTCTCATCAGATGTCTGTCTGTCTGTCTGTCTGTCTGTCTGTCTGTCTGTCTGTCTGTCTGTGTCTGTCTGTCTGTGTCTGTCTGTCTGTCTGCCTGCCTGCCTGCCTGTCTGTCTATCTGTCTGTCTGTTACATCAGCCGTTCGTGTCAACAACAACATTCAATGCCAATGACGAAATTCGTATACCAATCCACCAACAAGACGTTTACGTACTGCCGCATCTAAGCTGCATCTACATAGAGGGGTTTTTCCTCTTTCTATTCTTGCTTGTGTCATCAGCCATGGTGTTTGCGAATAGAGCTGTCTGGGTCCACAGCTGTCTGGTGTCAACAGACAGCTTGTCATTCGCATACCAATCCACCAACAAGACGTTTACGTACTGCCGCATCTAAGCTGCATCTACATAGAGGGGTCTTTCCTCTTTCTATTCTTGCTTGTGTCATCAGCCATGGTGTTTGCGAATAGAGCTGTCTGTGTCAACAGACAGCTGCGTCAACAGCTGTCTGGGTCAACAGCTGTCTGGTGTCAACAGACAGCTTGTCAAAAAAAATCACGCTTCTAGCATACATTTATTGGAAAGCACACAACAAATATTTCTAACATAATGGGGAGTATTATTCAGTAATCAATTCATTAGTTTAGTTAGTTCCCATGGAATACGGTAAATTATATAATATAATTTATTATATTAAAATACATTTTGTCAATTAAAATAATATAATACTGTTCATAATATGATATTATTATATTAAAATACATTTTATTCATTAAAATAATATAACAGTGTAATCAAACTCGTGACGATTAAAATACATTTTGTCAATTAAAATAATATAATACTGTTCATAATATGATTTGATAATATTATATTAAAATACATTTTATTCATTAAAATAATAAAATAGTGTAATCAAACTCGTGACGCTGCTTATACATCGTTGGCTGCAACAAGAGAAAAATCATAGTTACGAAATTATACTAGTAAACAAACAAACAAACAAACAAACAAACAAACAAACAAACAAACAAACAAAGAAACAAACAAACGGACAAACAAACGAACAAACAAACGGAGGGACAAACAAAGAAATAACTTCATTCATTATAAACAAACAAACAAACAAACAAACAAACAAACAAACAAACAAACAAACAAACAGACAAACAAACAAACAAACAAACAAACGGACAAACAAACAAACAAACAAACAAACAAACAAGCAAACAAACAAACGGGCGGACAAACAAAGAAATAACTTCATTCATTATAAAAACAATTAATTTTCCACTACTAAAATTGTGAATCACAATATCGGCAATTTTCCACTACTAAAATTGGGATGTTCAAAATCCACACTTTTTATCTACTATCACTGCATATTAGAAAATCTAAATACTTTACTTACGATTTACAATATTGACCCAAATGACCACAAGTTCACTGCACGATTCCAACAAAATTATCTTGGTTTCTTTCTCCATGAATAGTCCAGAAAATAAAACATTTTCGGTTTCCGTTGCCATGTGCGATACATTTCCGCACATTTTGGGTTGGTTCTAAAGATATAAAATAGTTTACAATTATGGAACAGATACGTGAGCTTTTTAACTACATATAATGAAATTATTATGAATGAGTTTTATTAACAGAATGCTTGAAGAATAAAAGAAATGATTACTGCAAATGGACTTACTTTTAAATTTTCCGGTAAATTTTGGAGGATAAAATGGTACAATAAAATATCTCCAACATCATCTTGGCCAATTACAACATCCATATTGGGAAACTAACTTTTACCGCACCTATTCCGTGGGAACCAACTGAACTATTGAAGTGATTACTAAATAATAATTCTCGCAATTATATTCGTTCTATTTATCTCCCAGCTTTTGCCGAGCTTGCAAAATTTTGGTAACATGCAGAAGTTATCAAAAACAACAATCAATCGAGTGTTTATGTTTCTGGCGGTGGCCTTCAAACTTTTTATGTTCTAGAATGATTTTATTATATAATACAAACAACAGGGTATAAAATAATCTCGATCATCTTGTAGAGTTTGCGACATATTAAGTGCACATGTACTTATTAGCATGCAGAATGTGGGAGTCAAACCAAACAAATATACATTTCCTGTCGGCAAAGTTGAAAGGTTTTTCTAGAACGTTCTTACCTATTAATATTTCATCATAATAAAAACAATAAATCATAACATCTCTTATCGACTTCGAATCTATTGTTTCTTTCTCAAACTTTGATAACAATATTTATTTAGTGTAAACAATTACAAACGTTGGAATTTCCGAGAAAAAACATTAATTCTGCAACATCTGCGTACTATTGCATCAGCATTTTCCAGAACATTCTTCCATTGCGCAACAATGAGCAACACGCGCACTTTTTAAGCCCCGGCGCAGGCGCCTGAGCCACAACCAATGGCAGATGTCGTTGCTGAAGACATTACCAGGGATTTTTGCGTTTTGGAGTTGGCAACAGAACCAGAGGCTGCTGCCGCTGCTGAAGACACTAACAGGGATTTTGGTTGCTGGAGTTTTGGGTTGGCAACAGATGTGGCCTGAGGCTCTCATTTCCCTACTACTGAAGTTACACAAAAGGAAGGGGTTCAGTACACAGTACTGATCTTCCACCTCCCCTAAATAAACCAAACATAATAATAAATCCATGTGCTAGTAGCAACTAAACAATTTAAACATAATAGGTACCTGCTGAAATACCGATATTTACACATATTAGGTAACAAGACAAAATAACACTAATATTATATGTACTTAATAAACGAAAAATGTATACAAAGAGAGAAAAAAGAACAAAAAAAATATAAATGATCCCAAGAATTTATTTTACTTTACTTACGCACCGCGAAGTGCCGACAGAGCACGCAATCTAAGTTTTTCCCTAAAATTTGACAGGCTCAAATCCAGATAATCGAACACCTGATACAGGGCGCACTATATGAGAAACCCCCTCAAATTTCGCAGTATTGTGTTGAGGAATAGTGTAGTTATCTATTCTAATATTTACAGAGTGAACCTGTGATCTATTAACCAATAAGTTATGTAGGTATTCAGGACGTTCACAGTGATACAGCTTCCACAAGAATGAAGCATAAATACAGAATGATCTATGACTAATATTCAATTCACCTAGTTCTAACATATAAGGAGAGACATGGTCCCTAAAAGGGATGCAACAAACAAATCTCAAACTAGCATTCTGAATTCTCTGAAGTTTGTTTTTGTTTATGTTAGTCAAAGAGTTGTAATAAAGAATATTGCAGTACGAGACATGAGGATAAATCAAAGATTTTATAAGCCTAAGTTTGATTTGTCTATCCAATATATATTTAAATCTCTGTAGCATCCTCAGCCCCATAAACGAAACAGTTAGCAATAGGGAGGTATAAGAAAGAGTTGGGGAAAAGCGAAAGGTAGGTATGGAATACAATAAATAGGAAAGATAGGATGGTAGGACACCTTTTGAGACACGAAGGAATAGTTCGCGACATATTAGACTCAGAGATAGGAATAAAAAGAGGTAGGGGCAGGCCCAGATTAGACTACTGCTCTCTAATAGTTGCGGATGTAGGATATTTTACTTTTAGGAAAATGCGTAGATTAGCTCAGGACAGGAAAGGATAGAGGTATACGTCCAACCAGACTTCGGACTGAGAACTTTATGAAGATGAAATTAGCCTAATTCAAAAGGTCATGAAAATGGACATTAAATTTATTTGTTTGGCGATTTTCATTTGGTTATATTTTTTGAAGTTTGTAATAAATGATGCATAATAAACAATTTATCATTTTCAATTCAATAATATAATACCTACTAGTACATGTTTCCAACATAGAAAAAGTTTAAACCGGGCATTAAAAATGATAGCAACTGAACTATAAATTCTTTGTGGTTCTTGGTGTGCACAAATAGCGTAGCGTTTGTAGTCGGAGGAACAATTCCATTCAATATGCGATTTTAGCACCCTGGTGAGTAGATATGCTATGCCGATACGAGACCACAATTAACATTGATTCTCCCATAAGAGTAAAAAAACTGCTTTTGGAGGGGTTCTGTACTAGGGTTTGTCAATTACTTGAGGTTCTCAACTAGGGTTTGCCACTTGCGGTTCCCAACTGGGTTTTGTCAATTACTTGAGGTTCTGAACTAGGGTTTGCCACTTGCGGTTCCCAACTAGGTTTTTACAATGCGTGCTATTATTCCCTTGTTTTCATTAGTAATCGCGGGCTACCCGGAAGCCAGTAGTGCCGCTGGTAGGTCACACTGCCTCATGTCGGTAAGGCAGATTCCTGCAACGTCGTGGTAGAATGGTCCCAGTCCTTAAGCCTTCGCCCCGCTGGAGGGCGACCCCAAGTGGGATTCGACAGATATAAATTCAGCGCCGCCGCCCGCAATCTCAGATAACTTATCTGTGCGCGCGTGTTGGCTACAGGAGTCATCTAGCGGCCAGTTCCTGCAACTGCCAGGTTTGTGCCATCAGCGCCACATAGAGTCGACAGCCGGCGTTCGCGTCGGCCCTTACATCAAAGCTCTAGCTCCCACCCTGGGAAATCCGGAAAAGGTAAATAAAACACTCGCAACTTTGCATTTTATGCCTTCTTGCCCCCCCCCCCCCATATCGAGCTCTTACGGGAGAATCAATGTTAATAGTGGTCCCGTATCCCGGGCCTACATCCAAGTTGACGCAATTATGACGTCAGCGTCCACGCAGGCGCCAGCGTTTGCACCAGCGCAACGTTAATAAAACACGAGCAATATCTTTGTCTGTTCCACTCTTTCTCGAAGGAACGATGACTAAAACACAGTTTAGTTTTATACCGGCCCTAACGTTAGTGCCAAATAGGCTTTAACTCATAAGGAACGTAAGTAGCGCATGTGAGGAGAATCGGAATAAACAGTTATTTCGCCGCGATTACTATTGGTTGTGCCATAAGAACTGTCAAACGCAGACAGCCGGCTCCTACGTCAAAGCCAGAGCTCTAGTTCCCCTCAACCCCCCTGCCTACACCCACGATGATTTGAATATGGCGTAACCAAGATGGCGATGCAACCCTGACGTCAGCATCCAAATTAAGGCTAACGCGGACGCCCAAGTCACTGCTACGTCACCCAAGATGGCCGCCATCAAGATGGCGCCAACGTTTAGCTATACGCCGGCGCCAGCGTTTAGCATTTGTGCATGTGAGAACGTTAAATAAAACACTGTTACGTATTATCTTTATTGGAACATATTACACAACAGACCCTGTATGTCCTGACATGATGAAATTATATTGAAAATGTTTAGAGGAATATAACACCCTGTATGTACTTACACAACGATGAAATTTTATCGAACAAAGTGTTAATGGACTATAATTAAATAACACCCTGTATGTACGTTATACGACTAGCCAACTTGCGGGGTGAATTTGTTGGCGATAATTTGTAGATTAACGATGGCGGACAGCGCCCAGCCTGCAACACATAAATATAAATTAAATAAAAAATAATTATAAAAGAGAAAAGACTTTCCGATGCACGAAGGAATATTTCGCAACGTACTAGAGTCTGAGATAGGAATAAAAGAGGGACAGGTAGGCCCAGATTAGACTACTGCTCTCAAATAGTTGGGGATGTACGATGTTCTACTTGCAGATTAACGATAGCGTGACAAAATAAAAGTACATATCAGAATTTCGAGCCTGAAACTCTTCCAAAAACATTTGCTTCACCATGGGATAAATAAGTTTCTGTTTCAAAGTTGGTGAATTAACGTAAGTAACTGAGGATCCGTGCGGGGGCGGCATAGAAAATTTCGACAATGCATTTTCCCTACAAAATAACCTCTATTAGTTAATTGGAATGTGTAGAAATGAATAAAAAAAAATACGTCTTCAATTAGTAAGAGAAACATATCAATAAACCCTCGTATTTCATAAATGTAAATTATATTTTCCACCAAATTCATTCGGATATACGTCGTGTAAACATTTGACAATCCCCACTGTCCAAAAATTATTACGATCCTGTATAGCATATGTAAATAGGAATTTACCTGTGTAAAGGGTCGGCTACCGTGCGGGGGCCGCATATTAAATTTCCACGTTGTATTTTCCCTACAAAATAACCTCTATTAGTTCATTGCGATACATTATGTAGATATCAATAAAAAAAATGCAACTTCAGTTAGTATGACTAGGTAAGAAACATGTCAGTTAACCCTGGTATTCAATAAATGTATTTTATTTTCATCAAATTCATTCGGATATACGTCCTATATAAACATACTCTTCCAAAAACATTGCTTCGCGATGGGAGAAATACATTTCTGTTTAAAAGTTGGTGAATTAACGTAAGTAACTGAGGATCCGTGCGGGGGCGGCATAGAAAATTTCCACAATGCATTTTCCCTACAAAATAACCTCTATTAGTTCATTGAAATGTGTAGAAATGAATAAAAAAAAAACGTCTTCAATTAGTAAGAGAAACATATCAATAAACCCTTGTATTTAATAAATGTAAATTATATTTTCCACCAAATCCATTCGGATATACGTCGTGTAAACATTTGACAATCCTCACTGTCCAAAAATTATTACGATCGTGTATAGCATATGTAAATAGGAACTTACCTGTGTAAAGGGTCGGCTACCGTGCGGGGGCGGCATATTAAATTTCCACGTTGCATTTTCCCTACAAAATAACCTCTATTAGTTCATTGCGATACATTATGTAGATATTAATTAAAAAAATGCAACTTCAGTTAGTATGACTAAGGTAAGAAACATGTCAGTTAACCCTGGTATTCAATAAATTTATTTTATTTTCATCAAATTCATTCGGATATACGTCCTAAATAAACATACTCTTCCAAAAACATTTGCTTCGCGATGGGAGAAATACATTTCTGTTTAAAAGTTGGTGAATTAACGTAATATGTCAGGATCCGTGCGAGGGCGGCATATTAAATTTTCACGGTGTATTTTCCCTACAAAATAACCAGTTCATTGTCAAATGTTTATATAGGACTTTCCAGAAAGTTATTAATAGAGGTATATGGAAGGAATGGGGTGCGAGGGGGTAAACGATTATTTATACGACAAGACCGTGTACTTAAATTCAATTAAGTTCTTCCATTGTGAGCGAATATTACACCTGCTGTATGTTGGTGACAAATAAAAGTATTGTAGCTATATATTATGTAACTGCTAGTACCTACCCTGTATAATTATTTTGCGTTTCTGAATTTAGCCCATAGCATAGACTTATGTGTATACACTTACACATATACACAACTAAATATTCCCGCTTTACTTCTGATACACGAGGCACGAGGGCATAAATATTTCGCAACATACTAGAGAACCTCTATTAGTTCATTGCAAATACATACATGTAGATATGAGTCAAAAATGCATTCATTCGGATATACGTTCTATATAAACATTCGGCAATCCTCACTGCCCTATGACGTAACAACATTTCTTAGAAGACATTGTCAAATATCTGACGGGTGAAGTTATTGTAAAACATAATTTGATCCGTTTGCTGAAGCCGTAGGTATTTTGTGTATGTCAGACCGAAAATTAATTCTGGAACATCAAAAGCGGTTATGCGGAATAATAATAAGAAATTTCCAGAAAGTTATTAATAGGTATGTGGAAGGAATGGGGTGCAGCGACAAGTTTAGACAAGGCTTAAAGCCCGCGTGGACGTTGACGTCGGGCGCTGACGTCACGTTGCAATGGCAGCCATTTTGTTCCTGTCTTCTGATTGGTCCAGCGGTTGGGAACAAAAGTTGTGTCAATCATGTAATGCGATTCCAGAGGGGCACATAGCATGGTACATAAAGGACACTTGTGTTTTATCTGCTCGTATATACAAGGCCTGTGTGTTACATCTGTTAGTACATACAGGTGTATACACCTGTATACACATACAATGTGTTACAAAAGTCCGCTTGGTAATATTGCAGATTCTAGTACACAGGGCAAGAGCCCTCTCAGCGTAATGGCAAAACCTAGTTGGGAGCCGCAAGTAATTGGCAAAACCTAGTTGGGAACAGCAAGTAAAGTGCGTTGGCAAAACCTAGTTGGGATCTGAAAGTAATTGGTAAAACCTAGCTGGGAACCGCAAGTAAAGCGCATTGGCAAAACCGCAGATCCGGTTTGGCTGGAAGTGACATCTCAACCCATGACGTCACTCGACCATAAGGGAATAAGAGTGGCGGAGCGGTATGATGATGATCTACGTTTGACCGAAACAGGGCTTACGGGTGGGCGTCCATTTTGCGATGAAATAACTGTTTATTCCGGTTCTCCTCGTCGAGTCCTATAATTTGATACCCCACATGACATTGTTTTACCTCCATTATGGGTTAACGCCGTGATGGTGTCCTACGTTTGTCCGAAACAGGGCTTACGGGTGGGTGGCCATTTTTCGGCGAAGTAACTGTTTATTCCGATTCTCCTCGTCGAGTCTTTTAATTTGATACCCCACATGACATAATTTTACTACTCTTATGGGTTAACGCCCATTTAGCATGAACGTTCATCCCGACGCGACGGTGGCGTCTGCTGTTGGTGACAACTCTAATATATTATTTCGGCGCCTCTACTTTGTCTCATATGAAAACTTTTGAAAATTATTATAATGTTCTAGAATTTTCGATTTGAAATGCATAAATATATCTAAATAGGCATAAATAGGCATTATTATATGGAAGGGTGAATCCCAGACCACCTAAAGCCCAACACGTAAGTCTGTCCATGTGCTATAACTCATAAAATTGAAAACACAAGAATAGCGCTCTTTAGTAATTACCATAGTAGTAATTACCATGAATGTTAATTACACTTCGTGCGTGGTCAAGCGAACTGTCCGCGAGTTCTTTAAATTACCATATATGGGCAGATGCTACAGAATAATAATTATATTGGTATACCTAATCATGTTTGTATTTGGCGATTTTTATCAAAACAAACATTAGTTCGCAAAGGAATAATATTATGAAACTGTACAGTTCATTGGGTCCTAATCACAAATTTTAAAACTTCCCACGCACATGCGAGCGACTTCTTTGACGGCTCCCTAGAATTTACCTGTATAAGAAGAAGAAAAGCACACTCATAATATTCAGTTATTAGTAAGTAGAAAAAATGCAATTTCGGTTTATAAAACTATGTACCCACCTAAAAAAAAAGTGTGGGGTACGTCGAACCAGTCTTTGGAATAAATAGATATCCCTTTAGCAAGCATGGAGACTATTCAACACAATTTTCAAGTATCTCTCTGGGTTTGATGCTAAGGTAAGTAGATAGAGAGGTACGTGAACGTAAGAATTTTTCTGTTTAGATTTTCGCAATACGCAGGCTTCATTAAGTAACAGAGATAAACCGGGAATATTTAGTTGTATATACACATAAGACTATGCATTTCCAGATCTGTTTATACACAATTAATTTTTATGAGGTTCTTTTGAGTTGACAAACTTAAGGTAGGTACCTACAGATACAAGTTGGGCGTCCTTATTTATTTACTTTACTTTAGAGCCATTGCGTGGGATGTCAATTTAAAAATGCAAAATAAAATATTAAACACGGTAGGTACTTACTAGCAGTTACTTTTATTTGTTACAAACATACAGCAGGTATACATATATTTTATTTACATAAGATTATTCCTGCGACTTCAGCAAACGGATCAAATTATGTTTTACAATAACTTCACCCGTCAGATATTTGACAATGTCTTCTAAGAAATGTTGTTACGTCATAGGGCAGTGAGGATTGTCGAATGTTTATATAGGACGTATATCCGAATGAATTTGATGGAAATAAAATACATTTTTATTGAATACCAGGGTTTTCTGACATGTTTCTTACGTAGTCATACTAATAAATTGAAGTTGCATTTTTGACTCATATCTACATGTATGTATTTGCAATGACCTAATAGAGGTTCTCTAGTATGTTGCGAAATATTTATGCCCTCGTGCCTCGTGTATCAGAAGTAAAGCGGGAATATTTAGTTGTGTATATGTGTAAGTGTATACACATAAGTCTATGCTATGGGCTAAATTTAGAAACGCAAAATAATTATACAGGGTAGGTACTAGCAGTTACATAATATATAGCTACAATACTTTTATTTGTCACCAACATACAGCAGGTGTAATATTCGCTCACAATGGAAGAACTTAATTGAATTTAAGTACACGGTCTTGTCGTATAAATAATCGTTTACCCCCTCGCACCCCATTCCTTCCATATACCTCTATTAATAACTTTCTGGAAAGTCCTATATAAACATTTGACAATGAACTGGTTATTTTGTAGGGAAAATACACCGTGAAAATTTAATATGCCGCCCTCGCACGGATCCTGACATATTACGTTAATTCACCAACTTTTAAACAGAAATTTATTTCTCCCATCGCGAAGCAATTTTTTGAAAGAGTATGTTTATATAGGACGTATATCCGAATGAATTTGATGAAAATAAAATAAATTTATTGAATACCAGGGTTAACTGACATGTTTCTTACCTAGTCATACTAACTGAAGTTGCATTTTTTATTGATATCTACATAATGTATCGCAATGAACTAATAGAGGTTATTTTGTAGGGAAAATACAACGTGGAAATTTAATATGCCGCCCCCGCACGGTAGCCGACCCTTTACACAGGTAAATTCCTATTTACATACATATGCTATACACGATCGTAATAATTTTTGGACAGTGAGGATTGTCAAATGTTTACACGACGTATATCCGAATGAATTTGGTGGAAAATATAATTTACATTTATGAAATACGAGGGTTTATTGATATGTTTCTCTTACTAATTGAAGACGTATTTTTTTTATTCATTTCTACACATTCCAATTAACTAATAGAGGTTATTTTGTAGGGAAAATGCATTGTCGAAATTTTCTATGCCGCCCCCGCACGGATCCTCAGTTACTTACGTTAATTCACCAACTTTGAAACAGAAACTTATTTATCCCATGGTGAAGCAAATGTTTTTGGAAGAGTTTCAGGCACGAAATTCTGATATGTACTTTTATTTTGTCACGCTATCGTTAATCTGCAAGTAGAACATCGTACATCCCCAACTATTTGAGAGCAGTAGTCTAATCTGGGCCTACCTGCCCCTCTTTTATTCCTATCTCAGACTCTAGTACGTTGCGAAATATTCCTTCGTGCATCGGAAAGTCTTTTCTCTTTTATAATTATTTTTTATTTAATTTATATTTATGTGTTGCAGGCTGGGCGCTGTCCGCCATCGTTAATCTACAAATTATCGCCAACAAATTCACCCCGCAAGTTGGCTAGTCGTATAACGTACATACAGGGTGTTATTTAATTATAGTCCATTAACACTTTGTTCGATAAAATTTCATCGTTGTGTAAGTACATACAGGGTGTTATATTCCTCTAAACATTTTCAATATAATTTCATCATGTCAGGACATACAGGGTCTGTTGTGTAATATGTTCCAATAAAGATAATACGTAACAGTGTTTTATTTAACCTTCTCACATGCACAAATGCTAAACGCTGGCGCCGGCGTATAGCTAAACGTTGGCGCCATCTTGATGGCGGCCATCTTGGGTGACGTAGCAGTGACTTGGGCGTCCGCGTTAGCCTTAATTTGGATGCTGACGTCAGGGTTGCACCGCCATCTTGGTTACGCCATATTCAAATCATCGTGGGTGTAGGCAGGGGGGTTGAGGGGGACTAGAGCTCTGGCTTTGACGTAGGAGCCGGCTGTCTGCGTTTGACAGTTCTTATGGCACAACCAATAGTAATCGCGGCGAAATAACTGTTTATTCCGATTCTCCTCACATGCGCTACTTACGTTCCTTATGAGTTAAAGCCTATTTGGCACTAACGTTAGGGCCGGTATAATACTAAACTGTGTTTTAGTCATCGCTCCTCCGAGAAAGAGTGGAACAGACAAAGATATTGCTCGTGTTTTATTAACGTTGCGCTGGTGCAAACGCTGGCGCCTGTGTGGACGCTGACGTCATAATTGCGTCAACTTGGATGTAGGCCCGGGATACGGGACCACTATTACCATTGATTCTCCCGTAAGAGCTCGATTTGGGGGGGGGGGGGAAAGAAGGCATAAAATGCAAAGTTGCGAGTGTTTTATTTACCTTTTCCGGATTTCCCAGGGTGGGAGCTAGAGCTTTGACGTAAGGGCCGACGCGAACGCCGGCTGTCGACTCTATGTGGCGCTGATGGTACAAACCTGGCAGTTGCAGGAACTGGCCGCTAGATGACTCCTGTAGCCAACGCGCGCACAGATAAGTTATCTGAGATTGCGGGCGGCGGCGCTGAATTTATATCTGTCGAATCCCACTTGGGGTCGCCCTCCAGCGAGGCAAAGGCTTAAGGACTGGGACCATTCTACCACGACGTTGCAGGAATCTGCCTTACCGACATGAGGCAGTGTGACCTACCAGCGGCACTACTGGCTTCCGGGTAGCCCGCGATTACTAATGAAAACAAGGGAATAATAGCACGCATTGTAAAAACCTAGTTAGGAACCGCAAGTGGCAAACCCTAGTTCAGAACCTCAAGTAATTGACAAAACTCAGTTGGGAACCGCAAGTGGCAAACCCTAGTTGAGAACCACAAGTAATTGACAAACCCTAGTTCAGAACCCCTCCAAAAGCAGTTTTTTTGCTCTTATGGGAGAATCAATGTTAATTGTGGTCCCGTATCGGCATAGCATATCTACTCTGGTGCCACAACGGCATAGGTTATGTAAATAAGCTTCGCGGGCGACGCGAAGCAGAGTAGCAAAAAGCTCTCGCTACAAGAAGCAGTTGCATCTTTTCTTTAGTATAGCAAGAATTATAAATTTATTGGGGTAGTCTTTGAGTGCGTCCAGATCCATAACAAGTGGGATGGTCAACACCAGACAATTTCGTTACACAGTCCATATATAAAATGAAGATTTTCGTAGCCATGGTGAGTCGCCATTCATTCCATTAAAATTCCACCATTATATTAATCTCATTATTGTCAATTCGATTCTAGAGCTAACTTCCTTCAGCATGCAACTGGGGGAACATACATTTTGGTCCTTACTATCACGGATATCACACATTAATTATTTGAGGATCTTTTCTATCACAGCAGTAAGCACATTCAATTGATTTTCTTCTCTAAGTACTTGTTTGGTTGTACTTTCTTTATGTAGGTATTTAACACTGAATGTAATTTCAAAACGTTCTTGAATTTTCCTTAAACTTCTCTATCTGGACATCTTCGATTTGGAAACCGCTACTTGTGCACTGGCAAAGATAATCAGTTTCGGTCGCATTCTCCGAGATCATATCTGTACCATCTCTTCTGGTCGGTGGTTCATTTTAATAACACTACAACTGCGTTCCATCCAGAATATGTAGGTCTTGCTGAGGTCCTCCTAACGACTAATTTTAGATTGAGAGACAGGTATCGCTAAGGTAACTGCCTTTAAATAAATATTAATATTTAGAATCACATAAATATAATGTAATATGTATGATTCAAGTTTTTACCCATCTGCGTTGAATCGGAGTGAGGAAATCAGTACCTAATGTAAAATCTGTGGTAATAATGCAAGCGACTTGAGGCCCAGTATTTGACATAGGTATTTGCCTTTCGACAGAAGTTAAACTAAGCACCTGTAATATCCTCGCCTGTATTCTGTCATTAGGAGGTATAAAAGCGAAAATATTATTACGATATAATATAATCATATTTTGTTAACGAGAAATCTTATAAAAAGTACAATCAGAGAAGTGGTAGTGATTGATGAGCGAAGTAATAATTCGTTGTTGTTATGTACATAACTCGATGGAAAGTGTATTTCCTATAATCGTATGAAATTTGTCACTTTCCATGCTCGTTGCGTAAACTACTATTACATTTTAGTGATAGAAATCTGGATGGGCAAGAAATAGCATCTTACACGCAACTTGTTTGGGCTAATACTCATCTGGTAGGCTGTGGACATGCATCTTATCTGGATGGCAGAAAAAGGGTTCAAAGATTTGTATGCAACTATGCCAAATCGGGTAACATAAAAGGAGAAAGTATTTATGAAAGCGGAAAACCCTGTAGTAATTGCAAGTGCGATAAGTATTACAAGGCTTTATGCAGAAGTAAGTACATATAATAGTTACAAAATATTTTTATCCAAACATCTTTGAACTACTCAATATTATTTTTGTAAATTTTGGTGGAAAATTTATCATGCTTTGGTATGATATCCAACGAACATACATGACGCATTTTCAATTTGCTACGAATTGTTGGCGAAGATATTTTTGAAATAATAGTTTCGTTCCTTAGACAATTTTAAGCAGTGCATTTAGTTTATAGCACTTATTATAACTTACCTATACTGCTTTTATTTCTGTTAAAGACTACAATAAAAGTGATTACTACGACTTAGACTCTGAAGTTCCAAAGAAATCAGGAAGAAAAACATTTGTAACTGGTAGTGGATATGGAGGAAAAGGAAAAGGCAGCAAAGGCAATAAAGGTGGTGACGAAGAGAAAAGGGACGAAGGAGACAACAAAACAGGAAGCGCTCCGACGATTAGACCTGGAGCAAGCACGAGCACGCAAGCAAAGGGAAGGACCAGTCAAGCATCCATGAATAGAGCACTTACTTTCATTTACATTTTACTAATCTTAATACCGTTTTCATTGTACACTGTAGGCTGAACTCCTAGATATTATATTTGTATAATGCAACTAATTGTTAATAATACTACGTATTGTAAGGCCTTTGTCTTTTGATATGTCAATAAAACGATACTTTTTAGGTTAAAATTAAATGTGCCTACAAAGCAAACGTTATTGATCATTTTAGAATGACGTCACACAATTGACAGCTGGAGGGCACACATTTGTTTGTTTTAAAGCTTATTGGAGTGAAGAAGAGGATGAATAACAAAGCAGATGTTTGTGTTACCATTTGGCACCAAAAATGGGGCGTAACTTAAACTTACTCGCTTTACGCCGAGAATTGAACTAAAATTCTTAAAATGATATGACTGTTTGCACTATTGCAAACGTTGTTTCGTTATTTTGAGTTAAATTACATGAACTCTAAACATCACCACTTTGTTTAGCACCAAATCTGTTCAAATTTTGGTAACACTCTCGTGTATAATGTTGTTTATCCATGCTCAGCCCTCCAACAGAAAATGGCGGCCTGTCAAAATCAGGCCATTTTAAAACAGTCTATTGCGTAATTGAAAAAACTGATTAGTTTCAATATAACCTCAAACATCATTGACATAAACTTTACTGCATCTGCTGTACAGTTGTAACGTCTTATTGTATTTATTCACGTGACAACAATAATTAAAATACACCACAAAAGTGGCGCGTCACAAACGTCAGATTTTCATTCTTAACAAAACAAAGCCATGTGCCACCTGACGTTTTAACCTAACCTCTGCAATATAATTAAAGTCGTTTTCAAATTTTTACGCGTAAGCCCAACACACAAATTGAAAATAAACTGTTTTCACTGCAAAACGTCTATAATTATTATTGCAAAAACTAGTTTAAGAAGTTGTAAATAATATTGATAAACGTCAAATGGCACGTGTTTTTGTTTTGCTTGGAATGAAAATCTGACGTATGACGGAGGCACTTGTGCCCTGTATTACAAGAAGTCCATAAAACTATGGCACATTTATTTATTTGTTTCCTTTAATGTCTAGTTTTTTTAAAATTCAAGTCGCGTTATTTTGGTCATTTTCTGTGGTTCGTTTGATATCTTACAGAGCCACAAAAACCAAAAACAGTGACAACCGGCAATTTAACATTCGATAAAATATCACATGCACTATGCACAAGTTGCTTCCTTTGATTGGTCTTTGAAACACTGTTCTAAAAGAGGAGTGCTAAAGTTAAAAACCAGTTAAAAACTATCTAGCTTCAATATGACCACTACTATGATAGCAGTCTTGCAACTGGCAATCGGGCAACTTTTTTTATTTCATAATTAGAAAGTACTTGTCAAAATATTTCACCCATGTTTTTTCTTTTTTCGTCTAAAACCTACATTTACAGAGAAAAAAAAACTTGTGTGTCAGCTCCGACGCACGACTGGTGTTTACTCCTTACGAACTATTATTTTAACTTCAATCACTTGATAATAGGGTACACGCGAATGTCAGTTTTATACCCAAATGGGTATTTATCAGATGGTTTATGTTCGAAAATGTCCAACTACATCAAAATATAAATTGTTTATAAATTCAGTAATTAAGTGACAATCTGCTAAACGTCGATCCCACTGGCAATGAAATAAATACTTTTCCTGGTGTTCGAATAGGCGTTGATTCACATTTCGACACTAAGCAATATTTGGAGTATTTAATATTAGGTTTTTCCATATTAAATCAAAAGATTCAAGAAAAATTTAGGAACGAACAAACACTGCAAAAAATGCTGACTTTACAACGCCAACTGTTATATCTACTCTACGCCACTCTATTTTCACTATTTCCATGCTCTATGCAGTCAGACATAAACATGTTATGCTAATATAAGTTGTTTCTTAAGTGTGCACACTATTTCCTTTTACGCCATTTCTTTTATGATGTAGGTTAACCTATGGCTTTTTTCCAGTTCATTTGGACTTTCGATATCTTCTATTTCCATTATATAGCGTTTTTCATTTAATACTCTCATCTCTATTGTTTCTTCATTACTTCTCGTTTTTGTAATATTTTTCTTCTTCTTGTACAGCATGTTCATTATCTTAAATCCTATTATCACTGAAAAAATTAAGATTGCACACAATATTAAAATTACTAAAGAATCCTGAATAGCGGAGTATTTTCTGCTCTAACTTGTCCTGACTTGTCATCAACAGGAGTCCGTTCGTATTTTTCAAAAATAAATATGCCACTACAATAAACTGAAAGTATAGTATTCCAAATTAAAAATAAACTATCTCCGTGAAAGCTATAAGAATCACCGTATGTGAGAAGGGATGGTGAAGTGATTTATCTACCATATCTTGAATTTTAGTTTGGTTTGACGTAAAGTTTATAAAATGCATTTTGAGTGTCCAGTTTGCATTTAAATATTCTGTTAAATTTTTAAACCTGGGAGCATTTGTTTTAATTACAGGATTTAACATGAAACTTTTTAAATTTGACCACGCTGCTGGCATGATGCGAACAATTTCGCTTTCAGCTAGGTTATTATCGAAACAACGGTAACTTTTGGGAATTATTTCCCCATCATTTGATATCAGCGCACAGTTGCAAGGTACTTTAGTTTTTAGAGCTCTATGGTTCTTGTGATAGAAATTAATTAATTGTGATTTGTTTTGGTTACATACTATGTGCATGTCAGTTGTCGGATTTGTGATAATAAACAAATCCATATCAATTTCAGAAATAATTCGTGACAATGCAACTAATTTCTTCCACTGTTCCACCTTCACACGCTTTAGCACAGCCTGAACCATGCAAATGATCAGATGAAAATCTAGGTAGGAAACATAGCTTCTCGTGATGCGGTTTGCAGCTGTGTAATCCTAATCCTGTGATTTGTCTGATTTCACTGCGCCCGTTATTTTTGTTTTCATTTATAGCCAAAATTGTAGTTTCGTGTGTAACTGAACAAATCTGACTAAACCAAGCAAATTGTGTTGTTATCAATTCATATAATTTCCATGACTTATTTAATTTAGTAATTGGAATTATAATTTGCAAGTAAATTTTTCTGCCGTAAAGCTGCAATCACAAATGAGAATTTGGAAGTGACGTAAGAAATCTGAATCAGGAATGGCCACGTCCTGACCAGCTTTCTCAAGTTCAAATTTAAGATTATTCAAGTCTTATTGTTTCAAAATTTCTGGTTTCGTTGTGGGAATTTGATGCTGCTTACACGAGTTGATAATGATTTGTTTTTTAAAAATTTTCGTTGTTTGTATGGTTTGTTTTAAAATTTAGAACTGATTTGAGAGAATTCCCATATTAATTTCGTGTTCTAAATAGTGTTCCTTCAGTAAGTACTTAATTTTCCACTTTATTGATATATTTTTCTATAGCATGTAATTTATCCTCTAATTTTTTGAAATTTTTGGTTGCTTGATATTGGAACATAAGATATTTTTGAGAATTTTTTGATATTTGAGTTAATTTATTAGATAGACCTTTATTTAAAGTATAAATTTGATTTTCCATTTGTTTTTCGTTGCTAAAGAGATGATTGAGTTTGTGGTCTGTTGCAACACCGCAACAGTAATTTAACGCGTCACCAATGAAATTTAAAGAGCGTTTTTGTTTCCTTAAGTGAATTTGGAAAAATGATACCCTGGTTTTCGTTAAAAGATTGTATTTCGTTTCGAAAAAGTGTATTTAAAGATTTGATGTGATCTATCAACTGACATTCTGCAATTAATTCGTACTTTTCGTTAGGACTACAGATCGTACTAGCTTTCAATGGTTCATGATCGGACTCCGTTTCTGACCAGGAACTTTCATATGTTAACTGTATTGATGATTCGTAAGCGATTGCTTCTGACATCTCTTTCCAAAATACTCCAGCGGTTACCTCCAAGTGAATTCCTTTGGAATACAAAAAGAGGCTGGTAAACAAAACGAAAGTGTAGCTATTCCTGGGAAAGAAAAGTATTTTATTACAATTTTATTTGCTATCAATTTCATCTTTATCTGTAAACTATAGTAGTTAGAAAATGAGAATACTGGATACGAACCCGTTCGGAGCACATAGCGCCATCGAGTTCTCGAGGTGCCATCGACTTCTTCGGCAGTGACCTTGAAAGAGACCAGAGGCTGCTGAAGGAGTCGTTGAGGCATCCGAAGAAGTGTCTTCAGCAGCGGCATCTGCAGCAGCCTCTGGTGTCTTTGAAGGTCATTGCCGAAGAAGTGGGCATGTCTTCAGCAGCGTCTGGTCATTGCAGAAGAAGTGGTGTTCAGCAGCGTCCAGGCGCATGCGCCGGGGCTATTCCTCAGATCAGTCCATCGAGTTCTCCATCCACTTCAAGTGGGCGTGTCTGCAGCAGCCTCTGGTCATTGCTGAAGAAGAGCCTCTGGTGTCTTCCAAGCCGCCATTTTGGCTGTGGGTCAGGCGCCTGCGCCGGGGCTGTCGCGTACAAAGCGCGTGTTGTTCAGGCCAGTCCATCCTGGCCCCATCCACTTCTTCGGCAATGACCAGAGGCTGCTGAAGGAGTCATGTCTTCAGCAACGGTGTCTTTGGGGCCTTTGGCCGTGGCTCAGGCACCGGGGTTTTCGCAAACGTTCTGGAAATGACGCCGACCGGGATTCGAACCCGGGTCCCCACGCACCGGAGCCCTCGCTCCAACCAACTGAGCTAATCGGCGGCCCACAAGCCCGTCTTTCAAATCATCCGTATATACTTATGATTGTAAACAGAAGTTACAGAATTAATATTTATTTTCTCGGAAATTTACAATTGTTTATACTAAATAAATATTGATATTAAAGTTTAAGAAAAAAGCACGTTCGCCGCCGATAAGAGATGTTATAATTGTTTTTATTATGGGAAATAACCTTTCATCTTGCCGATAGGATATGTTTGTTTAGGTTTGATCCCACGCTCTGCATGTGCATTTAATACGTTGTAGACACTACAAGGTGACCCGTTTGTTTGTTTGTATTATTACAATAAAATAACATTCTAGAATATTCTTCTGATTGTTTATTTGAAATTACTTGTTATCTTAATGCGTTTCGGACACGTGTGGGAAAAAAACATTCTAGAACATTCTCCAGTTTGTTTATTTGAAATTACTTGTTATCTTAATGCGTTTCGGACACGTGTGGGAACCATCTGATTGATATATGCAAACATCTTAGTTCTCGGTAGTAGAACATTCTACATCGCTAATTATTTGAGAACAGTAGTCTAAATTTAGGCTAACCCCTACGTAAAAACTATGTCATGTGGGGTGTCAAATTAAAGGACTCAACTTGGGGGTGGTTTTTGGGGGTGGTTTTTAGGGGTGATTTTTAGGGGGTGGTTTTAGGGGTGGTTTTAGGGGTAGTTTTTAGGGGTGGTTTTTAGGGGACGTTCTTGGGGTGGTTTTGGAGGGTGATTTTTGGGGGTGGTTTTTAGGGGTGATTTTTAGGGGGTGGTTTTAGGGGTGGTTTTAGGGGTAGTTTTTAGGGGTGGTTTTTAGGGGCGGTTCTTGGGGTGGTTTTGGAGGGTGATTTTTGGGGGTGGATTTTAGGGGTGGTTTTTAGGGGTGGCCACTCACTGACCGCGCCCCCGTCCACGCTCCTTGCCCCGCCCACCTAGATCATGTAAGGTATCAAATTAATCAGCTCGATGAGACAAAAAGGAATCTATAGTTATTCTCCTACTTCCGAATTCTTATCAGTAGTTGTCTGTCTGTATGTCTGTCGATCCGTCTGTCTGTCTGTCTGTCTGTCTGTCTGTCTCTCTGTCTGTCTGTCTGTCTGTTTGCGAATACAGCTGTCTGTTGACACAGACAGCTGTATTCGCAAACACCATGGCTGATGACACGCTGTTGACACAGGCAGCTGTAGTCGCAAACACCATGGCTGATGACACGAGCAAGAATAAGACTGCGCATGCGCACGGTTGTATGGAGAGTATTTAAGCAAGAAAATTAACGGTGCTGTCAGTTAGTACTTGTGCTTCAACAAGGGAACCGCATTTGAATAATGACACACATAAACGTAGACACGTTTCGTGTTCTGGACGGTGCTGTTTTGGATGAGTCAGCACGCCGTGTCGAGGTGCACGTACATCAGCCGTTCGTGACAATAACAACATTCAACGCCAATGACGAAATTCGCATACCAATCCACCAACAAGACGTTTACGTACTGCCGCATCTAAGCAGCATCTACATAGAGGGCAGGTTCATCAAGGGTGCAGGAGGCGGAAATGCGGTTTTAACAAATAACGCCCTCAGTTTCCTCTTTGACGACGTCCGCTATGAAATAAACGGGGTGGAGGTGGATCGAACAAAAAACGTGGGCATCACGAGCACACTGAAGGGTGTAGTTTCTCTGAATAAGGGTGAAGTAGGTGCCCTGGAGAATGCCGGCTGGACGAATACGGGAGACTCACCGAGCCACCTTATCGACGCGAACGGGAACTTTAACGTGTGCATCCCGGGAAGAATCCTGCTGGGATTCTTGGAAGATTACCCCAAAATTCTGTTAAATGTGTGTCACGAGCTCATTTTGACTCGATCGAAAAACGATAGGAACGCTTTCGTGGGTAACGAGGACACCAGAATTGAGTTGAGCAAGGTTCATTGGAGGGTGCCGTACGTCTATCCATCGGATGCTGAATACCTAAAACTTCTCAATATTGTCGAGGAAGAGAGAACGTTGCAGATATGTTTTCGCAGCTGGGAGCTGTACGAGTATCCGGTGTTGCCGCAAGCTACGAAACAAACGTGGGCCGTCAAGACTGCAACACGGTTGGAGAAACCCCGCTACGTTATTGTCGCCTTCCAGACGAATCGCAAAGCGAATTTGGACACGGATTCAAGCAAATTTGACCACTGCAATCTGACAAACGTCAAACTGTACCTGAATTCTGAGTGCTTCCCCTACGAGAATTTAAACTTGGATTTCTCCACGGGGAAATACGCCCTGCTATACGAAATGTACCAGAACTTCCAGAGTTCATACTATGGAAAAGTTGGCGAGCCGTTATACGGCAAGGAACAGTTCAAGGATCTAGCGCCCATCGTGGTGATTGACGCATCAAAGCAGTCGGAAAGCATCAAGCCTGGACCCATAGATATGCGTCTAGAATTTGAGTCGAGCGAGAATTTTCCGCCCAACACAACCGCATACTGTCTCATCCTGCATGACCGCATCGTTGAGTATACACCGGGTAATGAATCGATCAGAAGACTGGTATGAGAAGCTGCAGGGCTTCGATTTGCCCAGAAAATACACGCATGCCTACTCTGTATACAGATTATAGTTTTAATTATATTGATGTAAAAATATATTCAACGTTTTTATTTTTGCGAAAACCCCGGCGCAGGCGCCTGGGCCACATCCAAAGGCCCAACAGCACCTAACAACAATTCTGATTGGATGCTGCCCACAACCACTCTCATTGGCTGTTGCCCCGCCCACTCTCATAGCCAGAGCCCGGCGCATGCGCCTGAGCCACGGCCAAAGGCCCCAAAGACACCGTTGCTGAAGACATGACTCCTTCAGCAGCCTCTGGTCATTGCCGAAGAAGTGGATGGGGCCAGGATGGACTGGCCTGAACAACACGCGCTTTGTACGCGACAGCCCCGGCGCAGGCGCCTGACCCACAGCCAAAATGGCGGCTTGGAAGACACCAGAGGCTCTTCTTCAGCAATGACCAGAGGCTGCTGCAGACACGCCCACTTGAAGTGGATGGAGAACTCGATGGACTGATCTGAGGAATAGCCCCGGCGCATGCGCCTGGACGCTGCTGAACACCACTTCTTCTGCAATGACCAGACGCTGCTGAAGACATGCCCACTTCTTCGGCAATGACCTTCAAAGACACCAGAGGCTGCTGCAGATGCCGCTGCTGAAGACACTTCTTCGGATGCCTCAACGACTCCTTCAGCAGCCTCTGGTCTCTTTCAAGGTCACTGCCGAAGAAGTCGATGGCACCTCGAGAACTCGATGGCGCTATGTGCTCCGAACGGGTTCGTATCCAGTATTCTCATTTTCTAACTACTAACTATTTTCGTTAGTTACAGGAAAAGGTAGGTACGGTTCATAATATGGCAATATTCTAGATATGTGAACTATTTCTGTTTTTGAATTGGCATGTACACCTATTTTAATTTCATAATTAACTTCTCCAAATTTTCTAACCACGTAATATGGGCCTTCCCATTTTAATAATACTTTTTCCGACTTGCCTTTCTGTCCTTTCGGGTAAAATATTTTTACTTGTTCTCCTGGATCGTATTCTACATATGCCTGTGTTTCTTATCATACCTAACTTTATCGTATTCTTGCCGCTTATGAATATTATCATTGTTTAAAGATGTTATAGTTAGTCAGTGATATGCTCTTATTGGGAAACCGATTTAACGGACTCGCTAGATGGCAGCAGACACGCTATTTCCCATTTATTTAAAAGTTAATGTAGTACGGATACGCACCTTTTACAGTGTTCAAATTGAAAATGTTGTTCCTATTCATTATAGATGGCATAACAGTCGGTCGCGGCCTATCAACAAAGATCAAAGATAGATTTGTCTTTGTGAAACATAAATCAATATCCGAGCATAATACAGTGCGGTGTCTTTGAAATATTTTAGATGCCTTTGGAGAACTCCAACCATAACTGATTTACGATCGCCGTGTTTATCAATCGGTATTATAAAATTTGAAGGGGCTCCACAATAAATTCTTTATGTTACTTGCAAAGGACAATACAGTAAAAGCTTTGAGTAGGAAGAAATTCCATTCAAAATTAATCCGCAGAAAAACACTGGGCACGTCCAATTTATATTTTAGTTTTAGTTAGTACCTTTGGTATAATGGTATAAATGACTACCGTTTCTTGATTAACTGCAGTAAAAAATAGGTGGATTTCTGAATTTAATTAAATCTTTCATTAACAAGATAGTACAAAATACTTAAATTAATTTTGAGAATGGTTCTATCGTAGCAACGAAGCCGGTGTCAGACTTAAGTCTGTGTTACTTTTTTGAACAACCAGGCCTTAATGTTTTATACTCTCTGTGCTTGCTGTATAGGTATCTATGAAATAATTGTACATTTTGAGTTTTTAACTTAATTTTGGTTTAAAAAAGTATGTTAGTTATATCATCGTTCTCAATCCGACGCATGATGAAGATACCGTTGATAGACAAGGTTAGCAAATAAGAGGAAGTAAAAATAGTTAGCGAAAAGAAAGATATGTGGAAGACGATAATTAGTTAGTTCGCAACCTACTAGTGGCAGAGATAGGGATAAAATATAAAAATAGGCAAAGGTATGCCCAGATTAGAGAATTAGACTACTGTTCGCAAATAGGACGTTCTACGTTTGGCGAAATACGTCCAATCAATCTTCGGACTAAGAATTTTGTGATGAGAAACTACTCTTATATCAAGATAAAATAACAACTGACTGCCAGTAACATTCTTATTATTTGTATTCCCTTTGAAATTTATTAACTATTTGAAGCCTAAATTGGACACAAACCTAAATACATCATGTATTATGTATACAATGAAATCAATTAAATGCACGCATATATCATCACTTGAAGTTATTTCTATGCGTATGATGTAAATACATACAACAATAACGCAGTAAATAATAAATATAATTAGGCGACATAGGCACATTACAAAAATAAAACTGGGAGCAAAATGTTCCCTAATACTCGCCTGGTATTCACTCGGCGACGGACGAAAAAGAACACGCCGCCTAGCCTGAGAATTTCCATGTTACGTTTTTTACCCAACTACCTACCGCGTTTCGCAAATTTGCTTTTCGGTGGCTGGGTTTGAGCGTTGATTGAGAAGTCTTTCAAACCTGTAATAATATATGGTAGGTACTTCTTCTTATCGCTTCATAATTCTATCATTCACCCAGTACCTGTCATTTCCAACCTGTCACTCTTTAAAGCCTTGGTTTTTAAATCTGTCGCTGTTCGAACGGCAGAAAATTTTCAGTTTTTTGTTTGGTGTAACTTAGCAACAAACAAATTGGTCGAAAGACATTTTCCAGCGCAGTGTGTCGACGGAGTCCGTCGGCGGAAAGTTCTTAAAAACCAAGGCGTCTGAACGGCGCCACACCAATTTATACAAACTTACTTATCCAAAATTTCCACTGTAAGAACATTTTACATGTATGTGGAGAACCCCTCGAAGCACCTGAGAAAATTATTTTGGGGTATACGAAATACGAGTACAGGTGCTCATACTCTCGAGTACCAAACCAAAGTTTTGTTTTTCTTAAGAGGGATACGTACGTTGAAAACAGCGCCGATATCAAGCTGTATGTTACGAAACGTAGCGCTCTTAGTAATAAATATTTTGTGGAAATTTCTTATTTGTTAGAAAGAAGAAGGTTTGTTCTACAATTCCGTCAAACCAAATTAAGAAAAAATAAGTAAATAGTCATAGAAACGAGACGTGAAATTTGCATTTTGGTGAATTTTTAGCAGCTAGAAACTTTTAGTTCAAAAAGCAACGACTGGAAAACTAATTAGAGCACACTATAATATGAACATTAAATTGCATGCTTTTCAAATTTGAATGCATTTAGACTGAAAATAAATGAGCTACATTAAATTTACTTCGACAATAAACCCATTTCTAAACACGGGAGTCACCTCCTTCCACTAGCAGATTCAAACCTCCCCTCGGCAGTCGGTGACAGCCGAGTATATGTTCGGGCCGTATCTGGCTGGCAGATAAGTTTCTCCTCGTTTCTCTCCTGCACTGGCTGGTGTAGTGGGGGAGAGTATCACGCGGTCGGGTGCTTATTTTTCTTGAGTAACGTACGTATCCCTCTTAAGAGGGATACGTACGTTGCTCAAGAAAAATAAACACTCGGTCTTCCCCACTACACCAGCCAGCGTAGGAGAAACACGAAGAGAAACAGATCTGCCAGCCAGATACGGCCCGAACGTACTCGGCTGTCACCGACTACTGATGGGAGGTTAGAATCTGCTAGTGGAAGGAGGCGCTCCCGTTTTTAGAAATGGGTTTATTGTCGAAGTAAATTTAATGTAGCTTATTTATTTTCAGTTTAAATGCATTCAAATTTGAAACGCAAGCAATTTAATGTTCATATTATAGTGAGCTCTAATTAGTTTTCCAGTATTTGCTTTTTGAACCAAGTTTCTAGCTGCTGAAAATACACCAAAAGGCAAATTTCACGTCTCGTTTCTGTGATTATTTACATATTTGTTCTAAATTTGGTTTGACGGAATTGTAGAACAAATCTTCTTCTTTCTGACAAAGAAGACATTTCTGCAAAATATTTATTAGTAAGAGCTCTACGGTTCCTAACATAGAGCTTGATATCGGCGCTGTTTTCAACGTACGTATCCCTCTTAATGGAATGCCCCACATCTGTTTAAGTAGTAGATAAATGACAGCCTCAGGCCACATCTGTTGCCAACCTAAAACTCCAGCAACCAAAATCCCTGTTAGTGTCTTCACCAGCGGCAGCAGCCTCTGGTTCTTTTGCCAACTCCAACACGCAAAAATTCCTGGTAATGTCTTCAGCAACGACATCTGCCATTGGTTATGGCTCAGACGCCTGCACCGGGGCTCAAAAAGTGCGCGTGTTGCTCATTGTTGCGCAATAGAAGAATGTTCTGGAAATGCTGATGCAATAGTACACAGATGTTGCAGAATTAATGTTTTTTCTCGGAAATTCCAACGTTTGCAATTGTTTACACTAAATAAATATTGTTATCAAAGTTTGAGAAAGAAACAATAGATTCGAAGTCGATAAGAGATGTTATGATTTATTGTTTTTATTATGATGAAATATTAATAGCTAAGAATGTTCTAGAAAAACCTTTCAACTTTGCCGACAGGATATGTATATTTGTTTGACTCCCACGTTCTGCATGCTAATAAGTACATGTGCACTTAATATTATGTCGTAAACTCTACAAGATGATCGAGATTATTTTATACTCTGTTGTTTGTATTATTATAATAAAATCATTCTAGAACATAAAAAGTTTGAAGGCCACCGCCAGAAACATAAACACTCGATTGATTGTTGTTTTTGATAACTTCTGCATGTTACCAAAATTTTGCAAGGTCGGCAAAAGCTGCGAGATAAATAGAACGAATATAATTGCGAGAATTATTATTTAGTAATCACTTCAATAGTTCAGTTGGTTCCCACGGAATAGGTGCGGTAAAAGTTAGTTTCCCAATATGGATGTTGTAATTGGCCAAGATGATGTTGGAGATATTTTATTGTACCATTTTATCCACCAAAATTTACCGGAAAATTTAAAAGTAAGTCCATTTGCAGTAATCATTTCTTTTATTGTTCAAGCATTCTGTTAATAAAACTCATTCATAATAAAACTCATTCATAATAATTTCATTATATGTAGTTAAAAAGCTCACGTATCTGTTCCATAATTGTAAACTATTTTCTATCTTTAGAACCAACCCAAAATGATTATGTGCGGAAATGTATCGCACATGGCAACGGAAACCGAAAATGTTTTATTTTCTGGACTATTCATGGAGAAAGAAACCAAGATAATTTTGTTGGAATCGTGCAGTGAACTTGTGGTCATTTGGGTCAATATTGTAAATCGTAAGTAAAGTATTTAGATTTTTTAATATGATAAAAAGATAAAAGAAAAGATAAAAAGTGCCAGTTTTGGATTCACAATTTTAGTAGTGGAAAATTAATTGTTTTTATAATGAATGAAGTTATTTCTTTGTTTGTCCGCCCGTTTGTTTGTTTGTTTGTTTGTTTGTTTGTTTGTTTGTTTGTTTGTTTGTTTGTTTGTTTGTTTGTTTGTTTACTAGTACAATTTCTTATCTTTGTTTGTCTGTCAGTTTGTCTGTACGTTTTGTTTGTTTGTTTGTTTGTTTGTTTGTTTACTAGTATAATTTCTTAATTATGGTATTTTTCTCTTGTTGCAGTCAACGATGTATAAGCAGCGTCACGAGTTTGATTACACTGTTATATTATTTTAATGAATAAAATGTATTTTAATATAATAATATCATATTATGAACAGTATTATATTATTTTAATTGACAAAATGTATTTTAATATAATAAATTATATTATATAATTTACCGTATTCCATGGGAACTAACTAAACTAATGAATTGATTACTGAATAATACTCCCCATTATGTTAGAAATATTTGTTGTGTGCTTTCCAATAAATGTATGCTAGAAGCGTGATTTTTTTTGACAAGCTGTCTGTTGACACCAGACAGCTGTTGACCCAGACAGCTGTTGACACAGACAGCTCTATTCGCAAACACCATGGCTGATGACACAAGCAAGAATAGAAAGAGGAAAAACCCCTCTATGTAGATGCAGCTTAGATGCGGCAGTACGTAAACGTCTTGTTGGTGGATTGGTATGCGAATTTCGTCATTGGCATTGAATGTTGTTGTTGACACGAACGGCTGATGTAACAGACAGACAGATAGACAGACAGGCAGGCCGGCAGGCAGACAGACAGACAGACACAGACAGACAGACACAGACAGCCAGACACAGACAGAGAGACACAGACAGACAGATAGACAGACAGACAGACAGACATACAGACATCTGATGAGAATTCTGAAGTAGGAGAATAACTATAGATTCCTATTTGTCTCATCGAGCTGGTTAATTTGATACCCTCCATGACCTAAGTGGGCGGGGCAAGGGGGCGTGTGCAGTGGGCCCTAATCTACATGCGTTCTATATTACCGACATTCAATTTGCACTTTCCAGTAAGTGTAACAGAAATCTACATGTGTTCTATATTACCGACACTCAATTAGTACTTCCAGCACTCACCAGATGGTTCCCACACGTGTCCGAAACGCATTAAGATAACAAGTAATTTCAAAACATAGTACGTATCAAAATAAACAAACTGACGAATGTTCTAGAATGTTATTTTATTGTAATAATACAAACAAATAAACGGGTCACCTTGTAGTGTCTACAACGTAGTATGTGCATATACAGAACGTGGGAGCAAACCTAAACAAACATAATCCTGTCGGCGAGTTGAAAGGTTTTTTACCCATAATAAACTAGAATGTTATTTTATTGTAATAATACAAACAAATAAAGGGTCACCTTGTAGTGTCTACAACGTAGTATGTGCATATACAGAACGTGGGAGCAAACCTAAACAAACATAATCCTGTCGGCGAGTTGAAAGGTTTTTTACCCATAATAAAAACAATTATAACATCTCTTACCGGCGGCGAACGTGCTTTTTTCTTAAACTTTGATATCAATATTTATTTAGTATAAACAATTGCAACCATTGAAATTTCCGAGAAACTTCTGTTTACAATCCTAAGTATATATGGATGATTTAAAAGACGGGCATGTAGGCAGCCGATTAGCTCAGTTGGTTGGAGCGAGGGCTCCGGTGCGCGGGGACCCGGGTTCGAATCCCGGTCGGCGTCATTTCCAGAACGTTTGCGAAAACCCCGGCGCAGGCGCCTGGGTCACATCCAAAGGCATCTAGCAGTAGTTGAACCTTACCACCCATTGGATGCCGCCCACAACCTCTATCATTGGCTGTTGCCCCGCCCACTCTCACAGAGCCCCGGCGCAGGCGCCTGAGCCACAACCAAAGGCCCAGAGGCAGAAGTCGTTGCTGAAGACATTACTCGAGGACTCCTTCAGCGTAGAAGGGGAAAAAACATTAATTCTGCAACATCTGTGTACTATTGCATCAGCATTTCCAGAACATTCTTCCATTGCGCAACAATGAGCAACACGCGCACTTTTTGATCCCCGGCGCAGGCGCCTGAGCCAAAACCAATGGCAGATGTCGTTGCTGAAGACATTACCAGGAATTTTTGCGTGTTGGAGTTGGCAATAGAACCAGAGGCTGCTGCCGCTGCTGAAGACACTAACAGGGATTTTGGTTGCTGGAGTTTTAGGTTGGCAACAGATGTGGCCTGAGGCTGTCATTTATCTACTACTTGTTTACATATTTGAGTTCAAAATAAAATTTTATGAAAGTTAATACTACACAATGGGGTTTAGAGTGAGGGCCTTTTAAGATAATACTACCATTTTAATGCCAGTGTGGACCCAACGTTGAAGAGCTACCTATTGACGTCGTCTACTGGTCGTAGCTATTTAAGAATTCTTTATTAAGCTTAGCGCACATTATTTGTTGGCATCCGACGGACGGCACGCAACGGAAAAACATTCTTAACATACATTTAAATTAGTCAACGCACACTTGTGCGGATCGCATTCTAGGGCGCCCATAGGTATGGGCAAGGGGGGGCATTTGCCCCCCCTGAATTGCTGGATTTCTTAACCTACGTGCCTGATACTTTGTCACAATAGATACTTCATATCAAAGGATGGACAACTTACATAATCTAATATATGGAGTTTTGCTGAAAAATTTCAAATTGAATACCAGGTATATTATTTCCATATTCGATATAGTCAGTTTACTAAGCTTTTGATTGATGTATTTGCTAGGTCTGCGACTGACGGTTTCGATAGAATTCAGAATTGAACGTTTTAAAACGTAGCAATTTGGTGGACAGTTTATTGGGTTCTCCTATATTGTAGTACCCAAAACGCAAAATACGGCTTCCATTTTGTATCTGGAAGTCGAGTTCCCATCGAGACAAAAAATTGCTAAAGATTGCTTCTTCATGGTCATATTCTTAAAATACGTGATAACTCATTAAACCTAGGTATAATTTGAAATAAGGAGTGCCATGGAAGAAAACAATCCTTTCAAGAAGTTTCTTGCAATGGGATTTCTTGTGCCGATCGCCGATGTAAACTTTGTTCGTTAAATTTTCTGCAAAAACAAAGTGTAAGCATTTTTCTAAGTTTTGGGTGGCAAAATAACAGGGGATATTCCCCAAAAATGGTATAAAATTACGGCAAGAATTTCAACTTTTAAGGTTCAGTCTTTACTTCTGTCTAAATTATCAGTCACAGACCTGCCAATATCAACATCAAACTTAAAACTTAAAAACTACCAAGCATCCTCCCTTTTCCAAACATACCACCAATCAGCTCTAAACAAACATCCCATTATCACACATACACAATTATCCAACCATATCCATTCATTTATCTGCAAACACTCTTACTCATCTCTCAATCTCGTCATCTGATATACCCAAGCTTTATTGCCTCATAATTTTTGCATCCACTCTATACCTGTCATGTTCAACCTGTCACACTTAGAACTTAACGACCGTCTGAGTGACGTCATACCAATTTACACACACAATTCTTATCGTCAAACTCACACCCATAAAACAAAAATTAAAATACTGTAGGTACATATAATATTTTCGTTTTTTAATCCTGCATCAGTTTACCATACATATTATTTTCCTGTCGCCAAGATATCGGTGCTCCAACTTTGTTCAATCGGAGATATTTAATTTTTAAAGTCCCTCTAGGTATACCTATCTGACAAAATTTTCAAAGGAATGCCGGTAACGTAAAAAGTATATGCATATTGGGGGAAAATATCTTATACAACCTCACAGTAGATCAATTATTAAGGAATCCAAAAATGCAATCAATTACAAATTGTTCCATTAAAAAAACAAAGTTTGTTGCTGTACAGAAGGAACGGTACGAAGTGTATTATTGGAAATACATAATTTTAAAGTATGGAGAACTAAAAATAAGGACGAGTCCCTCATATAACTTTTCTCTCTGAAATGCATAATAAAGACGCAAAACTCCGCCGCTGCACTGTTTGGACAGTCTGTATATTCACAAAACAAATATAGGTATATAAGATCATGGCAGTTATACAACTATAAATTTTGAAATAAAAATCCTCATTTGCTTTGTGTGTAAATATAATAATGATGTACCTATATAGGTACGTAATGTACCTATCCTTCATTTTTGGATAAGGAAAATAATTAATTCCTGAAGTGTCAAGAAACCACCAGCTGCGGCGGCAAAACATGCCTTTGAGCAAGAGAACTGCCGCGCCGACAAAGTACCGCGAAAACGTCTGCGGCGTCTATTGTATTTTTACTGGAGGGATTATATATCATTTTATAACTGGCTCAAAATACTAAGACACCCGAGCGCCCTCAAACGGGTAATAGCGTAACTTCAACTCGGCCACCGCTTACCGACTTTATAGTTCGAAGACTCCAAGAAATATTACAAAAGTTCGTCTTAAAGAGCGCCATCTAACCTCTGCCTCACAAAGTAGAATTTTCTGCCTCCCAAAAGGTGTTTCTAATTTTACACACGGTATTGTCTAACTATAACATCTTTAAACAATGATATTATTTTCTTCGGCTATATTTCGAGCAGCTAATACCTGTTCCCTAATTTCCTGTATTGTTTTAGTTTTAGGTAAATTTATTAAATTTCCTTCTGAGGGTATTACTGCTTCCCTAGCATAAACTAAAAAGAATGGCAAAAATTTTGTTGTAGCATGTACCGAAGAATTATAGGCAAACTTCCGCAATCGTAGAATGCCCGGCGCCTCCACCATGTGTCGCATCTCTGTCTACTAGGGAGATGTTCTCTTGGTACGGGATCTTGAAAAGGTGGGTTACTAAAGAAAAGCCAAATGTCCAGTCCTCAATTTACCTTTTAAACTAATCATCATCATCATCATAAGGTTCTCAGTCCGAAGACTGGTTGGACGCGTACCTCCATTCTTTTCTATCCTGAGCTAACCTACGCATTTCCCTAAAAGTAGAACATCCTACATCCCCAACTATTTGAGAGCAGTAGTCTAATCTAGGCCTACCCCTACCTCTTTTTATTCCTATCTCTGACTCTAGTATGTCGCGAACTATTCCTTCGTGTCTTAGAAGGTGTCCTACCATCCTATCTCTCCTATTCTTTATTGTTTTCCATACCTTTCGCCTTTCCCCAACTCTTTCTAATACTTCCCTATTGCTAACCTTATCTATCCACGGTATCTTCATCATGCGTCTGTAACACCACAGTTCAAACGCTTCTACTCTTTTTCTATCCGCTTCTCCTATTGTCCAAGTTTCGCACCCGTATAATGCCGTACTCCATACATACGACTTTAAGAGTCTCTTCCTAGTCTCTATATTAACCGTTCTCGAACATAACAGTTGTTTCTTTTTGTTAAACGCAATTCGTCCCTGCGCCATTCTTTGTTTTATATCTTTAGTGCTCCTACCGTCTTGGGTTATTTTACTTCCTAAGTAGCAGAAATCCGCGACCTCCTCTATCTTCTCATTTCCTATTCGTATTTCAATTTTAGTTCTATTTTCACTCCATCTACATACCAAAATTTTAGTTTTCTTTTTATTGATTTTCATGCCGTAGCCCTGTGTCAAAACTGCTTCCATTTCATTCAAAGCCGCTCCTAATTCTTCTTTGCTAGATGCTAACACTGCTATATCATCCGCAAATCTGAGCATGTTAATAGTTTGGCCCTGTACATTGATCCCTGAGGCTGTTCTTTCCTTAACAATATTAATCGCATCTTCGATTATATAAGTTGAAAACTAGAGGTGACAATGCACATCCCTGTCTCACTCCCTTCCGGATATCTACTTCCCTTCGTTCCTGCTCACATTCTATAACTGCCTTTTGCTCTTTGTAGAGATTATGTATTATTCTTCTGTCCCTGTATTTCATCCCTACCTTTCTCAGCACTTCGAACATCTTCCCCCATTTTACGTTATCGAAGGCTTTTTCTAAATCTACAAATCCTATATATACGCTCTTTCTCTTTTCTATCGTTTTTTCTAAACTAATCAAAAACTTTTATTTTCAATAATCTTTCTTGCAACATAAAATATTCACCGTATACAAAAAGAGCAGGAAACGCAACACTACAATTTAAATTCAAAAATAACAAAGACAGAATTAATTAGTTACACAATTTAAAATTACTTACATTTTATTGGCTGATGGGCGGAAGTGTCACTTGCACCTTCTGGCAGACCCGACACGCGACTCCCTTCATACCGCGCTCACACGGCTTAGGTTAAACATTTTTGCTAACGCTGCGGTTTACTTCAGCGTTACTTTTTATGAACAGAAATTTTAATTTGGCAGATACAGAAAAGAATATATTTTTGGAATGATGCTATATGACACTAGAATTCGTCTGTTGATGTCAGTGAACAAGTAACCCCGGGGTGTAAGAAAACTCATTTTTCAATAAGTTACATACATTAATTTCCTATTTCTCAGCAGTTTAATTTTTTGAATTTACACAACGGTACCAAATTTATTTGTTGGTGTACTTAACATTGTATGAACGGGAAGAAAGTAACTAAAATAGCATGTATTTCGCTAAGACCTGACTTTAATTAATTGCATTTTTTGAAAATTCCTTTATGGTAATAATCCCAGAAACGAAGCGGATTTCATAAAAATCTTTATGTAAAAGTTATAGCTGGCAGTTTTAAAATTCGAACAGTCTTTTTATTTTTGAAATTGCTTTATAAGTTAGGTTTAATTTATGGCACCGCTAGAAGTGCGAGACCGCCGCTCTCTTGCGCATGCGCCTCCTACTACTTTGCGGTGTGTTTACTCGCTTCCACCCGTTTAAATTTTCATGCGATCCCACTTGCGCCGAGTCCTTTGCAGCAACATAGAATTAATTTCTCGTAAACACAAGTAATTCCCCAACTTACTTATAATATGTACTCAATGTTCAATGTTCATCTTCACTATTTTGATAATATATTTCCCATGAAGTGTACCGGGTGTCCCAGAGCGTTTTACACACGCTGTAGCTCCAAAACTACAAATGAAAACGAAATGTAGCAAAAAACACTTTGTTGTGTTGATGATGGATTCGAAGAACGTAAGCACCCCGGTGCTGCCATCTCCGATAATCCGCCCCCGCTTAAATTTTTTCAAATAGCACCTGTATATTCCGTGAAGGAATATGACAATGAATCAAATTCTCTATCCAATATTTTTTAAATTAAAAATTGGACCATCAATGGTGGAGAAAACAGACTTTTTACTTATTTTTAAGTTGGCCATGGAATTATTAAAACTATTAAATAAAAAGTTTAAACATAAGTTAAAATAATAATACTAATAATGTGATAACGTAATCAGTTGATCAGATGTTCAAATTGGAGCCCTTCTGCAGCAACACATTTCTACCCTGCGCAATAATAGTTATTTATGCACCGAGGGCACAAACAGGCGTGTTAGAGCCGGAGGCGTAGCCGAAGTAGCTATCTGTCAGTGTGACTTTATTTTTATGCAACGCCTCAGGCTCTAACACGAGTCGGGCCATAAACGCCTGTTTGTGCCCTCGGTGCATAAATAGAGTCCGTAAAGTTAAAGACTGGGCTGTCACGTGATCAGCGCAATAGACCTGTTTTCGTCCGGAGGCGGAACTCGTAAATCCAGTGGCGCCCTCAAAAACTTCAAGATTACTGTGCGTCCATTGTTGACGTTGTTTTGTTGACCTATGTTTGAGTGTGATCTTTTAGTGGATATTCTGTTTTATTTTGCGTTTTTATTGTGAGTGTTGCTTAAAAGACTAAAAAACTATCATCTTTATTCGAAAAACGGAGTTGATCGAGGTAATTAAGACTACAAATTCGTGTAACTGAATTGAAGGTTAACATTTTTTGTGTTTGCAGATTATTCTGCTTATTTTGTCATCTCGGTGTTATTTAAAAGACTTTTGAAAAATCGTCGATAGTATCTGTTATCCAGGTACTACAATCAAAGTAATTTTACACATTAAATCCAAGTTGAAATTTTTGACGTTTGTAGGTTAGAAATGTCTCCCAAAAAATTGGCAAATCCAGCATGGTAATTCATAGCCAAGGCCGTGAAATTATCAGTAACGTGATGAAGTTTATGCGGGAAGAAGCACAAAATGGAATTAGGATTCTTTTAAAGAATTACAGGTATGTAGGTACCTACTTCATAATGAGCTTTATTATTGTTAAGATCCAATTGTGTGTTTAAGGCAAAGAGTTATAGAAGCAACAGGTGTTTCGAGAAACACAGATTTTGAAGGAATCGAAAAGCGTAGAAGCTGAGCCTAGCACCTCCTTTGCTACACAGCATAAGGAATGACCGCGAAAGAAGCGTAAACTCGGCCTGATTTCTGTGGGAGAAACGGAAACAATACGGGAAATTATACATAATTTTTTTATTTTGGAGAAAAGGAATCCCTCTCTGAATTGTAAGTAACTACCATTATAAAAAAGAAAACTTCGTTAAGGTGTGTTTTCATTGCAACTGCTGGCAGTTGTTACTTGTCAAATACGGGGTGATTCATTGTAAAGTTTGCTGAACTTCTTTTTTCATAAATAGAGGGAACGTGGTAATAAGAAAGATATTTTCGTGTATTTTTTGGATTTAATATCAAAAAACCAATTGGGTGCTGCTGTTGCGTAGCCAAGTTATGAAAGTATGAATCACACTTGCATTTTAGTAAATGGAATGCTTTGGATTCCGACTTCGATTGTAGATAAATTTCAAGAAACTTACTTTCTGTTGAAACCCAATTATTTTTCAGACCATTATATTTCACGATGTGTTTTGAATGTGTATAGTATATTTTTCATCTAAACACGAATGAAGTATGCAATAACAGAAAGTAATCCCAATAATCAGGGGCTTTTTGAACAAATTATTCTAGGAACAAATGGCAATGACTGCTTTTTCGTGAAATAACAAATGCTACATTTAAATACCTACCTATCATGTTATCTAGCCTAATATCACCTTATATTCCAGGTATTCTACAGAAGATTAAAGATTCTGAACTTTCTTTTTCTGGCTCGAGGCAGTCGCTATGGGTTTTTCTGAAATCTATTGGATTTAGGTATGGCTGCTTTTGTACTTATATGCAAAGTCAAAATGTTTCAGATGCCGTTACTACATGTATATTCAAATTTCTGTTTCATTAAATGTTTATGTTCAGAAAATACTTTTATAACAACAGATAGCAATAGTGAGCTTGCTTGAGTGGGACACCTTGTATACTTCTATTTCTATTTAAGGTGGCGAAAGACAGAAGACAACCGTAAGATTTTAATGGAAACCCATGACATTCGCCTGAAAAGGATGAAATACTTGAAACAAATTCTGCAATACCGGGAAGAAGGCCGAATCATTATATATACGGACGAAACGTATATACACAGCAGCCATGTCCAGCCGAAAGGGTGGTATGATGAGTCGACTAAAAACATAAAGAAGCCGATTTCTAAAGGCCAAAGGCTGATTATTGTACATGCCGGAGGTGAAAATGGTTTCATTCCCAATGCGTTGCTCATTTTTCGATCAGGTAACACATACATAAGTAATTTTAATATCAAAATGTAACCAAACATTGTCTCTAGGTTCTAAATCAGGAGATTACCACGATGACATGAATAATGCCAATTTCATGACATGGGTGCAGAAACAATTACTGTCCAACATGCCGCCTAATTGTGTACTTGTGATTGACAATGCATCATATCACAATGTCCTGGTGGAAAAAACCTGACATCTGCGAGCCGAAAAGGTGAGATGGTGAAGTGGCTTGAAGAACGTCAAATACATTTTGATGGCTCAAATACAAAACCTGAGCTTTATGGTCTTATCAAACAAAATTTGTATCGATTCCCAAAGAAATACAAATTGGATGAGCTTCTTGAAGCCCATGGTCACCGAGTGTTACGACTCCCCCCTTACCACCCGGAATTGAACCCCATAGAGAAGATATGGGCCACTGTAAAGAACTGGGTAGCTAGCAGAAACGTTACTTTTAAATTAGGTGATGTGGAGGAATTAGCACGTGGAAAATTTTCAAATATTAGCTCAGAAGAGTGGAAAGATATATGTGGCCATGTGCAAAAAGTGGAAAAAACTTTCTTGGAGAAAGAGCATCTGATGGACGATGCAATGGATTCGTTGAAGTTCACTGTGAACACAGGATCATCTGATGAGGAGAGTGAAGAAGAATATCAAGTCACAACTGAAGATGATGGTGATGATGATGATGATGATGAAGACGACGACGAAGACGAGGATTTAGGAGTACAACCACTACCAAGTGATTAACCCTTAGTTGATAGAGTGTCCAAGCGTCCTTCCAGCAGTACGTAGTGTCCTGCTGGCAGGACGTATTTTCAACACTATTGTTTTCAATTCATTTAATTAGATTAAAATTTCCTATTTTACGCAGATTCAGAAAACAATCAGCATCGCGGGTGCAGTGTTATATTTTTAATGTTTTTCAAGTTATTTTGTACGAGAATGAATAAAAATGTTTCTCAGCAGTTGTTTTATTTAATAAATAGTAAAATTGTTACGTCGCCTATGAAATTTGAGTCCGTACTGCTGGAAGTCGCGCACGTACTGTCGACAGGACAATCCCATTTAAAAATAATGTCCTGCTAGCAGGACTAGCGGCTCTGTCCAGCTGTCCTGCCCGAAGCTCCTTCCAGCAGGACAAATGCCAGGACTTTCTATCATTAGACCTTGTGGTGCGACATGACATACCTCAAGCACCAAGGATTCTTATTTTTTGAAGGGTTTCTGAAGGTGTTTAGTTCTTAATATATGTGAATTCCAATTATTTATTTTTGGTAGTTAATTGAACTCTCTAAATTTTTAATTACAGAATAATAAGTTTATTTAGCAATTCTTTATCTCCAGTGCTGAAAAATAGTAAATTGGATTATTCGGCTTCCTTTATGATTTATTCTAATTTTCTTTTGTCACATAAGTAAACAACTTGTTCAAAAACCTGTTTTCAACTATAATAATTATGTAATTAAGATTATTTGCACATAAACATGCCGATTTCGTAAATGACATAACCTCACACCAAACGTCACATTTATAATTTATCTGTATGACGAAATCCCCTTTCTTCAAGTTCTTAATGTGTTTCGCGAGTTTTTCATGCCTTAAAATGCCAATTTTCCTGTTTTGAATGTAACTTTTGTGAATTCATTGTTAAAAAATTATAAATTTCACATACACGCCGGTACGCCACTGTTTCTGTCAAAATCATATTTCCCGCTACATTTTCGCGCAGCCACCATCTTGTCCGGGCCCAGTCTCTAACTTTACAGACTCTAACTATTACATACCGCTTGTCCACATACTCATATGGCATAAATAAAGCAGGCATTTCAGAACACTACACAAAACTACTTTTCAGTTAACTCAATTTCAGAACACTACACAAAACTACTTTTCAGTTAACTCAAATTAAGTTTGTCATCAGTTCCAATAAATGTTAATAATTCCATGGCGAACTTAAAACATGAATAAAAAATTTGTTTTCTCCACGCGGTTGATGGGTCAATTTTAAATTTCAAAAAAATGTTGGGTAGGGAATTTGATTCTTCGTCACGGTCGTTCACAGAGTATACAGGGTGCTGTTTAAAAAAATAATTAGGCGGGAGCCCCGGGGGTGGTTACTTTCTTCGGGTCATGTACTCCTTCATCAACACTACAAAGTGGTTTTTGTTCAATTTCGTTATCTATTATAGTTTTGGAACATATTAACAACAATAATAGTACAATGAAACACTGAAGACAGTGGAGAAAAACATAAAGATAGCTTTCTGGAACGTAGCTGGGCTAATGAGCAAGGAATTTTGCGATTATCTTAGGGAATTTAAAGCAGTGGGTTTAACTGAAACATGGATAGAGGAAGGAAACTGGGTGAAAATAAGAAATAAACTACCGGAAGACTATAAGTGAAAATGTGTGTATGCAACGAGAGAAGAAGAAGGGAAGAGCCAAGGGTGGAATAATTGTAACCGGATTGAAGGCGGAATTGCAGGAGGAGCCATTGGCAATGAGAGATGAGGAGGATATACAGGAAAGAAGAGTAATTGTTGATGGAAACAAGTGGAGAATATTCAAAGTATACAGTAGGAACAAGATAGAGACGAGAGAACGAATTGGAAAACTGGTGGATGAAAGAGAAGTAGAGAATTTAATATTATACTTGGGCCACCGAACAGACGGAGTGATCACCCTGCAAGAACGTGCTCTAGCGGGCCCAATATTAATTTATGACGACCGAATTGGAGTGATGCGACTTCGTTGGGTCTAAAGAAAGCGCATCACTGCGGTTCGGTCGTCCTAAATTGATAGTGGTCCCGCCTAGAGTTCGTGATTGCAGGGTGATCACTCCGTCTGTTCGGCGGCCCAAGTATAGGAGGAGATTTTAGTGCAAGAATAGGGGGGAAAGGAAGTAGTGCAGAAGATGAGTGGGAAGGGCGGAAGTCGAAAGATGAAACAGAGAATAGAGAAGGATGGCAACTCTTAGAGATGACGGAGGAACGAGGCTGGGAGATACTGAACGGACACTTTGTGGGGGAGGAAGTGGAGAATCCGTAATAGACTATGGCATAGTAAATGGTGATGCGATGGAAAAGACAGAAAGATTCGAGGTGGGGGAGAGGATAGAATTAGACCACCAGCCCATTGTGATAACATTAAAACAGAAAGCAGAAGAGGTAGAACAGAAAAAGGAAAGTAAAGTAACAATCAATATATGGACAGAAAACGCGAAAGCAAAGTATCTACAGGCAAGACCTAGAAAAGGAGGAACCAATACCGAGGGAGGCTAATGAAGCAATGGAAAGGCTAACATAAAATTTTAGAAAAGCGGAGAGATAAAAGGAGGTAAAAGCGAAATGGGAGGAAATTTTTGGTGCGATGGAGTCTGCAGACGGGAAATGAGAGAGGTGAGAAGAGAATTAAGATTATGGAAGAAGGGGCGGAGAAACAGGGATGAATATAGACTGAGACTGAAGAGATACAGGGAATTTAGCAATAACAAGAAGGGAGAGAGGAATATATGAAGGAGGTTAAAAATATCAGAACGGAGACAGAAGCATGGAAGTTTATCAACAGAGAAAGGAAAATAACAACAAAAATAAGTGAAAATTTCAGCGTGATGAAATGGCAGAACTATTTCATGGACTTGATTTGATGATCGGATAACCTGGTGGGACTGGAAAGGGGTGAATCAGAAATGGAATATGAGAACTGTGAAAGCAAGATAAGTACAGAGGAGGTGAGGGAACAAATAAAGAGATTGAAGTGAAAGGAAGCATCAGGATCGGACGGAGTGCAGAATGAAGTCTGGATTTATGCAATGGGGAATACTCATAGTACACTCTCTGAAATATTGGATGCGAAATTACAACGAGAGATGGAAGAAAGGCAGGTGTTGCCAGATGGACAAGCAGGTTTTAGAAGAGATACAAGGGATAACATTCATTTATATACCGAATCACAAAATAGAGATAGAGATCACAAAAGACAAAGGTAGACTGTTTGTTCTTTGTTAACTTGAAGGCAGCCTTTAATACAATACAAATAGAAAAACTACTATGGAAGGAGTTGAAAAAACTGGAATTGGATAAACATTTACGAGAAAGAATTGAAGAAATTTACGAAGAAACTATAAATCTAGTCAAAGTGAATGAAAGAATGAATGAAAGAGTGGAAGGTTTCGAACAACAAGGGGAGTAAGGCAGGGTTGTCCAATGAGCCCAAGCCTGTTTACCGCTTAGATAGCAGACATGGAAGATAAATTAAAGTTGGCACAGGCGAGAGAAGTGGTGGTAGGGAAAGAGAAAGTCTGGTCACTAACGTACGCAGATGACATTGTGCTGTTGGCAACTGAGGCAAGACAACTGAAACACATGATGAAGACGCTGGAATATTATTTGCGCAGGAAGAGGCTGAGATTAACAATAGAGAAGCCAAAGGTCATGAGGTTCAAAAGTGGAGGGGGCCGAACTAAGACCTAAAACTGGATGTGAAAGGGAGAAGAGATAGAGGAGGTAAAATAATTTAAATATTTGGGTTACCGGTTTCAAAGAAACAATGGGGAGAAGGCACACATAAGGGAAACAGCAAAAAAGCAACTAAAGCAATGGCACAAATAATATGGAGCACTGGGGAAAGAAGATTCGGGTACGACTTCACGAGAAGAACAATGATGTTCGACAGTCTAATCAAATCTATGATACTGTATGGAGCAGAGATATGTGGGTGGATAGAACAGATAAAACTGGAAAGTGTACAGGAGAGATGGTTGTTGGGATGGTTATATTGTGCTGGAGGAGACCAAGAGGGAAAAGTTGAGGATAGAAGCAGGAAAAAGAGCAATGAAATACGAGGAAAAATTTATACGGGGAACGGGGAACGGAGAACAAATTGCTAGAGGAGTGCTGGAAAGAAATAAAAAGAAACAGCGGGTCAAAGTGGGAGGCGAAAAGGAGGAAATATTGTGAAAGAAATGGGTACGCACCGGAGGAGGTAGAGAAGAGAGACGATCTATGCCCCATTGCGGCGGAGATGGTCAGCGGGACAAAGACTTGCAAACACAAGAATAGAGAGGAAAATTGGAGAATGCAAGGCACAATGCAAAATATAAGGAGATAAGGACACAGGAGTTGCAAAGGTATTTGAGGGAAGACGGAGAGGACAGCAGACAAAAAATGATAGCGAGGTTTAGATGTGGAAACAAGGAAAACGCGAGAAGATACTGGATGACGGAGGCAGAGAGGAAGTTCAGAATGTGCGGAAAGGAAGAAGAGACCTTCGAACCCATACAACGAAAATGCATCCACACGAGGGGAGAAATGGGAGGAAGAGCGGTATGACTGAACGAGGATGGAAGAGGTGTGAAATGAATGAGAAAGGTGAAGAGAGCAAGAGAAAAAAGAGAAATTAAGACAATATGAATGAATTGTAAACTACTTTTTATGGAGACCAAGTTCTTTGTAAGCCAAAAAGCAACAAACAAAATTATCTATTTATCTGTTGATTTATATATTTAGTACAATGAACATAAAATCAGACACAAACAATTTAAACATAATTTACACTTATCTTCTTAAACTAGCGTCAGATATAAAAAATCCTAAAAATTGATACACTTATATTACTAGTTGGCTAAAATCATCAGGATAAAAATTCCCATTTTGTCATGTCATACACACATATTATCTACGTATTTTATCAACTAACCGTAGTTTGTAAGTAATTAAGTGATTTTTAATCTAACAGTTCTTGAAGAATTCAATAAAAAAATTGCCCAAAGCTTGCGCAAATAAAAAGTTTTTATTTATTTACACGACTGCATCCCCGAAGAAAATACACATAATGCAAAACAGTCCAAACAAAAATAAATAGCTTAATAATTCTTTCGGCATCATTGCGAGAATTTTGTATAAGGAGAAAGGTTTTTTCCTTACGGAGACTGCAGCAACGTGGCTATTAAATGTCCTCCTTTAACATATCCGAGATTTGAGTTAACATATCAAATATCACAAATTTTGTAATTATTAACGTTTACAATACCTAAATAAGTAATTTTTTATTTAATTTTATTTTAGCCTCGATTTGCCTTTCCACAGTTACAAATCTACTGCACCAAAAACAGAAATTCTTCCCAGAAAAAAGTTAATGAAAACCATTATAACAGCCTGGATGTTCGATGCAGGAACTAAATTTCGTGTTCACTGGAACCAAACCGCTACCACTAGCCATGCTATTGGAAATTTCAATATTTAAAAATTATAAACACGATAATACAGCTAATTACTCACGTTATAAGCAAAGCAACGAGCCAATCTCAGACCTAAATATGGTAAACAAAAACAACAAACAATGCCGCAGAAGTACCAACTCCCGTGTCCCCTGGTTGTACCTATTTGCTTCGCCTAACTGTAACTTTTAAGTTACCAATTGTGTACTCAAACAGCGCTCCGAGGCAAGCTTCATTTTCCACCTAAAAGCACATACGATGAAATTTTCCGGAGTCGTGCCGATCTCGCTCGCATATCGAATGTACATTTGCCTAGAGCGCCGAACAGATCCACACCTCACAGTATTCGGACGGCTGGCTGCGTGTGTGCTAGGCATTTTGAAACAGACGACGCGGGATGCTTAGAGCGCGTACTATTTATGAGCTCGCATAATAATTAATATACACTGCGGCAGCTAAACGATGGAGATTCAAAAAATTTTAAACTTATTAGTTTATAATTATAAGGTTTGAACCTTATCAAAAAAGGTTAAAAACATATTTCTGTAGGCAGGGCGCGCACACGAGCGCACTTATTAAGGAACCGCCCCTGTTCGTGTTTCCCAATCTTACGTAGGTACCTATACTTCTTGCATCCCCATGGTGTAATGGCATATGCATTTTTCGCTGGCTGATGTAAGCAGGCCTTGTTAAAATTGTGACACTTGTATAAAATTTTTGACCATGATCGATGTACTTACCTAAAATAGGTAATCGTTTTCTGTTAAGTTATGTATGGTATTCTACATTTTTTGTGTACTATTCTGTTTTTTAATAGTGCTGCAGCTGATTGTCAAGCAGGTGAAGCATGTAATATTCAAGTACGTAGGACAAATTATTCTTATAATACATTGACGTTAGTGTGGAAATAACGATCCTCGGCCACACTACTATCACAAAATTTATACTTTCAAGAGTTTTTGAAGTTTAGGATATTCTTCTCTCCGCACTTTAGTTCAATAATCATATCATTTAACCAGGGCCTACTACAGTTATCTGTAGTAGGCCCTGTAGTAGGCCCTGATTTAACACTCATCATAGGAGTTCTAAATTTAGGCACTTTTCGCATATACAGTGACGGGCAGAAAGTTGGCCATACCTATATGGAAACTATTTTATAGTAAATTTCTCACAAAACTATTCTTGCTAAAAGTTGGTGAATGAAAAAGAATACCTTTGCCAATACCAAATTTCAGGTATCACAGCTTTTTCATATGAGGCATACTTGCTGAGTCAAAGAATAGATTTTTTAAATTTTTTTCATTTTCAGCTTTAATTTAGTCAAAAACTACACATCCTACCGAAAAACTTTATAACACTTTTTGCTTTCAATTTTCATGGCCTTTAATTTTTCAGTTTCAAAAATGTTGATTTTAGATCATTTTTGTTTTCGCAAGTGCTATTTTATATTTTTAAGGTAAGTGTCCACTTGTGAGAAAAACTCTCGAGAGTTGCTCTCGAGAGTATTTCTCGCAAGTCGACACGCTTCTGAGAGTAAAAATCGGAGAGCTCCGGCTTACTCGCCGAGAGTGAACATGTGGTGGCCTGCTCTCAAGTCGACACGCAGTTATTTCACTCTCGGATAGCTGCTCTCGGAAAACGAATCGCGTTCGAATTTTGAGAGTACTCTCAGCTAGTGATTATGGCGCAAAAATGGAAAAAGGAAGAAATTTTTAACCTCATCAGCATGTATGAAGAAAATTCTATTTTATGGAACACAAGAGATAAATTTGTTTAAATATTGCATGTTTTGAATGTGTATGGAAAACCGCAGATCAACTGGTTTCGTCCTTCTGGGACTCATCAGTACGGTGCTTTCCCCCACACACGCAAACCATGCAATTTAACTTGCTGTATATGCTGTCGCGCTCTGGACAGATATCAGCAAGTGACAAGTACTTTGAGTAATTATCTGGGAGTAATCAGTGGTACTGGACCATTCGAACAATTACTCCTCAGGCAAATACCCCGCCAGGCATTGAATTGTAGAACCAAATCTCCTAGTGCAGAAAATCTGGATTTGGTTCTATAATTTAATGGCCTGGCGGAGTATTTGCCCGAGGAGTAGTTGTTCGAACGGTCCAGTACCACTGATTTCAAAGGATATCGCAATCGTGAAAGGAGAACTAAAATACTCGCAGTGTCACCATTACGCGTTCGTAAACAGAAATAGCATTGCGAAATTTCGTATCCTCTTTAAAAACTTTCGTACCAATTAACTCTTTATATATTGTACCTGCACTGCACTCATACGAATAAAGTTTCGAAATTGCTGGGCATCTTCTATTTGTAGTTCTCTTGGCAATGTAGAACAAGCGCCCAATTCTGACCTACGTTGAATCCACGGCTTTATCCAGCATTTCTTTTTCCTTCGGCGTGCCCTTTTTATTTTTAATATTGTATAAATGCAATTATAAGAGCCGCGAGCTTGTTGTCCATTATAAATTCGGTTTTCGCAAATGCACCTACAACTAGCCAGTGGACACGGATCCGAGAGTTCTCTCCAGGCAGTAACTCTCCGAGACACACGAGAGAGCAAAGTTTTTGAAAATTACTCTCAAGTGGACATACACTTGCGAGTAGCTCTCGAGAGTAACTCTCGCTAGTTACTCTCAAATGGACACTTACCTTTACACTCCCCATACATCATTCCTGAAATTAAGTTTTACCAAAAGTATTATTTTTTCATGCACAAACTTTTATCAAGAGTACAATTTTCTGAGAAATTTACCATAAAAAAAGTTTTCCATATCGTCGCCTTCAAATGCATAAGGGCGTATCTCATTTTTTCCAATTTTGCAGGAGAGCGTCTTAAAAGAATATGACCTTATATTTTTGTTTCTGATGAATATTGCCTTTTATACTACTGACATTTTTATTACTTACATACAATAATAAGCTTTGTATAATGACCTGATGTTGAAATATATAACATTCTTCATTCATAAAGCCCAAAAATTTTGAAAATAATGAGATACGCCCTTTAGTGAATAATTACTGAGATGAAAGTTGTTTGAAAATATTAGTTACGCCCTTTTAAATTTTAACGTTTATTTCGTTTTAGTGACATACAGTAAAAAAACAACGAAAACTAAATACGTAATTTACATAACAGTGCAAGAAATATGAAACAGGTAGAAACATAATAGTTACCAAACCTGAAACATCCACATAAATCAAAAATAACACTTTTATTCTAAATTACAAATTATAAAATTACAAAACAAAACTAGTGAGGCAAAAACCGGTAAAAATTAATGTGCTGTTTTAATTTTATCACAGGATTTTCCCCACTACACAGAGCCTGAAGATCGTTATACTTAGCTTCCGATATTTTGGGCGGTTCAACGTTTAAAGACGGTATTGTAGAATCCATAAGTGAGGAGGCTATTCTTCTTAGAGATATTGTTCTGTAGTTATTTTCCAGGTGACTAGTTTTAAAAAATAATTTTAGGGGTTTGTTTTTTTTAACTTTGAACTCTACCATATCCGTCTAGTTTACAGATTCTCCCAAATCATCTTTGCGTACAGCCAGAATTCGTATGTCCTTTGAGAACTTTTTGAAGTCTAAAAAGTCATCGTGACTTAATGTTGTGACTTGATAAGGCTGTTTTCGTCTAGCTAAGCGAAATATTGGAATTAACTGACTAGGAACAAATAATTCTCCAGACTTTTTTATGGCATGACTAATGGCACTGTGCGCCGAGTCACCCTCGTTTTGACAGTGATTGGGCGCAAAGAAGCGAATTAATGCTCCTCTTTATTGTACCTATGTAAAAACATCGAGGCTACCTACCTACCACAGAGTTTTTATTTTGGCCCCCACATCCATCTGCAAAAAGATAAGCCGTGTGGACTCCCTTTTCATCTAACTTTTTTAGATGCATGTTTACTGCCGTCGATATCTCAGAAGCACCTCGTCTACTTGTACCTTCGTCCCAAGTAAAACAGTGGCAATCATGCGATGCAATGTCATAAATCGTGAAATTGTACACTCCCAGTCTTTGTTTATAGAATATGGCACCATCGTTGGAAATGGGCAGGTAGATAACCTGCTGAAGGTCGAACGATCCACAAAATATCATTGGATTGTTTTGGGCTATTTCCTTGCAATAAGTTTTTATTTCTCGAACCTTTTCTTTTTCCGCTTTGTTTGAGATATTTTTCTTCCAGCTTTGATTTATCTTCAACCGAAGCTTGCAAATAAGTACGGCAAAAACTGCATTGGTCTTTTTTGGGTCGATGAAACGCAAGGTTCATAGTTTTGAATATTTTCCGATAGGTCGTGAAACACGGTTTTTCTTCATTAGCTTCGAGTTCTTTTATAAACATGTCGTACATTTTTGGCAGGTACAAATCAGGGTGAAGATATTCTCGCGAAGAACTGTTCCGGCAGTAGTGCGATTCTACTCTCGGAAAACGAAGAATATGCTGTTCTATCATTTTGCTCAAGGCAATGTCTCTTCTGTTTAGTGCATCACACCGTCCGCCACGTTTGTCTTTTTCCACAATTCCGGTTGCATTTAGTTTCGAAATTGACGTACGCATGAATTTTTCTGATATTCCCAACGTATTAATAAATAGTTTCCTACGCACTTTTACACGTTGAGAAGCATCCCGTAATATCACAAATAACCATTTTCAAACAATTTTTGTAAAAGCCAGTACCGCAAACAACGCAGAATTAGGCTTCCTCAGCCTGGGGCGTGCTCTCAAGTACAGCAGTATGGGGGAACCCTATGCCAGTCACCGGTAGTGATGTCATGTTTATAAGACCTAGTAATTGAGTTACGCCGAAAACAGAATTACACTGACATAAGTACAATAATTGTTCAGCACAAACAGGCGTATCTTGAGATACGCCTGTTTGTGCTGAATTCTTGTTAAAGTTTTGGAGATAAGCCCCTGTAGAATTTTTCCATATCTATTTGTAGAGGTCATACTGAGATACGCCCCTAAACCACAACATGTATATCCATATTTCAATTTAATTTGTGGACTTAACTCATTTTGAAGGATTCTTGAGTTACGCCCTTATGCATTGAAGGCGACGATATGTGGCCAACTTTCTGCCTGTCACTGTATACAGTGTGACCATTTAAAAACGAGCCACCTCAAATATCTAAGAAACAAATAGAATTATGAAAAAATTCCGAAATACGTAAATTTATGACTCAAGGGGGACAGATTTTGATGTATAGTTGATGTCTGTAAAACCTACCCCCTAACACCCTAACACCCTCACTTTAAAATTTTAAATGGCATCATATCACTTGTGACATCTCATTTTAAAGGAAATCGAATGAGGAATATGGTTTTTGATAATGAGTTAAATTTGATACAAAATGTGAGTTAAACCATGTAGATATCCTTGGTTTAGTATAAAACCTGGTTGGCCATTACGCAGCTTTTGGGGGCCACTGGTATGGGACATACTGACGTCAGTATGTGGAACTCTGGGGTATTTTGTCGCGAACTACTGAATTTGTCTAAAATTGCCGGTTACCGTCAGCCGTCAACGACCCTACGAGCATTATTTGCTAGTAGCAACAGCATAGTAGGAATTTGCTGTCAAACTTTGTGGATCAAAATTTTTGGTTGAATTTGAATGTTGTTTTGCTTCAATGTGAGAATAAATTATGGGAAAATAAAAAGAATAACATACCTGAAAGCGTAAATTACAATTTAAATAGTATTTGGAATAGAAATTAAAAATTTGTGACCAGATCATAAACTTTAAAATTGAAACTTCAAGAAATCTGGAAATCCGATTTGGAAATTAGCCGTTTTGCAGTTGACACCTATTTGGGCATTACGTAAAAACCAAAATAGTTCATACAAGAACACTTTCGTGTTCAAACACTTTATATTAACGAAAAACTTGGGAATTAAATCCTGAAATTTATTTAATGACAATCAACTGACGTTGCTAAATTAACATATTGGCAGTGTTACAAATCGAAAAGAATCCGACACTCCCGACTACAGAGGTTGTCAACAAGTTTGTCCACATGCGCAGAAGGCGACGAAAATCGGTTCTCGGAGTGTCGAACCATTATCTATACTAAACCAAGGTAGATACCAGATAATGAGCATTTCATACATAAAAAGAAGCTTTGGAATTTAAAAAAGAAAGATATAGCTTGTAGAATAATTCAAGAAAAATCTATCTTAGATGCTCAAAATGGGCCCCGTTATAATAAAGCCTATATCCTTGAATTGCCTTCTTGCATTCAGAATTTTTTGGGCGGGAATATTTCGGCAAGTTTCGGATATTATGCAATTTAAAACAATTAAATTTTCTTTGTCGGTTTGACACACTGCTGATTTAAAATAGCCTCAAAAAATCTAGCAGACTGAAATAAGGAATAATTAAAAAATAAATATCCCTGCTGTATTCCTCATTCGATTTCCTTTAAAATGAGGTGTCACAAGTAATATGGTGCCATTTGAGATTTTAAAATGAAGGTGGCTGGGGATTGGGGGTTGATTTCACAAACTTCAACTATATACGCCAAAATGTGTCCCCCTCGATTCCTAAGTTTACGCGTCTCGGCGATTTGGCGTATTTCTATTTGTTTCCAAGATATTTGAGTTAGCTCGTTTTTAAATGATCACACTGTATGTATAGTTGTAATAATTATTATTCTTGTTTATTGAACCACATTTTTATAATCCGAGGCAAAGAAAGACAAAAATAGTTGAGGGGGTATTACAATACAAATTGATTACAAAAATTACGTTTACCGAATTAAGGTGAACGCTGGCAGTTATTCCGAAAAACTAGTTGAATATACATCAGGAGCGACTCAATGTCACCATCGTCAATAATTAGCTTCAATGATATCCTTCAACTTTCTGAGCCGCACAGTCGCTGTTTTCGGATCTGATGGAATTGTTAAAGTAGTTTATTAAGACTCTTTAATTTCATTGTTCACATTGTGACATTCAGAATCGTGCTAAACTAAATCGCTTAATACCTATGTAGTATTATACGTAGGTAATACTACATATTAAGCGAATACATACTTTCTTATATAATGTTTTGATTTCTTAGAATGTAGCAATAATGTATACTGCAAATATTTCATTTAGGTATGAAAAAATTAGGGCGTGTAAAAAAGTATGGAATAAATGCATTATTTCTGAAACGGCGAAGATTAATGAAAATTCGTCGGGCTCATCGATTTTTCATTTAAAAAAGGCACATCTGCATGTACTTGCACCTTTTTGATGCTCAATTGTTTCCGCGTGATGACGTTATCGGATATTTTTGAAGTTCCTGTGTTGGTAAATGCGAGCGTTACGAAAAGTGAAACGAATAGAGGGGAACAGTCTGTGAAGACGGGCAGAGGAGAAAAGGAATATCGAACGCCCCACTCTTTAGCCACGCTCTGTCTCATGCTTCGAGCTGTTTCTCTCTGGCAAGGGTCAGTAGAGCGAGGATACAGCATTTCAGTTCTCGTAACGCCACAAAGCGCTTGGTTAGAAGCATTAAAATTCGATTTATTCTTTCAATTCAATTCTTTCAATAGCTACCTAGCCGAGCTAGGTAGCTATTGTGATAGTTGTTTTTTGACCATGGTGTTTTTCATCAAATGTGGACGTTTCAGGTCATTCTAAGACTTTTTGGCAAGGTGGCACATTTCCGTCCGTATGTATGTGTGGGTGTGCGTGCGTGTGTATGTCTGTTGGCACTTTTGCGGGATAACGACTCCACAGATTTTGCTGAAATTTTGCATACGTATATCAGAGATGGTCCATAGGAAACTGACGGGGCGTTTTTTAAAAGCATTTTTGAGCCAAGATATGGCGTCATCGAACATCTTTTTCAATGAGACCGTATATATTTTTGTATGTATTGCATCGGATAGAGGGTATTTTTCGCTACACGATGTGCGAAAATCGTAATAGGTTGTATAAGGAAATAATTGAGAAAAAAAATACGAAAAGAGGGCGCGCGGTAAGCGCGCCCTCCAGTTCAGTTGTGGCTGTGGCTAGGAAGCTGTTCAGTCAATGCATTGACAACTAGTTAGCTTCCTAGTCGAGCTAGGTAGCTATTGTGATAGTCGTTTTTTGACCATGGTGTTTTTTCATCAAATGTGGGCGTTTCAGGTCATTCTAAAGACTTTTTGGCAAGGTGGCACATTTCCGTCCGTATGTATGTGTGTGTGTGCGTGCGTGCGTGCGTGTGTATGTCTGTTGGCACTTTTGCGGGAAAACGGCTCCACAGATTTTGCTGAAATTTTGCATACGTATATCAGAGATGGTCCATAGGAAACTGACGGGGCGTTTTTTTAAAGCACTTTTGAGCCAAGATATGGCGTCATCGAACATTTTTTTCAATGAGACCGTATATATTTTTGTATTGCATCGGATAGAGGGTATTTTTCGCTACACGATGTGCGAAAATCGTAATAGGTTGTATAAGGAAAAAATTGAGAAAAAAATACGAAAAGAGGGCGCGCTTGCCGCAAGCGCGCCCTCCAGTTCAGTTGTGTCTGTGGCTAGGAAGCTGTTCTGTTAATGCATTGACAACTAGTTTTTATTTGATACGGACAATATTTATTATCGATTTTTTGTGTATTGGAAGTGCGATTGGTACTCTATAAATTAATGGGTATATTCCAGTGTTAGGAAAATTAGAATAAACGTTTAAAATGGTCTTGCTTAATTTGTGCCAGTTCAAATTTTAATTTTTTAAATTTTGTGAATTTCTCGCATGTAGTAAATAAATAACTGTACTTACAACTATATAATAATATCCACGTTTCTTCCCCGTTCGGGGGCTTTGTCAAGATTTATTAAAAACGTGTAAAAAGATATAAAATATTTGACATTTTTTTTGTTTTTGTTTTGTCGCCATATAAGAAGCCTCCTCTTTGTCTTCTGAGCTTCAACATATCACAGAGACTTTGATCAGTAACAATTGCAACCCTCGTGACATTAGAAGGACCATCTCCAAGAACTTAATTCCGCCCAGGCGAAGGTCCAGTGACACGACCACCCCTACAGGTATATCTCATATCTCCCATACATTCACAATGTTACTGATCGTAAATGCAAACTTCTTCTATCTTCTATCTTCGGCTAAGGATCCCTTACCTTTGCACCCGGAAGGTGTATATCGCATTTCTTGTTCTTGTGGCCTTGTTCACATCGGTGACACTAGGCGGTGCATCGGTACTCGTGTTGCTGAACATGAACGATGTACGAGGTAGCTCAATTCGGCTGGTTCAGCATTGGCGGAGCACAGGTTAGACACTGGTCATCAAATCAATTTTTTAAAGACAAAAGTTCTAGCCAGAACCTCAAATATCTACAATAGGAAGATTAGGGAATCGTTAGAAATCATCAAACATCCCCTCAATGTCAATCGTGACAACGGCTTCTACCTACAAAATACATGGAAGCACATCATCAGTCACCCGAAATCGTCACACTCCACGGTAGCGATTCATCCAAATCATTCCCGGTGACCGACCACTCTTCGGGTATATATAAGCCCCTAGATCTTAGTCCTACCAGTTCAGTGCCAACCTAGCAGCCCTGAAGTTGCCCCTTGTGATAGTGGACGAAACGTCGGCACCCAGCCAATCCATGACGCGGTCTTCGTCCGGAAGCCAAGGTAACCAATTCTAATGTTCGTCTCAAAAAATATTGTACAAACTTCGATCTGCGAAGACATATTCGGCAGATTCGCGCAAATGAAGCACTCGTCCCTTCGTCGCTCCTTCAAAAAATGCACTCATTCGCGAAAAATATCTTCTTGCACTCGGTTCGTAAATAACTAATTTGAAACTGATAAATGCATACACTCCAATCATCTGTTTACCCTACAAATTTTTCATTCCTCTAATAAGGTTGAAGTTTCACTTCTATCGTGCGTAGCGACCACGCACCCAATAAAGTATAGTGGCACCATTTACCACTATATTTTATTGTCGGATTCTTGTAGAAGAGAACTTGCCGAATTCAGAAATATACACTCGTACTACTTTTTCCGCACTACTTCCGGGGAGAAAAAAACAACAGCCGATTTAAATGACCGCGTCATACCCTTGGACTTTTTCTTTGAGTTTCTTACAATCAAAAGTTTACATTTCAAAGCCTACAGATTTGGAAGACCTGAATCAAGGGATCCACAGCGAAATCAGATTAATAAGTCGTCAATTTTAAAAAACTTATTGAGGCAATAAATGTACAACAGGTTCAAGTACTGTATGCAGCAATATAGTTATGTAGGTATAACTTTAAACATTTCATTAATTAACTTGTAGCATTAAATCATTTTTAAAATAAATTATTTTGTTTTGTGATATTTCCAACAAGTTCACTGTGTCGATATTCATCATCATAAGGTTCTCAGTCCAAAAACTGGTTGGACGCGTACCTCCATCCTTTCCTATCCTGAGCATTTCCCTATATCCCTAACTATTTGAGAGCAGTAGTCTAATCTAGGCCTAGGTACCCCTATCTCTTTTTGTTCATATCTCTGACTCTAATATGTCGCGAACTATTCCTTCGTGTCTTAGAAGGTGTCATACCATTCTATCACTGCTATTCTTTATTGTCTTCCATACCTTTCGTTTTTCCCCTACTCTTTCTAATATCTCCCTATTGCTAACCTTATCTATTCCCGGTACCTATCTACATCATGCGTCAGTAGCACCACATTTCAAACGCTTCTACGATTTTTAGATCCGCTTCTCCTATTGCTCATGTTCCACATCCGTAAAATGCAGTAGTCCATACGTACGTCTTTAAGAGTCTCTTTCGAGTTTCTACATTAACCGTTCCCGAGCGTAACGGTTGTTTCTTTTTGTTAAACCCAACTCGACCTGTGCTATTTTTTGTTTTATATCTTTAGTGCTCCTACCATCTCGAGTTATTTGACACCCTAAATAGCAGAAATCCGCGACTTCCTGTATCTTCTCATTTCCCATTTGTATTTTAGTTTTTTTGTTCTATTTTCACGCCCTCTACATACCAAAATTTTGGTTTTCTTTTTAATGATTTTCATGCCGAAGCCCTCGTCCGTCGAAACTGCTTCCGCATTTCATTCAAAGCCACTCCTAATTCTCTTTGCTTATGCTAACACTGCTATAGGTATCATCCGAGAATCTAAGCATGTTAATAGTTTGACCCTGTACATTAATCACTGGGGCTGTTCTGTATTAATCGCATCTTCGATATATAAGTTGAAAACTAGAGGTGACAAGGCACATCCCTGTCTCACTCCCTTCCGGATATCTACTTCTCTTCGTTCCTACTCGAATTCTATAACTGCCGTTTGCTCTTTGTAAAGATTATGTATTATTCTTCTGTCCCTATATTTCATCCCTAAACTGATGCATAATAATAATAATAATTATTATTATTATAATCTCTTTTATTCATAATAAATTTTAGATGAAACAGGGAAGAATGCTACGTTTTCTGGCAGATGGTTGAGTGGACGCTGTTGATAATAAATGTTCTAGTAAATATATTAGTTTTCTCTTGTTTTACTATTTAGAAAATACAAAAGGAAAGAAATCTCCGAATGTTTTTGAATGAAAGATGTCGTGTTTGGTATTAAATAATGGTTCGTAAAAAGTTGCTCTATGGAAGTATGGAGATGAGCCACCATGGTTCCATTAAAAAAATGGCTTACTGTGTCTTAGATTTTTAGATGGTTGTAACAGAAAAACTACCTACTTACCCAATTTGAGGATTTAGTTTTTACACTGGTTTAGGACCCCGACATCATGTTTTTTCCGTCATGGATGTCTAGATGCAAGACGTCATGAAATTTTTAAAGGTAATTTTTTTACCCAAAAGAGTCACTGCCCTATCTAAAATGACGCGGCGGTTTCAAAAATGTAAGGATATACATTTCGTTCCATTTAAAAATTATTCAAAAGTGGGTTCATTTTCGGCGAATCATTTAATGACGCACATGTTCAAATTTTGTTAAAACGAACGCGATGTTGTTTGTCTGGCGTCAAAATCGACCTAATGTGCTTGAAAGCACACATAGCCTCTTAAAAACTCTTCAGACTTCGTCGAATTCATCACAATTATATTGCAGCGTTGGAAGGTGAGTGGCGGGCTTAAAATTATTTAGGAAAATTTACGGTGATATATGGGTGTACCGAAAATACGTGTGTCAATTTTAACCCGTAGAATATCTTATCAAGCTGAAAATCGTCAATTATTTTTCTCATAGTTTTTTGCCCCCTAATTTCGACCAAACAAGTCGTTCGGTGTAGACACCAGTTAAGTTAGAACTTAGCCGGCCATCGATTTTCTTTCTTGGGGAAACTGGAGGAATCAACTTTTATTGTTGGTATGGCAATAAGTCAACTTGTATTCTGTCGTTGGTAGTTGACATTTCAACAACGTTCCGTTTCTATAGTGCATATCTTTATATAGAGGGTGGTCAGAAAATGGCGGATAAGCTTGAGGTAAAACGTTTCTCGCCTACAGACACCGAATTTCACTGTGACTCCCTGACTACCCGTGTGCAATTAATAGTTGAAAGGAAATAATATCTGCCTTTTCTGATGTGTTCATTCGAGGATGTCGGGCAACTTCCTCCGCGTTCGGATGTATTGGGTGTGTGATGGGAATATACGCGGATCAAACTTAGCTTGCTGCCGGTTTTTGCGTTGACTCGAATTTTCTTTTAAAGTTTTACGGCTCATTTTGTGTCTTGTGTCCCGTCAGATAAGGAATTCACATTCCAAGATAACGAGCCGCTCATAAAACAACATAAACGCGTTACTGCGCATGCGGGAAGCAGGGAGCGAAAGTGAAATTCCGTGCCTGTAGTCGCGACCGTGACAAAACGTGCTAGACACGCGAACTCGCTGATCCAATCTTCGGAATGTGTTGACAGATGGCTGCTGTCGATTTGGATACCGTGCTTCTTATTGTACTTTTGGCATGTTAGTTACATCAACGCAATTTTAAACACTTTCACTTGAGTGTAAATAACAGAGTTAGAATAAACGATTTCAAAAATTACACTTACTTGAAGTTTAACATTTTCAACTTTAATGGTCACATTATTTATGCATTGGGATTATTGACTCAGAATTAATCAAAGGATCGTTTTACCTGAAGCTTATCCGCCATTTTCTGGCCACCTATATGTTAAGAATACGAGTTTGGGAAAAAGTAAGGAATATCGGGAATAAAATGGAAATGGAAGGCTTGTGGCCGAAACGCTCGTACAAGTCGATTTTTGTGTTTAAAAACAATGTTCCTCAGGCACCTTTTCAAATTTTACCCCCACCACCTTCCGCGCTATGACGTCATCATATATTTTTTTAAATAACAGTCCCATATTTTATTGGCAGAAATGGATGCAAATTTTTCTCCTGAAACCGGAAATACCCCATTTGATGGTGCTTATTATTACGTTTCGAAAAATATTACGTTATTTGTGTCAAAAATTGAAAAAAAATTAAGGGAGTCAGAAAGTGATAAATATTATTATAATTTAGCAGATGGAGTAATAAAATATCACTAATCTTCAGAAGAATGTCTGAATCATATTTGTGTGAACTAATTTTGCTTTATAAAAGCAAATTGCTTTATAAAAGCAAAATACAAAACGACAAATGTAATGGGCAAGGATCACTAATGAAATACAAGCAATTTCTCCAGAAGTCATAAATAAAGTGCAAGATGAATTTGTACATCGCCTTGGCTACTGTCAAGCTGTAAATGGAGCACAATTTGAACATTTATTGTAAATTTGTTTCTAATTTTTATTGTTAAATTTATTATTAAAGTTAGGTAGGCACATTACATTTGTCGTTTTGAATTTCGCTTTAAAAAGCAAAATTAGTTGACACAAACATGATTCAGACATTATTCTGAAGATTAGTGATAGTTACATTACTCCGTCTGCTAAATTATAACAATATTTATCACTTTCTGACGTCATTACATTTTTTCAATTTTTGACACAAATAACGTAGGTAATCTTTTTCCAACCGTAATAAAAAATCCTATCAAATGGGGCATTTTCGGTTTCAGGAGAAAGAGCTGCATCCATTTCTCCTACTAAATATGGGTTTGCTATTTAAAAAAATATATGATGACGTCATAGCGCGGAAGGTGGTGGGGTAAGATTTGAAAAGGTGCCCGAGGAACATTGTTTTAAAAACAAAAATCGACGTGTCCGAGCTTTCAGCCACAAACCTTCAGTTTCCATTTTATTCTCGATATTCCTTACTTTTTTCCATCACCCTGTATGTAGTGTGTTGATTAGTGCGATTTGTTAAGAATCAATAATAAATTTTGACGTGTTTTTAATTAACAAGCCCTTTCGACTTTATAAGAATGATGTTCGAGTTTTAATTAAAGGTTGCAACATTATTTCCTAAACGAGGAGCTGTATCCGTCGCTCACACACCCTTGAGGTACCATGTTCGCGTTGTTTAATGTGTTGTTTTATTTAATAAAAACTTGGAACAGCCAACATTATTTATTGTTCAAGTTTAGATTTGGATTGTAATAAACATCACTATTTGAATATAATTTGCACAGTATCTTTTTCGGGCTGCGTTCTGAGACGCTCTGCATAGTTATGCTTATCGGATCGTCATCTTATTAGTAAGTTGTTAAAGATGTATTTTTGTTGCATTTGGGTCGGTCGGATACGTCGATAATACCCTCGCTCAAAGTCGAAGAAGGAAGGGTTCTTTATTGGTAAGCGGTGAAATGATAAAACAGAACCAAATTAAAATGGATTCTATTACTTTAACTATGTAGGTACGCGATACACGTTACGGAAATTAAAATGGTATTTACAATAATATACAGAAAATAAATATGTGAGATTCTTGGGGTAAATTTCAGTACACCGGTATAGTTTCGGGTTTCCTGAACGAGTAGCAAATAAGTGACTGGCCGTATGCCGGGTTCGTGCGCTATTCCCTCAGGATCAGATATTATTTGGATACCAGTAGCTTCGTCGTATGATTTAGACTGTTTCGAAATATTGGATTTTGCGTCGTAGCACAGTTGTAGTGCAAGCCAGTCGGGGTTTATTAAGCGGTATGCACACAGCTGTGTAACGTAACGGATCCCCCACAAAACATATGCCGATTGATATACAGGGTGAGTCAGGAGGAGAGGGAAATATTTTGGCAGGTGATAGTATCGATAATTTCGAACAAAAAAGTTTATATGAACATGGTTATTATTCTTAATAGTATCGGAGATACAGCTTTTTAAAAATAACTGATAAAGTTGCTTCTGTATGGTGCCATTTTTAATATCTTGATTGGTCCTATTATCATTGTCAATCGCCTAACAGGCGAAAGGTACCTACAATTGTTACAAAATGACTTGGAAAGGCTTATGGATGCTATTCCTTTGGCAACACGGAGCTCCGCCACTTACTTCTCGTATAGTGACTCAGTATCTCAACGAAACCTTCCCTGGGCGATGGATTGGTCGTGGTGGTCCGACTCATTGGCCCCCATGATCTCCGGATTTAACGCCCTTGGAATATTGTTTATGAGGATGGTTGAAAATGGTAGTTTACAAAACAAAGCCAGATACACGAGAAAAATTGATTTCTCGCATTTTGGATGCTACTACTCGCATAAGCGACCAGGAAAATTGCACTCAGAGAATCAACATGCAATCTTAGAAAGCGAGTTGACAAGTGTATTGAAGTTCAAGCTTTAATTTTTGAGCATTTGCGGCGAGCGTAATAGTTCATTAGTTTTATTTAACCAAATTCAAACAGCTGTATCTCCGAAACTATTAGGAATAATAACCATGTTCATATAAACTTTTTTATTCGAAATGGTCGATACTATCACCTGCCAAAATATTTCCCTCTCCTCCTGACTCACTCTGTATGTCATTAGTCAATCCGCTGCAAATATGAAAATAGATCATACAGATCTCTATTCCACCGCACGTGTACTGGTAAATGGACCCACCTGATTAAACCAGTTACACCTCTACGATGTAAATTTTAATAAAATTTAATCATTTGAGCCGGAGGGCTACCAGAAATTGAGCTAACCTGTCCGGAATTAATTGGTAATACCCACGATGTGAATTCTTTATGTATTATTCTCGTTAGAATACAAACAACAATAAACTACAAGCCGTACTCTAAAATAATTATTCAAGCGGGTTTTCGATTAGAATTGTCAAGTCAGTGGGGTCGGATGCAGGAGAAGAAGTAGGGTTGTCTTCGCTCTTCAACTCTGACTTTTATAAATTCTCTTGCAATTTCGGTATTCTGCGGTCAGCCTCGTTATCCCTCCCATCGGACTGGTCTACGACGTGGTTCCATCTCCACTACTTGTTCATTTACTCTAGTGACGTCGCCCCCTAGTTTTCTCTCTTCATACGCATGTGCCACAACTGTTTTCCTGTGAAATGGCGAGGTTGAGAAAAACAATAATGGATGCCTATCTAAGGTTCGGTTGTTTGAGAAAGGTAACACTGACTTTAGCCTGACACCGGCTTAATTGCTATGATCCTTGGTTTAGTATAAAGGGTGGTTGGCCATTACGCAGCTTTTGGGGGCCACTGGTATGGGGCATACTGACGTCAGTATGTGGAACTCTGGGCGAGGTGTTTTGTCGCGAACTACTGAATTTTTCTAAAATCTCCGGTTACCGTCAGCCGTCAACGACACTACGAGCATTATTTACTCGTAGCAACGGCATAGTAGGAATTTGCTGTCAAACTTTGTGGAAGATCAAAATTTTTAGTTGAATTGATCATTTTAGAATGTCGTCACACAATTGACAGCTGGAGGACAAACATTTGTTTGTTTAAAGCTTAGATGAAGGAAGAAGAGGAGGAATAACACAGCAGATGTTTGTGTTACCATTTGGCACCAAAAAAGGGGCGTAACTTAAACTTAGTCGCTTTACGCCGAGAATTGAACGAAAATTCTTAAAATGATATGATTGGTTGCACTATTGTAAACGTTGTTTCGTTATTTTGAGTTAAATTACATGAACTCTAAACATCACCACTTTGTTTGGCACCAAATCTGCTCAAATTTTGGTAACACTCACGTGCATAACGTTGTGTATCCATACTCTGCCCTCCAACAGAAAATGGCGGCCTGTCAAAATCAGGCCATTCTAAAACAGTCAATAGGACTTTTCATTATAAAAAACTGCTGAGGCGCATTCGCGAGCGCGCCATGACAATTTCGGACGAATGTCAAAGTCTTGTATCAATATCCCCTAGAGGGGTAGGCGGTATTGCTTGTTTGAAAGTGTTTATTAATTCTTTGGTAAAATTTTACTGCAAACGTGCAAAATTAGTAATAGTTCGGAACTAAAATACTATGGATCATCCAAGCATTGTGCTTTTGGTGACTACCAACGTGATAGCAGTGCGGGAAGGCCAAGTTATCGCTTGGGATTACGATTTTATCCATTTCCTAAACCCTGCCTAATACTGGGAAAAATCGAAGTTAATAAATAATAACTAGGTTGGTGACCATATTATGGAGGATTAGTTCCACCTATATAAATGATGTTGCTTGGATAAAAATGTGTAAGAGGCAAGATTCGAAATGGAAAAGTTTATTGAACGTTTCCAGGTTTTATGTCATTATTTGTTAGGTCTTTAAAATAAGAATTACTTGTAGTTACATACATACATTTCAGAAAAACACGCACCTGTACCTATATTAGATTCTTTTTCTCCGTTTTCTTTTAAAAATTGATTAATTTTCAGGGCTATATTAAAAACCTACATGATTGAAGTATCTTGGTTAACATTCCCGTATTTCAAGCAAGAGCCGGGAGCCAGGCACGCCTTCGGGATTCAGCCTCACAATTTTACGAGGGATATCACTTGGAACTAACATTTGTAATAATTTTCCGTCTTTCAAACACCCTCCTTTTATTTGGTATTCTACTATTCACTTACGAATATTCCACACGAAGTTTATAACGCCTGGCAGCTGACAGTGACACTCGTCCGAAAATCTAAGAACAGCTGAATGTCAGCACATGCGCACTAACGAACACAGAACGAAATGAAAAGGTCTATTTGAATGTTGTTTCGCTCCAATGTGAGAATAAATTATGGGAAAATCAAAAGAATAACATACCTGAAAGCGTAAATTACAATTTAAATAGTATTTGAAATAGAAATCGAAAATTTGTGACCAGATCATAAACTTTGAAATTGAAACTTCAAGAAATCTGGAAATATGATCTGGAAATTAGCCGTTTTGCAGTTGGCACCTATTTGAGAATTACGTAAAAACCAAAATAGTTCATACAAGAACACTTTCGTGTTCAAACACTTTATATTAACGAAAAACTTCGGAATTAAATCCTGAAATTTATTTAATGACAATCAACTGACGTTGCTAAATTGGCACATTGGCAGTGTCACAAATCGAAAAGAATCCGACACTCCTGACTACAGAGGTTCTAAAAAGTTTATCAACATGCGCAGAAGGCGACGAAAATCGGTTCTCGGATTGTCGAACCATTATCATCTACTAAACCAAGCTATGATCCAACTAATCAGAAGGCCGGTATCATAGCAACGTAGCTGGTGTCCGGCTTAAGCCTGCGTTAGTTACTTCTTTTGAACAACTGGACCTAAGTTACTTGGATGTGACCTGCATTTTAATTATGCATTGTTACAACATCGGTAAATAATTTTAATTTGATGCTTTTTTGAAGAAAGCCTGACTTCACCTGACGTGAGCTTTTCACTGGACCCATTCAATTTATTTTAAATTTTGTACAAAATTACAAACTACATATTTTACTGAACATTCATTGTTTTTATACTGAACGTTTGATTTGTTTCCTTTAGATTCTAGCTAGATTTTAACAATACAGCATCACTGCCACTAGGATGCTGCGCAACAGATTTTTATTATTGAAGTAATTGAAACACACTTACATCTTACAGGTAAAGAGAAGCATTCTCTCGAGCAGATGCATTAATTATAAACGGCACAAATTAACAAAGCCCGTTAGGAAATTAATCCTTGACGTGCATAATGAACTGCGTAATAAAGTTGCTCAAGGCTTAGAAAAAAGAGGAGAGCCGGGCCCACAGCCTTCTGCAAAATCCATGAAAAAACTGGTAAAACGTACTATACTAAATTGTTATCCTATGTGAAATAAAAGTATAGTGTTTCAGGCATGGGATTTAGAATTACAAATTCTAGCGCAGAAGTTTGTGAACGAGTGCTTGAGTTATGAATCCAGAAGCTATCACGCCACCAAGGACTCTCTGAAATGTAGGAATTCTCATGTTAAGTACTTTTTGTTTATTAGACGTTTGTTGCAACGGAAAGTTTTTAACAAGTTAAACATATTGTAGGTAGTTTATAAAGAGCAATTTTCGTTACATGTCATAACATAACATGCATTATCAATTTGACTGTACCGGGTGTTCAAATAAGAAAGGATGGCGGCCATATCTTATGAACCGTTTATAGTATAGATAGCTTTGGGAAAGGAAAAATAATAACTAAAGTGACCAAGAGAAATCGTTGCAAATTATTTTGAAGTTTCTTAGTGTACTGCCAGGGGGCGTAATAGTATTAGTGAACAAAAAAGGGTTTTCTCTAAAATACACTATTGTAAGGTTGATTAAAAATATGAGTATTGTAATCTTCTATAAATTTTGCGTAATTTTGGTTTACCACTTATTGCTCTACATCTGGTTATAACTTCGGTTTGGTTGAACAGAATTTGGCAAACTCGGTCTCGTTGAAAAGAACTCTCCGTTGAATTATACTGTGCTTGTATAAACTAAGTCCTTTTAGTTCTGTAGTGATCGCTGCGGGGCACTGTTTGAAAGACCAGCAAACTTTTCAGATTTTCTTGAAAATTTTAAATGGAATGACATAATAATTATGACCTAGCTAAAAAGATTAAGTATAAAATGACGAATGAAACGATGAAAACCGCACATTGATAACTTTTTTCTAATTGGAGATATGGACAAAGCAGTGTTAGTAGTGAGAGGATGGGGGCAAAAATTGTTAGTGCCACCCGGTACAACATTTATAATTATTATTCGAATTATTATATAGGAGTGACAAACTTGCTTTGATTCCAATATAATTATAATTATACTTATACAAATATGATAATATCATATTAATACCTTTTACTATAGTTGTTTGAAGAGAGTCTCCCACCTTCCGAAAATTCAAAACATTGTGGATATCTGCAAAATATGTACACAGCTGTAACTATGAATCATCATAAGGTTTTCTGTCCGAAGACTGCTTGGACGCGTACCTCCATCCTTTTCTATCCTGAGCTAACCTACGCATTTCCCTAAAAGTAGAACACATCCTACATCCCTAACTATTTGAGAGCAGTAAACTAATCTAGGCCTACCCCTACCTCTTTTTATTCCTATCTCTGACTTTAGTATGTCGCGAACTAAGCCTTCGTGTCTTAGGAGGTATGTCCTACCATCCTACCTCTCCCATTCCTTACTGTCTTCCATAAGTTTCGCTTTTCTCCAACTTTTTCTAATACCTCTCTGTTGCTAACCTTATCTACCCACGGTATCTTCATCATGCGTCTATAGCACCACATTTAAAATGCTTCTAATTTTTTCCTATCCGCTTCTCCTATTGTCCAAGTTTCGCACCCGTTTAATGCCGTGATATATACATACGACTTTAAGAGTCTCTTCCGAGTTTCTACATTAACTGTTCCCGAACATAACAGTTGTTTCTGCGCTATTCTTTGTTTTACGGTTATACCGGAAATCGGAATAAACTTTCTTATTTTTATATAAATTTTGCGAATTTCTGGCAATAAATAAATGTATAAGTATAATAATATATGGACGTTTCGCTCCCGTTCGGGGGTTTTGTCAAGATTTATTAAAAAGAAACGTGTAAAAAATATAAAATATTTGACAGATTTTTCTTTCAAACAATCAAAAATTATAAGGTAACTATAATGATATAAATATAAAACTTTAGCACTTGATTTTAGAAACATTCGAATTTATGAAAGAGAAAAAAGGCATTTGTATTTAGTTTAACAATAGTATCTATTAATAAGTAAGTAGCAGAGAGTATGATTTATTTTATTACATTACAGTAAATTTGACTTAAATTTTGTACCCATATCAATTCTATCAGTTTTGTATTTGTGTTGTTTAAGCCTGGTTTCTAAATGATTTTTAGATTGCCCAATATATGTTTTTTCACAGTCATTTATTTATTGCCAGAAATTCACAAAATTTATATAAAAATATTAAAAATTTATACTGGTACAAATCAAACAAGAATTTCTTATTTTAAATAAAATGTCAACACTTTTCTAGCATTTTTGGAATCTTCAAACAATTTTAACATAAGTTTCGTTAGAAGTCCGTAAACCTAACTTATCAGTTTTTGAAGAGTATAATTTAAAAATCCGTATCTTCGAAATTTCTGGAGATTAAGGAAATAATACCTAATCCGATGAAAACAATGCCCTCACTCTTTCGAAAACCATAGTGAAACTCAAAGTTATTATGTAATGACTTTGAGTGAAACTAACCAAATATTGTGCAGTGTTCAATATTCAATGCTACTTTGTGCAATCTTTAAACATCCAAAAGACGATTATCTAAAAAACAAACACCCTGTATTTTATGACACCATTGCGTAGTCCATAAAATTTTAAATCTATTTATGTATTACATTCCTATACCTACCTCTAATGGTTAATGAATTCTTAGCTGCCTTAAAAATATTTTCTGGCATTGTGCAAGTAGATATTGGAAAATCACATGAATATCAAGTAAAACTAGGCAAGGATAACAATAATTTTATTTGGAATTTTATTTCGTTAAATCGTTTAAAATGATTACCGTTTTCAGTTTTCAGTTCTGAATTCTATCCATCACTGTTGTATTTACGCGGTTCAGCAGTTCCTGTCGAGTGTTGACCGGTGTTTCATACACGTGACTTTTTATTTTACCCCAAAGGTATTGTGCAAGTAGGTAGGTATTGGAAAATCACATGAATATCAAGTTAAACTAGGCAAGGATAACAATAATTTTATTTGGAATTTTATTCAGTTAAATTGTTCAAAATGATGACCGTTTACCCTTAAACAGTTCTGACCTACCTACATTCCTTCGAATATTTGATTGAGCTATTGGATGACTACATGGGAACGTAAGCCAGGGCACCATCCATTTGGTACCAAGAACCTAAAAATTGGTCTATACTTGGGCCGCCGAACAGACGGAGTGATCACCCTGCAAGAACGTGCTCTAGGCGGGACCACTATCAATTTAGGACAACCGAACCGCAGTGATGCGCTTTCTTTAGACCCAATGAAGTCGCGTCACTCCAATTCGGTCGTCATAAATTACTATTGGCCCCGCTAGAGCACGTTTTTGCAGGGTGATCACTCCGTCTGTTGGGTGGCCCAGGTATAGTGGCAGATTCTCCATGAATTCAATAAGAAGATTTCTGAATTTCGTGCAGAATTTAAGTTATCATTGTAAATGAAGAAACTGTAACGATATGCTATATCGGAAATAATGTAGAGAAGTAGGTAGGGGCATGGTTGCGCGGTTGACAATAATAACAGTACCAGGAAATAACGTCAAGTTAAATATTCCTTCTTCTGAGAATTTAGACTCGTCCGTCCCAACGGTTTTTTTTTCAAAAAATTAGGATCTTCTTGGACTCGATTTAAAATGTCCGTATAAAAGTTAACTCTTTGTATAAAGTCTTCTTTTCGGACATAGGTGACAAAAATGATACCAGCAGCTACACCAGTAATGGCTAATAATAATTGCTAATGTCACATCCTAAGTTGTTATTTTCCGATGCCTGCTTGTTGGGGAACTAGCACAACGCAAGAAAATATTCTAAAGTAAAGTCGACACTTTTAAATTCCTTAAACAATTAAAATAGCCCGTTTCCGAAAAAAAATATACAAAGATATGGTTTATCGTTTTTACTATACAAGCCAGCGGCTATGAAATATGAACTGCTACATGAAACATGTGAGAAAATGAAAATGAAATGAAAATGTAGGAACAGTCGGTTTTGAAAACATAATGACCGAGTTAATAGCGGCTACAATAAATTTTCGAAGCGAGCACCTTGTAGACATACATTTTTGTACAGTAAAAATGATAAACTATGTCTTTGTATATTTTTTTATCTCGGAAACGGGCCACTTTAACAGTTTCAAAAAAGAGTACCTTTTTTGAGACAATTGTTTAAGGCATTTAAAAATGTCATTGCAAATTCGCTAAGAGCATCAACGTGAAAATTAAGGGGTGAAAAGCATTAGGGGTGTTCCACCCCCGGCTTCCTAGACAAGATACGGAAGATGTCATGTCACTCGATCACAAATACTTTCTTACTATGTCTACAGTCTAAATTTTATTACAAATAATGGCCACTGTAGAGTGATGGTGTGTGAAGTGCAGTCCCAGTATAGTTTTATTTTTTGAGTGGTATTACAATTGATTATTGTTTGAAATTTATATCAAAGTGCGTGAAAAAGGGAGTGCTATCCACTGCACAATTTGAAGTGCGGCTTTTGTAATTGCATCACGAGATTATTGTACACTGCGAATTTCTAAAATTTCTAAAATGCTAACAAGAAATAAAATCGTGTGTGATAAAAACTCAGGGGAAAAAATGGGCTGTGAAAAGAACTCTAGTGCAAAAACGGATTTAGTGAGTTCTGCAGAAGTTGATGGTAAATTTGAGATTTTGTTGCAAAAAATCTCTGATATTAATACGAATATTTTTGAAATGAAATCCTATATATCTGCAATTGATTTAAAATTTGACTCGCTAACCAATAAATTGAATGATGTTGCCAGGGCATGTGAGGTGAACTCCAAGGATTTGTTAAAAACTAATTATGCTCTGGATGCCGTCGAACAATATAGTAGGCGGAATAACCTTCGCTTCTTTGGCATAAAGGAAACAAAAAATGAGAGTGCAGAAACTTTGGTACTTTCTATAATCAATGAAACACTTAAACTAAACGTAGGTGCACTTGACATCGATCGTTGTCATCGTGTTGGTCAAGTCAAAGAGGATAGCCAGAGATCTCGCCCTGTTATTGTTAAATTTATGTCGTACAGAATAAGGTCCCAAGTGTTTGAAAGGAAAAAGTTATTAAAGGGTTCCAATATTGCCGTGCGCGAGGATCTAACTAAGTTTCGACTGAATCTACTTCAGAGGGCATCGAAATTATTTGGATCAAAAAACGTCTGGACCTCCGATGGTAGAATTTGTTGGGTAAATGTGGTGGACGGCAAAACTATCATATATTCTAAAAATGTGGAAGAACTAAACGACATGCTGTCAAGTTTGTAGTGTGATTTTTTTTTTGTTGTTGTTTTTTTCTTATGAGAATCATTTGAGTACGTTTTCTTTATATATATATTTCTTTATTAAATTCTTGTATTTGGTATAGAAATTCAATTACGTATGTTTTTTTTGGGCTGCACTACTGCACACATTGTTTATTTACGGTCTTTTAAATTAAATTGCTTTTTCTGCTTGCTTATTCTCATCTTTTTTTCGCTCTGTGCTCTTAATTTATTAACTCTCTTTGTCACTTTCTGTTTTCTTCTTATGACCAGTTTTTATATCCTTATATCCTTATTGACTGGTTTTCCAGAATTTCAAAATAGCCTTTGCAGGAAAACTACGATCTTGTACTTGTTTCAGAGACATGGCTTAATAATAATATCCATGACGCTGCAGTCTGTGTACCGGGATATTCGATTGTCAGGAGAGACAGGGTGGGCAGGGGTGGGGGAGTCGCTATGTATGTCAGAACGTCACTTTCTTTTGACCGGATTGGAGTTGTGGAAAGTCGTTCGCTTGAACAACTATGGATTCAGCTTACAGTTGGTAAATTGAGGTATGCGATCGGGGTGATGTATCACCCACCAAATACGGATGATAACGTTCTGATTGAGAAGCTCGAGGACACGTTTTCCCATTTGTTGCTCACCTGTGATCGGATTGTTTGCGCGGGTGACTTAAACATTGATATGTTGGATATACATAGACCAAATGTAAATAAATTAATCTCGGTGTTGAATGCTTTTGGACTGTCCCAATTAATTAGTGAGCCTACTCGGTACTCAGTGAATAAGTTTTCTCTTTTAGATCTTATAATCTGCTCTCATATTTCGGGTATTGACGGGTTTGGTGTGAGGCATGCCAATGATATGATTGCTGTGTGATCTTTTGGTATTGTCCCACTTTACTTATGGGGATGTCATCTATGGACCTTGCATAGACGCACAGACTGCGCGTAGGATACAGGTGGTACAAAATTCGTGTGCAAGACTAATTTGTGGAGTTCGAAGAACAGAACATATCTCGCAATACGTCAAAAAACTGAGTTGGTTAAACATGAAGAATAGAAGATACCTGCACATGTGTCTCTTCTTCCATAAAATAATTTTAGTTCGTAATCCACCTTATTTATATTTCAAAATTCGTTTTCGAACAGATGTGCATAACTTAAATATTCGTAGAAAATCACTCATTACTCCTCCAATACACGCTACGTCGTTCTTCGAGAAATCTTTCACTTTTAATGCTAGTAAAATTTATAATAATTTACCTCGTGAACTAAAAAGCTGTAACTTGTTGACATTTCGAAAAAAACTCGCACAGATACTATTATCTGGTCAATAGGGAGAAAAAGTCTGTTGGTTTGGGGTTGTTTGAACTGGTCATATTTCTCCGACTTACTTTCCCTTTCTTTTCTATCTTCCTTCTGTTCTCATTTTTTTACCTTTCGTTGATTTTTCTCTTTACGCTCTCTCATTTTCCATTTTTCATTATATTTTTGTTCCTTGTTACTGGCTTTACAGTTTTGTTTTTATATGTTTATTAGTATCTTTATGTTAAGGTTAAGTGGAAGAACAGTCGCTGGGCTGAACTTCGCCTTTTGGCATACAACTTATTTTTATTGCTTGTAATTCCATTATTATTATTATTATGTATGCTCAATAAAGATTATATTATTATTATTATTATTCGATACAGTAGTTTGAAAGTTACCAGCAAAAAAACTTCTTCAAGACTTAACCTTTAAGGGCGAATAGCTTCGAAAAGGTGCGCCCTAGAAAATAAATTATACATACTTTAAATGTTATTTTAACCCAAACTATATGCTCCAGAAATATTGCCCCGTTGTTCTGGGACACCCGGTACAAATTAATTGAAATACGATTCGTTTTGAACTACGTTACTTCGATTCAAAAAATAATCTTGTCGAATACAATTCGTGGTCTGGAATTTTAAGGTAGGTAATTTTACTCAAGCACTCAAGCTGTTGCTTTTACTAACCACTCGTGTAAATTTGACAGAAGATCACTCGCGCAAGCGCTCGTGATCTTTTACCTGTCAAATTTACACTCGTGGTTACCAAGCAAAGCAATAGCTTTGGTAAAATTTCCGACAATTCCAGACCACTTATTGTATTACTACAGATAATTCATTAGCCTTCGGAGATAAAGTCTGAATAATATAACTTGGCGTATGGGTTGACACATGCATGTGAACTAATTTGTTAATTTGTTTCGACATTGACAGTACTGTGACACTAATACTAGTTTCCATGATAACTTTTTTAGGACCAACTAATTAGTACGAAACAAGCAGAGACGTACAAATACATTGTTACCCAACATTAAAAATGAGAATGAGTGAAATAAAGAGTTACAATGGAAAATCTTGATTATTTCATCTTACGTTAATAATTAGCAGCTATATCAACTGGTTGCGTGCGAGGGAGACATCAAACTAACATAATGCGTAAATTATTTCAATCATACGCCAAGTTATATTATTCAGACTTTAGGTATAGGGATGTTATACATGAGAAGATTGGGAATTTTGTAGCCTACCCAATGGTGTGGTAAAATACAGGGCGTTGTATAAGATAACTGACTTTTAGATGTTTGACGTTTTGTGCAAATTAACTTTCACTATGGAACACTATATAAAATTGTGTTGACTTGATTATGTCTGTCGAGAGAATAACAACGTTGTTATCACCAGGATAGATATGTTTCCTTAATTTAAAGAAACTTCGGAGATACATATTTTTTATACACCTATTTAATTATATGACAATTATTCGGATTTTCTTCGTGAAATATCGTACCCATAATTCACTGTAGTGAATTATGAAATCATAATTCACGGCATTTCGGCCAATCACAAAATATAGATTCAATAATCACTGTTTCCCTGATCCAATGATATTTTATATCGACCGCGATCAACTCTTGCTGGAGCTGACAATCGCTCGGGTGACAGCCAAGTGTATCTCGCCATATTACTTGTTTACGTTTTCCAACGTGTGCACTTCGGTCGAGTAGGTACCCATTAATCCGTACAAACTAACAATTCAACCACTAAAACTGCCAGAATTTAACAATGGAAGGGACAACTCCAAATTTATATATTACTAACTGCACAAATTTCAATATATATTCCTAGTAAGTAGTCCATTTATTGAAAAATAAAAATTAATGTATTATGATAGTGTTCCATTAAAGTTATCAAATTTGAGTCTAATTTATTTGTTTAATAGGTGTAGAAAAAGTATAGTATTATATTCGCGATTATGACCATTATTCACGAAGATGATGTTTGAGCCCACGAGCCGAAGGCGAGTGGCTCAAAATCATAATCGCTCATATAATAATATACTATTAAATGATACTCTGAAAATAATATTTTTTTTCAGATTTAATTTTATTTCAAAAACCATAAGAGTTAGGTATAGGGACTTCTGATAAAACTTGTCTTAAAATTGAGCGAAGATTCCAAAAATACGAGAACAATGTGAGCATTCTATTTAAAATAAGACGGTTTATTCCAACTTCCAGAAGTGCAGTACAGCTGAAAATATTTTGAATGAATAGATCATTATAAGGAACCCATAGATGCAAATTTTCAGAATTCTAACAAGATTAGTTTTCCATAAATGTCTAATAGGCCCCTGAGTTTGAATCACCCTGTATATCGTTTATATGGGTTATTTTGTGTACTAAAGATGCTACAGAGCGTATCTCCAAAACCGAATGACGTAGGGTAGTAAGTAAATAGTTGTTCTGGAGGCTTCACTTTTGGGCTTGCATGTAATCAATTAAGACCTTGATTTATTTTAAACATTCTCACTTTTATATTTCTGATGTATTTAGATAGAGGTGGTGACATTGGGCAGAATGTTATTTCCGTGTATGGGGAAAATATGGACTTTAGAAAAATGATTTTAACATGGTACGAAGAAGTGAAGCAATTCGACAAACAATTTGTGGAAGAATTTGAAGTGTAAGTGAAAAGTGTTTGGTAGGTACCGGCAGAAAACAGTTTTACTGTAAAGATTTATGATTTCGACTTCATGGTTGTGTTACACGTATTACGAGAAAAATATGGTGTGCTTATGTGTATGTCTATGTCTATCTCTCTCGTACTATGTGACGTCGTCTAGGCTATTTAACAAAAAACTACACTATGATGCCTGTTTCCCGACCAGATTATTTTGTTGCTATAAATTTTGCCCTTACTCAATTCATCATGATAAAGTTTTCAGTCCGAAGACTGGTTGGACGCTTATCTCCATCCTTTCCTATCCTGAGCTAACCTACGCATTTCCCCAAAAGTTGAACATCCTAGTTCCCTATCTATTTAAGAGCAGTAGTCTAATCTGGGCCTACCCCTACCTCTTTTTATTCTTATCCCTGACTCTAGTATGTGGCGAATTAAGCCTTCGTGCCTCAGATGGTGTCCTACCATCCTATTTCTCCTATTCCTTACTATCTTCCATAAATTTCGCTGTTCTCCAACTCTTTCTAATACCTCTCTGTTGCTAACATGCTAACCTTATCTATCCACGGTATCTTCATCATGCGTCTATACGAAGCCTAACGATAAATCAAGCCTGAACGTAGCGGCCGTGACGTATTAATCGTGGCCCACTCGGTACGGACGGTCGGTGTTCGTGGCGTGGAAATAATGCTAGTTTATCAAAATATTCAATAACAACAACTGGACTTTTGAAATTTTTATTAAGAGAATATCTAATTAAAGATAGCTGAACGGTATAATACCATATTTTCCTATTTTGAACAAATGTTTAACATTAAAAACCTACAGAACTTAAACTCAATATGTATTTAATAATATTAAATGAGCCGCATTCCGCATGAAGAACAAAACTAAAAAATATAGTAGATTATTTTTTGACGTTTCTATTTTCCAATCAATTAACAGTATTTTTGATCACGTGTTAAATTCTGTCCAATTAAATCATTATTATAGTGAGAATTTTTTACTTAACTTGTCCCAGCGGGAATTTTTTTTAGTATGTTTTATTTGTTGATAAACGACTGATTTTCTGGTTTTGACATATGTCAAATATGTTTTAATCACAAATTGTTACAATAAAAGAATAATATTGAAGAGTTTTTTCTTATTTGAACGTCAAAAAATAATCTTTCGAATACCACACGAGAGTAAGAATAACTTAGAAAATAATTCTCCACATTCTACTCAAACTTGTCGCCATTCGGCAATAGCCACTCGAGCCCTACGGGCTCTCGTGTCTATTGCCTGGCGACAAGTTTTCGAAAATCTGTCGAATTATTTTCAAGTTATTCTCACTCTCTTGTGATATTACTACTGAAAATATTCTCGGAAACAAGTCCTAACAAAATAAAATACACCCGCTAAAAAATGTTTACTGATGGAAGAAGATAAATGGGAGAACTACTTACTACGCAATTTTTTAATTTTCTTTTCTTTTGCTTCATTAACTAACATTTCATTGGAGGTTTTGGTAGGTAACATGAATAATTATTTAATAAAGTATTGCATGAAATCTAATGTGCAATGTATAATGGTTATATGGTTACCTATGTGAGGGGAAATGCAATTTGGTTGTACGCCTACACGGCTCAGTGCGGCTAGCGCACACAATTTATATGTGTTTATTAACCCGCTGTAACTTTTTTCGGTAACAACATTAATGTTTCGTTTCTTCACCAAAAATAATTTCGAGCCTTTGTTCGTATTTGGTCTCGCATATGCATATGCTAATTCCGAAAAATAAGATTACTTATCCAGTAAGTGAAAAATACATTACACAAATTTGTGGTCTAGCAAGAAAACATTTTTTTTTTCATAACATTGGAAAGTTTTAGAGGCAACGTGAGTACACTGTGATGATCAGCACACTTCAATGTATATTCATTATTAAAAATGGTCGAAAATTGATTTAGGAAAGTTTAGGAAAATTCGATTTTTCGGCATTTTCGCAATTTCCGATATTTTCGCGACCTCAAAATTCAAATCCGGCAGGTCATTTTACATAAGAATCAGCTTCATTTTTTGTGTGTGTTCGAGTTGTAAGCGATCCGTCCACGGCTGTGACGTCACAGCAGTGCTCCACGCGCTACATTCTGGCTTGTATTATCGTTCGGCTTCGGTCTATAGCACCATATTTCAAATGCTTCTAATGTTTTCCTATCCGCTTCTCCTATCGTCCAAGTTTCGTACCCGTACAATGCCGTACTCCATACATACGTTTTTAAGAGCCTCTTCCGAGTTACTACATTTATCATTCCCGAGCATAACAGTTATTTCTTTTTATTAAATGCAATTCGGCCCTGCGCTATTCTTTGTTTTACATCTCTACAGCTCCTACCATCACGAGTTATTTGACTTCCTAAGTAGCAGAAATCTGAGACTTCCTCTATCTTCTCGTTTCCAATTTGCATTTTCGTTTTAGTCCTATTTTCACGCTCCATACCCACCAAAATTTTGTTTTTCTTTTTATTGAACTTCATACCATCGCCCTCCCTCCGTCAAAACGGCTCCCATTTCGTTCAGAGCCCTTCATAATAATTCTTCTTTGCTGGACGCTAATACTGCTAAATCATCCTCGAATCTGAGCATATTAATAGTTTGACCCTGTATATTAATTCCACCAGCTATTCTGTTTTAACAACATTAATCGCATCTTCGATATATAAATTGAAAAGTAGAGGCGATAACGCACATCCCTGCCTCACTCCGTTTCGGATATCTACTTCTTTATGTTAGTGCTTAAATTCGATAACTGTCGTTTGCTCTTTGTATAGATTATGAATTATTCTTGTATCCCTATAGTTCATCCCTAGTAGTTAGGATATGACAGCCTGAGACCAGTCCATCGAGTTCTCCAGGTGCCATCCACTTCTTCGGCTGCCTCTGGTGTCTTTCAAGGTCATTGCTGAAGAAGTGGTCAAGTCTTCAGCAGCCTCTGGTGTCTCTCAGAAGAAGTATAAGAGACCCTCTGGTGTCTTTCAAGGTCATTGCCGAAGAAGTAACCAGAGTGCGCACCCAAGCCGCCATTTTGGAGACATTGGCAGTGGCTTAGGCGCATGTTCCGGCGCTCTGTAGCGTACAAGAAGAAAGTTCTGGAAATGCTGATGCAATAATACCAATGTATAGTTTTATTGGGATATAATTAAAACTATAACTACAATCTGTATACAGAGTAGGCATGCGTGTATTTTCTGCGTAAATCGAAGCACTCTCCTGACCGCTTCATTAGCCGGTGTATACTCCACGATGCGGTCATGCAGGATGACACAGTATGCGGTTGTGTTGGTCGGAAAATTCTCGCTTGACTCAAATTCCAGACGCATATCTATGGGTTCAGATTTGATTCATTCAGACTGCTTTGATGCGTCAATCACCACGATGGGAGCTAGATCCTTAAACTCTTCACGTCCGTACAGTGGTTCGTTGACCTTTCTATAATATGAACTCTGGATGTTCTCGTACATTTCGTATAGTAGGGCGTATTTCCCCGTGGAGAAATCCAAGTTTAAATTCTCGTAGGGGAAGCACTCAGAATTCAGGTACAGTTTGACGTTTGTCAGATTGCAGTGGTCAAATTTGCTTGAATCCGTGGCCAAATTCGCCTTGCGATTCGTCTGGAAGGCAACAATAACGTAGCAGGGTTTCTCCAACAGAGTTGCAGTCTTGACGGCCCACGTTTGTTTCGTAGCTTGCGGCAACACCGGATACTCGTACAGCTCCCAGATGCGAAAACATATCTGTAACGTTCTCTCGTCCTCGACAATATTGAAAAGTTTTAGGTATTCAGCATCCGATGGATAGACGTACGGTACCTTCCAATGAACCTTGCTCAACTCAATTCTGGTGTCCTCTTTACCCACGAAAGCGTTCCTGTCGTTTTTCGATCGAGTCAAAATGAGCTCGTGACACACATTTAACAGAAGTTTGGGGTAGTCTTCCAAGAATCCCAGCAGAATTCTTCCCTAGATGCACAAGTTGAAGTTTCCGTTCGCGTCGAGAAGGTGGCTCGGTGAGTCTCAGTCGTCCAGCCGGCATTCTCCAGGGCACGTACCTCACCCTCATTCAGAGAAACTACACCCTTCAGTGTGCTCGTGATCCCAACGTTTTTTGTTCGATCCACCTCGACCCCGTTTATTTCATAGCGGATTTCGTCGAAGAGGAAAGTGAGGGCGTTATTTGTTAAAGCCGCATTTCTTCCTCCTGCATCCTTGATGAATCTGCCTTTTATGTAGATGCAGCTGAGATGCGGCAGTACGTAAACGTCTTGTTGGTGAATTGGTATGCGAATTTCGTCATTGAAGATGAATGTTGTTGACACGAACGGCTGATGTACGTGCACCTCGACACGGCTTGCTGACTCATCCACAGCAGCACCGTCCAGAACACGAAACGTGTCTACGTTTATGTGTGTCATTATTCAAATACTAGTCTTCCCTTGTTGAAGAACAAGTACTGACATCACCGTTAATTTGCTTGCTTAAATACTCACCATATAATATGTATGATACTTACCGCGCGCATGCGCGGATGCCGACTCCGCAGTCTGCCAGACGCAACGGCCTTGAGGAGGACACACACACAGACAGACAGACAGACAACTAATAAGAATTCGAAAGTAGGAGAATAACTATAGATTCAGATTTGTTTCATCGATCTGGTTAATTTGATAACCTACATGACCTAAGTGGGCGGGGCAAGGGGCGTGGCCAGTAGGCGCGGCAAGGGGCGTGGAAAGTGGGCGGGGAAAGGGGCGTGGTCAGTGGGCAGGGTCTTGCTTAGGACTCAATTCGCATGTACTAACCCAGAGACACAAACTTAAAAGTGAGCGCGTGGGAATCGGTATTTTGTAGAAAACAAACAAACGGACAGATAAACAAAGATAAGAAATTATACTTGTAAACAAGCAAACAAATAAACAAACAAACGGACGGACGGACAAACAAAGAAATAAATTCACTCATTATAAAAACAATTAAAGACTGGAGAGTTAAATACCGACTTGTTTCAGATACCCCATTTTTACACTACTAGAATTGTGAATCAACTTACGTTCTACAATATTGACCCAAATGACCAAAAGTTCACTGCACGATTCCAACAAAATTATCTTTGTTTCTTTCTCCATGTAGAGTCCGGAGAATAAAACATTTTCGGTTGCCGTTGCCATGTGCGACACTTTCCCACACATTATCATTTTGGATTGGTTCTAAAGATAGAAAATAGTTTACAATTATGGAATAGATATGTGAGCTTTTTAAGTACTTATAATGAAATTATTATTAATGAGTTTTATTAACAGACTGCTTGGACAATAAAAGAAATGATTACTGCAAATGGACTTACTTTTAAATTTTCCGGCAAGTTTTGCAGAATAAAATGGTACAATAAAATATCCCCAATTGGCTAATTGGCTAATTACCACATCCATATTGGGAAACTAACTTTTACCGCGCCTATTCCGTGGGAACCAACTAAACTAATGAAGTGATTACTGAATAACAATGCTCGCGATTATATTATATTCGGTCTATTTACCTCGCAGCTTTTGCAGAGCTTGCAAAATTTTGGTAACATCAAAAAACAATCAACTGAGCGTTTATTTTTCTGGCGGTGACCTTCAAATTTTATGTTCTATAATGTTTCTATATTATAATAATACAAACAACAGGATATAAAATAATCTCGGTCACCTTGGAGAGTTTGCAACATATTAAGTGCACATGTATTTCGATACAGATTAGCATGCAGAACGAGGGAGTCGAGCCAATAAAACATATTCTGTCGGCAAGTTGAAAGGTTTTTTCCAGAAATTTCTTGGTTATTAATATTTCATCATAATAAAAACAATTATAACATCTCTTATCGACTTCGGGCCTGTTTCTTTCTTTGATATCAATATTTATTTAATATAAACAATTGCAAACGTTCGAATTTCCGAGAAAAAAACAATAATTCTGTAACATCTGTGTACTATTGCATCAGCATTTCCAAAACATTCTTCTATTGCGAAACAATGAGCAACACGTGGTTTGCACGCTACAGAGCCCGGGCGCATGCGCCTGAGCCACTTCCAAAGGCCCCAAAATGGCGGCTTGGGTGCGCACTCTGGTTACTTCTTCGGAAATGACCTTGAAAGACACCAGTGGCTCTCTTCTGCTTCTTCTGAGAGACACCAGAGGCTGCTGAAGAAGTCGTTGCTGAAGACTTGACCACTTCTTCAGCAACGACCTTGAAAGACACCAGAGGCTGCTGAAGATGTCGTTGCTGAAGACATAACCACTTCTTCAGCACTGACCTTGAAAGACACCAGAGGCTGCTGAAGGAGTCCTTGAGGCTGCCGAAGAAGTGAATGGCACCTGGAGAACTGGATGGACTGATCTGAGGCTGTCATATCCTAACTACTATCCTTACATTTTTGTGCACTTCGAACATCTTCCATTTTACATTGTCGAAGGCTATTTCCAAATCTGCAAATCCTATATAGGCGCTCTTTCCCTTTCCTATTGTTTTTTCTATTATTACTCGTAAAGCTAGAATGGCTTCGCAAGTTCCCCTATTTCTTCTGAATCCGAAATGATCTCCTAATATTTCTTCCGCCCTTTTCTCCATCCTGCTTTGTACAATTCTAGTTGGGAAATTAAACTGCGATCGCTCTCAAATTTTCACACCTATCCGCGCCTTTTCGTTTTGGCAAAGCTACTATGATGTACCGTTTGTAATTTTCTGGAATCTCGCCTGTAAGGTAGGTATATGCGACTACCTAGTTTAAATAAACGATCTATTACCTCTTGACATGCGTACTTTAAGATTTCTGCCTGCAAGCCAACTATACCTCCCGCTTTATTGTTTCTTAAACTTTTTAGTGCTATCTCAAACTCTTCGATCATTATAGAACACCCTAGGTTGTGCCCCTCTACACTGCTTTCCCATTTTCAATTATTTTTCAGTTATTAATCATTTAACATTTAAAAATATGCAAATTTTTGTGATAATTGTAAGCATTCTTTTGTTACCTATATAAAATGGAACATGAATGTTATGTGTGGTTCTCCATACCGATTTTTTTCACTATATGTTATGATATTCCCAGGTTTTCGTTTTCAAGATCGTGGCGCACTTTTTTCAACTTGATTTTATTTTTTATTTTTCATTACCCGTAAATGCTTTACAACTTTCTTCACTCTTTAATACAACTTGTTATATTTCCTATCAATTTGTGTATATTTTGTTAATTACATGAAATGATAAAAAACTTCATTGCTGTTTTGTCAAACCGCCCACAACTTGACTGGCGGCGACATTCCGAAAGTATTGATTACGGTGGTCATGTATACAGTAGAATTCAAAAATGTCAACAAATACCTCGAGTCTTATTTGAAATTCCAAATATAGGTTCCTTTCAGTGAAATATGACTATCATATGAATGTTAGTCGTGTTCACGCTGATAGTAGATAATACGTTTTGCGGCACTCCTATCGCATCTTCATAATTACGATACACGATGGAAATTTTTTCTTCGGCTACGTTTGAAAATTATCCTATCTTGTATCGTAAGAGGGGCTCTTACGACACTTGTATCGTAAATAATTAATCTTGCCAAATAAAGTAAACTAATTAACCAAAATATCAAAATACTTGTCAGTAGATATTTGGACTGGACGAATCCACCCCCTGCATTACAACTTAACATAAATTGAACCTAAACTACAATACAATTTTCAAAATTGGTTTACATTTTAGTGATACAAATCAAAAACTACAGCCAATAGGGTCTTACACGCAACTTGTGTGGGGCGCAAGTCATCTGGTGGGCTGTGGACATGCATCTTACTTGGATTTCGGAAGAAGGGTTCAGCGGTTTGTATGCAACTACGCTCCAAGTGGTAACGAAGAAGAAGAACCTGTTTATGAAAGAGGAAATCCATGTACTAATTGTGTGTGCGATAAGGATTTCAAGTCTCTATGCAAAAGTGAGTAAAAATAAAGAAATTTATTAACAGCTTATTCCATAGATATTTAATAACTTTTGCCAGTTCTACTTACGGGTGCAAGTTGCTGTCAAACAAAATTACCAAGCAATAGCCCAAAGCTTAGACTTATCTCTTAATAGGTGGTAATGCAAATTTACCTTTATGCTCGGGTCCACCACCATCGACTACAATATCCAGTGAAAAGAGATTTGTTATTCATAAAACCCATTATTACTGCTGCGAGGCAGAGTAAAGCTAGTCTCTGATCTAAATTCGATCAGCAATCGGCGGCATGGTCTGGCTTCATAATAGTCGGTTAGTTTCATTGTTTTTTATTTTGTAATTTTTCTCTAGGGCACTATCGGTCGCACAAACCGAGAGTCTCACCCATCACTGACTTCAGAGAGAATCGATTCGGTTCGAACCCGCTACCGTCGATACTCAACAATTCGTGTCCCACTGGTCCCACAACTCAAGCCGATACAGTTTCACTGTTAGTTAATGTCTCGAGCTGTAAGTAGCAGATAAAGTATTAAGATGGCGGCAACGTAAACCGCGTTGTTTGTTTGAATTAAACACAAATTTGTTAATTTGCTAATCGCATAGGAAATGAAGTCTGGAAGTTTTCAAAAAACATTTTTTATCCGAACGTGTAATTATTTGTAAATAGAAAATCCAATATCCTCGACAAACCCTCACCTCGAAATTATGGATTCCTTCGTTTCATACGTAATTATTTGCGTTCTCGAAAAGTTAAATTTCGCAATTCAGTTACAGAAATAATTACGCTGGGTTCAAAAATTGTTAAAATGGATACGGTAGGCGATCTTTTCTTTTATTATAGTAATGCATTTTCGAGCTGCAGAGTAACTACCCTACGTGAGTGTCACCGCACGTCATCCCATTTGAAAATCAAACTAACAACTCAAATATTTGTAAATTTCTATATCGCTCTTCCATTATCCATTCAATTTTCTTACTTAATCCATCCCTTTTCTTCCCAAATCCATTTATTTTAAATACTTAGTTTCTAAAATATTTTCAAGAAACTGAAAATTACGTTTTTTTTCGTTGGGTATTACTTAGTAACATTTTTATTTTTAACGGGTTGCCATGAAATTTTTGGTTGTATAAATGAAACTTTTCCATCAATAGTTGCCGTCTAAATTGCTCTGAAGTGAAAAACAAATCATAAATAACGAGGGTAAGATTTTTTTATTTCTTATGGGCGTCATATTACATTTTTCAACTTTCTGATATGCTTTTTCCTAGATTCAAAAATGTATGGTTTATGTGGAGAAACAACTTTAGTTAATATTAATGTAACTAATTTCTAGTTTTATTTTTTGGCAATAAGTTAGCCATCGAAGGACTTGAACATCATTCAAACGATTCATATAGATTAATTTTAAAAGCAATGGCTATCGTGAAGAAACAAACCAAGTGTTTCTAAATTTACATCACAAAGTTGAAAAATCCAAATATGGCGCCCATAAGAAATAAAAAACTTTGCTGTAGTTATTCTTTTGTTTTTCCCAATTAATCTTGTCTTTATCTTCAACGATAACCGAGAGTAATTGTGAGGTAATAAAATTTAACACACTGTATCTATATTCAAACAAATATTTGTTCTATTTTGGGTCTTACAGCTTGTTCTATCCGTTATGACTCACCCTGTATCCTGTATGTAGATATCCATTAGGTATTGTATAATTTCTACACAAAATTTTGGAAAAAATATAAATAAAATAATATTCTGCTATACCTACCTACTACATACCTGGTACTTCCTATTTTACTTGCCCTCTGTATTTTCTCACGTCAGAATAATTAACAATTTTCAGTTGCTAAATAAACCTTATATTGTTTTGTTAAAGACGATCATGTAAGTAATTATTACGAATACCCTGAAGAACCAAAGGAATCAGGAAGAGATGCAGCTATAACTGGTAATGGAAAGGGCAAGGGTAATAAGGGTGGTGGCGGTGGCGGTGGCGGGGGTAGCGAAAACAAAAAGGATACAGGAGGCAACAAAAAAGGGAATACTTCAACGACTCAGCCTGCAGTAACTCCATTCACGCGAGCAAAAGGAAAGGCGTCAATGAATGGAACATATTGTGTAATTTGCATTTTACTGGGCTTATTCCAATTTTCGTTTTACGCTGTACACTGACATTTTATATAGGTATTAAATTTTATGTACAACCAACTTTCAACGCTTTACTTATTCTACAAATTTTTTCCCAATGTTCCACTGACAAAGATTGGGGAGGGGGGGCGATTGGTATGATATTGTAATGCACACTACTGCGATACAGAAGACGAAGGGAAACCAACACGTAATTAGGCATAAAACATAGTCAATCAAAATCTCTAACGATGGCACTAAGTGCAACATCTGTTGCCAACATTTAGGAGATTAGAGAATTTAAAAACTGAAATGAATAATTTATCATTACTGTTACACATGAAGTTGGTATTGGCGAGATGCGTTGTTCCAGAAGCTAGAGACTTGGAAGAATTAATTAACGGGCGTCAGTACGTAATATACAGGGTGTATCAGAAATACGTGTGTTAATTTTAATCGGTGGAAGAACTCATCAAGTTGAATAACTTTTTTCTTGCCCCCTCATTTCGATCAAACCAGCCATTCGGAATCTTACTTAACTGGCAATTGATTTTTTCGGGCAAAAATCTTAACAACTTTTATTGTTGTGTTGCGTCACTGTCATTTTGACAATGTCATTCGTTTCCGTCACAACTGAGAAATGTTTTGCTGCATATATTTTCAACCATACTCAGGGTATAATACGTTTTAGTAGATAATGGGCAACTAGACGACTTTTCTTTTTATTTGAAACATTGAAGATTTGGAAGAAAATATTTGACCCCTATTTTTGCGTTTTTCTCTGTGCTTCATTTTAAGGCAGAAAAAGAATAATTATTAATAATTTTGCCTCGCAAAATTGACGGCACGCGTGTATCCGATATTGTCATATGCAGCTTGAAATCATTATTTCTATTTTTCTAATAAATAGCGAATTATTTAAATTGTATACATGTATAAACATTAGCATGACACAATGACTGTACCACCTAAAATTATTTCGAGAAAATGAAACTAAAGAACCAGTGGCGGCTCCTTAATAAGTGCGTTCGTGCGCGCATTGCCTACAAAAATATGTTTTTAACCTTTTTTGATAAGGTTCAAACCTTATAATTAATATAAACTAATAAGTTTAAAACTTTTTGGATCTCCAACGTTTAGCTGCCGTAAAATTATGTATTAATTATTATGCGAGATAATAAATAGTACGCGCTGTAAGCATACCGCATCGTCTTTCCAAATGCCTACTACACACGCAGCCAGCCGTCCGAGTACTGAGGTGTGGATCTGTTCGGCGCTCTAGGCGAGTGCACATTCGATATGGGAGCCAGATCGGCGCGACTCGGGAAAATTTCGTCGTATGCGCTTTTAGATGGAAGAATTAAGCTTGGCTCGGAGCGCCACACTTGGCATTGGTAACTTAAAACTTACAGTTGGGCGAAGCACGGGACACAAGAGTCGGTACTTCTGCCGCATTGTTTATTGTTTTTGTTTACCATATTTAGGTCTGAGATCGGCTCGTTGCTTTGCTTATAACTTGAGTAATTAGCTGTATTATCGTCTTTATTTTTAAACATTTAAATTTCCAATAGCATGGCTAGAGGTAGTGGTTTAGTTCAAGTGAACACTTTTAAACATTGTGGAGTGAACTTTAGCAAAGTGGTCGCCTGATTTTTGCAATTTTCAAAATTATTATTGTGTTGTAATACTCCATTCAGTTAAAATGTATATTTTATCTAAATATAGACTTTTGACGAAAATCTTGAAATAAAATGAAATGGGCGTCCTAAGCCTGTGCGAAGTACCTATCAAATGCTTTTCGAAAGATCGCGGTAAAAGTTGTGTGCGAAAGTTTAACCTTTTGGATTTCGGATGTTCGTCAAATATTGCGGTGAGTGAAATTTCTTGTTTGAAAATGTTTGAAAATGGCTTCTAAAGCACGTCATTTAAAAACTACGGGGGAGAAACCGCCAGTACCCCCCCACCCCCTGAGCGGTGTTTTCATTCCAGAGCACTGCCAAGTTCTAAAGTCAGGAGCCGCCACTGTAAAGAACTAAAAACGCTTTTGAACTTAACACAGTTGTTTTGACCGGAAGTAGGTTATTCATCAGATTCTTTCAGCTGTCCTTATGTCACTTATGACGTTTGCATAACCCCTGTTTGGTGTTTTGAGATCTGGATCTGACGCAAAACTATAAATTGACAAACGAAAATGACAAATATGCTGTTTTGCAAACTCAATTTTGTTACCAAACGGCAATTCGACTCATAAAACTGACAGCCAAGAGCGCTCAGACTTCACCTTCGAGCTCTTACTGGCTAACAGCTCTATTCGTCAAATTGCCTGGCAACAAAATTTCGTTCAAAACAGAAATTAGTACTGTTGATAGTTAGGTTATTTACCTTTTGCTACCATGACGACGTTGCAAATGTCTATTTTTTATTGTAAAATGTTTAAAAATCGGGTCTCCCATATGCGCATTCTCATATTCATTCAATTATCTAGCCTAATTTGACTCGAACTTTCTTTTTTCCCTGGATAATTTCTTGTTTTATAAACTAAGATTTGTTGTCTGACTGCAATTTGACTGTCAGCCAAGAGGACAGTTTTTTCTTCAATTTGCCTGACAACAAAAGTTCGTTCAAAACGGAAATTTATACGGTAAAATAAAAAGCTCTCATCTAATTGCAGTCGATAATCTACTCCACATTTTAAATCAGTTTGCGAACCTTTTTTACTAATACGAAGGTATTCAACTTGGTGGGTTCTTTAAATTACTAAAATTAACACGCGCATTTCTGATACACCCTGCCTAATATTTATTTAATGATAACACCAAAACACAATTATTGTAGGCTAGACTACCTAAAATGAAATTCATTCAAAACAATTTTAAATTAATATGCATCCTGTAATTTTATTATTGCAGACTAGTTCCTTAATGAAAAAAAGAAAAACATGATATTTCGCGACTATACGCAAACTTAAAGATTTACATTGATTAACTATTATTGCACACTTTGCCAGAATTGGACGCATGCAATTGGATTTCCGTTTCAGAATAAAAATTTCGAAGAAAATTTGACCTAAATGGGGGAAGTGTTTTGCTTGATCAATTTGACGATGAAATACATAATTTTACTCATTTGTCCTAAAGAAGTGTTTTTATTGATCAATTTGACGATGAAAACAATAATCAATTTATTTATTTATTCGGAACAGTTTTGAATAGTAGTCTATGTTAGTTAACATTGTCAAAAATTTTTAAACTGACAGGTTCAGAATTTTGAATCCTTGTACGAAATGTTTCATAAAAATATATTAATTCTTACTTGCGTTACAGCAATTCTGCAAACTAGAAATGTTTATTCTCGTAATAATATTTCAAAAACCGTATGTAATAAATCTTCTTTTACGTTTTTATAATACAGTGGTAAGTAATGTATGTTACAAAGTTAAACAGATTTACCTACGTGCAGTCTAAAATAATGCCCATAATATTGCCTTACTTCGTTGCAAGTAATAATGAAAAGACAACTTCTACTTTTCCAATTTGGAGGTACTAGAATTGGCAGAATGAATAAGTAATACAATATTTTCTACTTTTTATCAAAAAGTTACAGAGTAAGATTAAAGTAAATAGTCTCAGGAGAACCATTTGCAATAAAAGAAAGTAGCCTCCCGTGATATGCATGATCGTGAATCATATCTCTGCCAAATTGTACAAATAAGCATGAATAAGATCGATATTAGTAAAATTAAGAGGGATGCGTACGGTCGTAGCCGACCGATAGTTCTAGCCTAGACACAAATCCCCTCCACTTAATATACGTCACAACTGAAGACGAGTCGGGCGTTGCTGGTGCACATACAGTGCATTACCGGCAGCGGGTTGTCTTTCCTGTTTGTGAATTAATTAACAGGTAATTTTAAAACTATTTATTTATGCTTTATGTAAAAATGAATTGCGGCCTTCGCTTTTAGAAATATGCCTAATACTTGCTGCATGCCAGGATGCAAAAGCAACTATGAAGCAAAAGGTAATGTATCTGTAATCTGTGTTCCGTTTCTCTACAGATGAAACTCGCAGAAGAATATGAATAAAATCTACCTTTTCATAGGGATGATTTTGCAGTTTCTGAGTATTCTCGCGTTTGCATCAAGCATTTTGCCAATCATTTTGTTTTGCGGGAAGACAAAATAATTAGGCCGGATGGCTCAGTTTTAATAATGCCGCGAAAACAAATTAAATTAACTAAGGATGCGTACCCTACAATTTTTGAAAACTAGCTATCTTAATTATATGACCACATATCTACCACCTAAAAGAAAATCGTCCACTTTGAGACATTTAGAAGAAGAAACACGCAAGAAAATTGAAGGGGGACGTAAAAAAGAAGCAGACAGTATTTCGGGTTTCGAAGATCTTAAAAATAAAATTATTGAAAAAATTTAATTGTTTACTATTATAGACGAATTTACTTAAAAAAATTTCCGAAATAAAATTTGTATTATTAATATAATTGAAGAAGAATTTAACAGCGATTTGCCTTGTAATAAAAAAAACCTAACTATACAAAACGATTTGCGTGTGACTTTTTTATAAAAATGTGGAAATTGACTACAAAGAATTTGGGGAAATTACCGGTAAGATCAGAGTTTGTAATACATGGTCAGTTTTAATCAAATTGTTAGAGTATATAAAAGATTATAATGTTAATGATACTGCAATAGATAGTCTTACATATATTCGTAAAATTTTAAGTAAAGTTGAGAACGACACGACAGGTCCTGTAATACTGGACAAAAAAAAATTGTGTCATGAACAAATTAAACTTATTAACTGCCAACAGATAAAAAATTCGACAAACACTTTAATATGGGTTAGCACGTTATTTTTTACATTTCCAGGCGCTTTTAATTGAAAAATAGCATATTATACACGAGTTTATAATGAATGCTATTATTACCGAGGATGAAGTTTACAACACGAGCGAGCAAAGCGAGCGAGTTTTGTAATCATCCGAGGTAATAATAGCATCATTATAACGAGTTGTATACTATACTTTGTCCACGACTATCAAAACAGATTCCCAGAAAGAATTTACCTTCATTTCCCTTCTCCAGTGTAAGAAGGATTCATTCATATGCTCTCAGGTATAATTTTCTTGGTTTCTTGGGCAATGAATCTAATGAGGCAAGTTCTGCAGCTTCTTTTATTGCTGGTGCTGTTAAAGAAATCTCGTTTTCACTCTCACTGCTCATTATATCTTCTTTTTTAGAATATGCATTTCAAATTAAAAGCAAACCATGCTGATTTGACGTTTCAATTTGAACTAACACATCGCGATCGCGGCCTACTAAATAAATGTAAAAAATGGTCAAAGCGATGTTCCTATTGGTTTAGTGAATAATATTCATTAATCACTGCAGTGAATAATGTATCTAATTTTGATTGAAGAAACACAAGTATAAAGAGTATGTTGTAAGATAGTCGTGGACAAAAGCAATTTATTGACACTACCTAGCCCAAGACGATTATTATTGAAAGTGGGTACGAAAAACTCTGGCATTGATAATAGTCACATAAATTAGATTCATTACCAAAATCCAAATGTTATCACTTTTGTGATTAACGCAATTTTACAACATTGCATTCTCGATTACATCCATTAAAAATATACATATTTGGAAAGCATGTGGGTTTTTTAATCACAAAATTTCATTTGAGCATTCTTTCCTTAAAAACTACTTGATATAATACTTATAAAGCAATGCTAAAGTGTTTACAATATTATGTATACCTCTATATTTGCAGTCATGAAAAATCGTTGCAAAATAATGCAAATAACCAACTGTAACATGAGCTTCTAAATATAAATGCATAACGATATCGTGCGTTCTTCCGTCTCTAATTGTGACGTCACGCGGGCTGTGTCCAGGCTAGAACTATCGGTCGGCTACGGTACGGTGTAACGTGTAAACAGCTACACCTTTATCAAACTTAAAGGTAAGTGTGTCAACTTGCGAGAAAAACTCTCGAGAGTTGCTCTCGCAAGTCCGGACACGCTTTTGAGAGTAAAAATGGGAGAGCCCGGGTTAAGGCCGATTCTCATCTAAGCAGCATCGAGCTGCGCAGCGCGGCGCAGTAAAACGCTGCTTACAATTTATTTTTTGCATGTAATTTAATGATACCACTCTCATCTAAACAGAGCGTTGCAGCGCAGCGCATCGCAGCGCTTCATAGCAAAATTTCAATTACCTCCAAAGCATTGGCTCGCAGCTTTTGCTGCTTTCAGCGCTCGGCCCTGCTCTTTGACGGACGAGTAGGAATAAATGAAGCGTTTAACGCAAGCAGCAACTTGTTCGTTGTTTTGAAATTTCAGTCTAGCATTGAAAAGTAATAAATATGGACGGAGAAAAAATCGATAAATTAATTTTACTTGTCAATGAATTTAGTGAACTGTACGATATTACCAACAAAAATTACAATAACTAAAACAGAAGGGAGAACATTTAGTCGGAAATTGGAAAGAAAATTAATGAAAGAGGTTCTCATGGCATTAAGTTAAATAAAATACCTATATATACGTACATATGTATTTACACGGAGACGGATCCAGGAATTGTAAGGGTTTTTTTTAATTTTCTTTACAAATGTTATTATAACAGAAAAATATAAAAATACACAAAAATTAACCTTACTCGCTGTTTTATGTTCCGAAACGCAGAGCTCATAGAAATGAATATTTTACAGAAATTTTTCCAGTGTTAGAAAGAAGATTTATTCTACAATTTCAGCAAACCAAATTATGAAAAATTACCTACTAATCAAAAAAAGGAGATGTGAAATTTGCCTTTTGGTGTATTCATAGCAACTAGAAACTTGGTTCAGAAAGCAGATACTGGAAAACTAACCTGAATACACTATAATATGAACATTGAATTGCTTGCGATTCAAATTTGAATGCATTTAGACTGAAAATAAATAGGTAGGCTATTTTAAATTTTCTTCGACAATAAACCCATTTCTAAAAAGCGGGAGTCACCTTCTACCATACATGTTTTCATAATTTGGTTCATAGGTATTGCAGAACAAATCTTCTTCTTTCTGACACAAGAAACATGTAAAATATTCATTACTATGAGCTCTGCATTTCGTAACATAAAGCAGGATATCGGCGCTGCTTGCAACAGTACGTATCCCTCTTAAAGGCTATTTTCTTAATATTTCTAAGAAAAGCATATGTTCTGCTCTTTGCTGGCGTCACATATTACTAAGCTCTAAATATTTTTGATGGTTTGTTATTCAACCTCAAAGAAAAGAGCATAAACAAAATTACTGTATTTTTCATAGTTTTAATAGTTACGCAAGTACCGACAGCAGTGTAAAATTTTATCGTTTTCCTGGAAAGCCTCGCGAATAGAAACGTCGCTTATTGTGAATCAACAGCATCAACAGAGCCAATTCATCTGTGTTTACCTCAAAGAAACCCAAGAATCCTTAAGTTAACACAATCACTATTTGCTATTTGGCAGTCTAATGTACTATAACTCCAAAAGTGATGTTCCAGTTTGCGATGCGAATCGTTTATGCCGGACGTTGCTATGTTTTCGTCAGCTCAGCCTCCCCATAGATGATGTGATTTTTCGTTAAAAGAACATGATTATTTATCTATTTTTTGCTGCCCTTTGTTTACTAGTGCAAGGCTAACACGTTTGTTGTCATTCAAATAAAATCGTTTAGATCCGCCTTCGAAACTTTAATTGGCGGACAGTTGCTAAGGTTTTTTTACCTCAGAATGTCATTCGTTATAGCATTTTAAGCGGAATTGAACCGTAAAGTGGAACAGCAATTTTGGCGTTTATAGTACATAATTATTAAGTTTATCACTACAATGCGCATTGCCAACTATAATTTTTTTGGCTCTTCAAAGGCCTTCCTATTGGTATGATGTTATTTCATCAAGTACTATATCATTTGGAGATGGAGCAATGCACCAAGCGAATTTTTAATAGAAAAAGCCAGCGGTAAAATTTTATGTCAACTGTTTGACCAATAATATTCCCATATACTAATTAACTAAAAATCTCAACTATGAAAACAAACCACCATTTTAAGTCCCCGTGAGGTCATGTTGAAATGCCCTGATGTCAAACAGTCAGGTAATGAGTCATACGAAGTAAAAATATACCTACTTTAAACAGTCAAACTTTATTAATTTATAACTAATTAAGGCATACCTACACCGGGGACGTTACAAAACGCCAAAAGTAGGCCGCAACATGCGCATAGGTATTACACCATAAAAACAGCAAATTTTGAAGACATAGTTTTACCCTCAGTTTTGCCGATGTATGTATGTATAGGTATATACATTGCTTTCTGAATTTTGAAAATATTCAGGACCTGGCCGTCAAATTGAACCTCGAGTTTGTCTTTCATTTAGTATTCGCCGGCCTCCGGTTGGTTCTTCTTCAGGCAGCAGAAGTTTGACTGGGATAATATGAAAATATATTCGAAGAGCCTTTCTCTTATAGCACTTATAGGCAAATTATTTTCTGTAAGAATATGTAGCATACATTACTAAATATTATTTATTACAGCATTATGTTTACACAAGTGTATTCCGTGTCTGATTTTAGTTAAAAATATTTTCCGATAAATGCGCTGATTACAAAAGCAATACTCTAAACAATGAAACGAAAGCTCATGTACTCCATTTGCATAATGAGTTCCGGAACAAGGTTGCGGCAGGCTTGGAAAGAAGAGGAAAACCTGGTCCACAACTACCAGCAGAAAATATTCTGAAAATGGTAATGTATAGTGTGGTTGTAATGTTTATTGTCGTGGCTATACAACGGTCAACAAAATTGTGTATTACCTACTGCAGACTGCATTGGGTCAAGCGAAATATTACCTTCAGAACGAAATCTGAGTAATGAATGAAAACTATTTAGGTACTTAATTCACATGACTGGTACTGGACCGTTCGAACAACTACTCCTCGGGCAAATACCCAGCCAGGCATTGAATTATAGAACTAAATCCAGATTTTATGTACTACGAGATCCCATACTGAATGCTATCCCAAACATATCGTTGGGCTTGGAACATCCTTAGATCTCTACGTACTTTCCTGCTCAACTAGCAGATAGGAAGTATTGTTAGAAGTTTTTCAATATTGCATGTTTCGAATGTGCATGGAAAACCGTAGACCACTTGTTTCGTCCTTTTGGGACTCATCAGTACGGTGCTTTGCTCTACAAACTCGAACTATGCAATATTGCTTGCTTTATATATACTTACACGTTTGGTGTATTAGCAAGAGCTAATTATTTGCCGAATTATGGGGCGGTTATGAGTGGTACTGGACCGTTCGAACAACTACTCCTCGGACAAATACCACGCCAGGCATTGAATTATAGAACTAAATCCAGATTTTATGAACTACGAGATCCATACTGAATGCTACCCCAAACATATCGTTGGGCTTGGAACATCCTTAGATCTCTACGTACTTTCCTGCTCAACTAGCAGATAGTAAGTATTGTTAGAAGTTTTTCAATATTGCATGTTTCGAATGTGCATGGAAAACCGTAGACCACTGGTTTCGTCGTTTTGGGATTCATCAGTACGGTGCTTTGCCGTTCACACTCGAACTATGCAATATTGCTGGCTTTATATGTACTTACAGTATGGATCTCGTAGTACATAAAATCTGGATTTAGTTCTATAATTCAATGCCTGGCGGGGTATTTGCCCGAGGAGTAGTTGTTCGAACGGTCCAGTACCACTCATAACCGCCCCTTAATTCGGCAAATAATTAGCTCTTGCTAATACTTACAGCAAACGTGTAAGTATATATAAAGCAAGCAATATGTGTAGGGCAAAGCTCCGTACTGATGAGTCCCAAAAGGACGAAACCAGTGGTCTACAGTTTTCCATGCACATTCGAAACATGCAATATTGAAAAACTTCTAACAATACTTAATTCACATTTTTAAGGTTTTCTTCGTGATGCATTAAGTTCTTATTAAAACGTTTGTTCGAAGCTTCAGTACCAATATTATACAATATTATTAATTAAATTAATTGACTATAGTTTCAAAAAATCTCATTTTCGGAAAAAACGAAATCGAATAGAAATTATAAATTACATTACTCAGACGTATCCGATGGACATTTGAACATTGGCTGTTGTCCACCTGTGCATTTTCTTTACTAGCCGATTTTGTTATTCTGGAAATATGGAAATAGCTATACAAAATCAAAGGTGTGTAAAATGTCTCAACATTGATTTGTCCACGTTGCTTTGTTCGTATGGGTATCTAAAATTTTTGTAGTTATATTACTGTTGATTACATGATAACTGGGGCTGCTGTTATTTTCTGAAGAGGTAGGTATCAAAATAAGTAAATATATAGTGCGATTTTTGATCCAAAGCTAGAACCCGCACTAGTTTTATCGAAGATAATTGAACTTGACGACATTGAACTGGTCTAGAGCCGGTACAAAGTTTTACGAGCACATTTCAAACTCTTTTAACTTCCGGTTTCAAATTACACAGAGGTCATTGACCTTTCATATAGTTTTACGTGAGGTTATTGAAGTGGTCCGGAATCGGCTGTGTAGTTTGAAGCCTCTGGAGTGGTCTAGAAACAGTTGTATAGTTTTGTGAGTGAATTTATGCATGGATTTACTCAAACGCGGTAAAATAAGATAGGTATATCGCATCATACTCAAAGTTATTCAACTTCCGGTTCCAAACTGCATTTGCGGAGGAGTCAAATTATATAAAATGGTGATTATGATACTTGAGTTGCAATTTGATAAATATCCTCAGAATAATCTTATACGAAGGTGTGAAATAATTACATCTGCTGTTCGAAATTATGGTTGCTCCGATTTATTTGGCAATTTATTCTGAAATTAAAATGTTGTAACAGTATGGGTACTAAGGATTAAGATGTTAGAGACTGTGGTTAAATAATTAATTCAAAAATCAATTGGATCCCTACCACACAAATTTTTGAAATACTATATACATATTTCGGCAACTAAGTTGTCATCCTCAGTAGTACTTAAAAATATGGCTAGCTCACTACACTCCAAAAATATCGCAGTTCACTCGGCCAGATCTCAACCAAGAATGAGTTCCGCCCGACCAACTCCGTTTTTACAGGTGTCCAAAAAATAGAGGTTAAACTCAACGGTACGTTGAAACAATTACATATTTGTGTCTGAATGACAAAAACAATATTTTAAAAATCTCTGTGCTTCCGTGATTCGTTTACTTCGATTTTAAAAGCAAGAAATCTTGCAACATATCAATGTACGATTTAAAGAAAATATCAAGTAGGTAGGTATCACATTGCCTGAAATTTATGTTATCTACTCCTATTAGATTATATATTAATTAATCAACTGCTTCTGAGCAATTAATAATATCCATAAACAAACAGCGTGAGTTATAATAACTCACAAGTGAGTTATTAACTCACAAGTGAGTTATTACACCTTCGTTCCCGATTCGGCGAAATGGAACAGTCCATTATTGTTGAGGGGAGGCAGATTACTTGACATTTCTAAAAAAATTGACGTTTTCAAATACAGTTAAGTAATAATTGTGCTAAAAACAAGATGAATTGCAATAGTGAAGATGAATTATTATGTAGGTACACCGCCAGAATTAGGGCAAGTAGCTAATGATACAATAGAAAGTACTTACTAACTTGTTTGGGTACGATAGAAGTATAAATTTTATTCCCAGTAGGCATCTGTCTTATTTTTTTGAGAATCATTATCGTAGCCCAATCAGTTAGTAGTTCTACGACATACAGTGAGGTCCTAAAGTTTGGAATAAAATTCATAATTGCTATTTTATCAATATTTCAATGAAATGCTAGGACACTTCAATTTTTATTTTCGATTTAGAATTTTGTGAGGAACATGTAAAATATATAGGGTGTTCCATTTTCATGTACCGTTGTCAGTGTCAATTTTCTTAAAGGGGGTGTAACCTAAAAATCAAAATTGTAATACGGAAAATTCTAAGAACAAATTTTCAAACCGCACATTTGTACGATTTATAGTTTAAGAGATATAAGAGTTTGAATTATGCCGTCGGCCGCTGCTGACGTCACTGCCACATCGGTAGCTCGGCCGCGCTGCAAATGCATGGGAAGTTATAGCAAAAACCGCGGCGGTATCTTCTAATTATTTCTGTTTTTTACGCTGAATTTATTCTCGAATCATTTACTATGACTTGGTTTTGAGAATGAAATGCGACTAATATGTAGATGAAGAAAATCATAAAAGAAATAATGAAGAAAATGGAGCAAATATTGAACGGCTGAATAATTAGAATTGGGTGCAAATGTACAAATTGTGTACAAATGCCTTCCGTGCGGGAATGTATTTGTTGCGGGGAGAGCCAAGTAATAGCAGAGGTTAGATGCGAGATTATGTTGTGTACTACATTGCACGAAAGTTTTGAAAATAAGTATAGTTTTGAATTTAGATTCGTTAAATCTGGCCAGGCACAATACGATTTTAAAATGAAAGTCAAATGAGGAAAAACAGAAATACCTGCAAGTGAGTAACAAACTGTGGCGTCATTTAGCTTATAAAAATTTTACATACAGGGTTAATTCTTGGACTTCAATTGGGCGTTTCAACAGAATTGTGGTTCCGGCGTGCGTTGTAATGCAAATTCGGGAACGATTTCCAGAAGAATCTGGACTATACCTATATCTATAGTGGGTTCAAGGATGCTAAAGAAACTAACAATGAATTAAACTCAACTTTTTTTCTAGAAAATCTTGACAAGTGTTTTTCTCGTGCTTCAGCCAAAGTTGCTTTTTTTAGTTTATAAATATTTTTAGAAATTCCAAAATTTAATTGTTCAAGCTTATCGACTTTAGGATCATAATTAAGCATTTTTTGGAAAAGATCAACTTTCCACGCAAAACATTTCGTATTTATTTTTAAAGCGCCATCTTTTTGAACTCTTTGAAAATCGGAGGTCTCCGACAATAATTTTTCTGGACGCATTGAAATTATTATCTAATATTGCAAGAATTGATCGCAGGTACATACCATTAAAACATTAAAAGAGAAATGTATGTAAAAATACTGCCGGAACCAATGGGCACACTACCCGCTCGCCTACTGTACGCAGACAGCGTGCGGCTTCGTGTGGCCGTGACGTCACAGCCAACGCCGCATAAGGTTCGCGGTTTTATAACTTGGAAAATATTGCACCTAGCGACGGGAGATTTTCGCTGTTGCTCTTAGATATTTTTTTAATATTTTTTTATGCAAAGTTGTTTTTTTGGGTTACACCCCCTTTAAATGGAACACCCTATATACATTCATGTTTCTAAGTAGGCCATTGAAAGACAATTTCATAAATGTGGCATTTGTTACCTTTTACTTCCATGGCTATCGAGATATTAGCACTTGAATTTAGATATTCCTCAAAATTAGAATTAGGATATCTAAACTTCTACAAAAGCTAGAGATTGACGAGATTGGAAATTAGGTTTACAAAATACCACGAAATAACTAACAATGTTGGATAAAAACACAAGCAAGTAATTAACATCAAAATTATTAATCTAAATACGTTGAATGTAAGGTTTAGGGGTCGCATTACGCCTCCTCATCACCATACAGCGCTTTATGAAAAAGGGTTCTCGTATCAGTAATCTAAGGTATATAATGGACTCAGTGACGAATTAAAGGCTCTGTCAGTAAAGTGTTTTAAAAAGAAACTGCGCTCGGATATAATGATTTCGCAAAGGTTAGATCCTCATTTTCATAGGAACGCATAAAATGTTGAAATATAATTTCTTTTGAGATAGGCACCTGCTGCTCCTGAAGCCGGCTGTTGGGTCATTGAATCTTTTTTTTTTTTTTTTTTTTTTTTTTTTTTTTTGTGTAAACATAGTATAGGAATTTTTGTTTAAAATTGGGTTTTTTTTATCTCACGGTAGCGATGGAAGAGCAAGTGCGAAATTTTCGCTATTTGAATCGACGCCTTGTGATTTTCTGCAACATTTAATTTATGCTTTTTTTTGTTTGTTAATTGATCTTTGTGTGCAGAAAATAAAGACATTTATTATTATTATTATTAAATGTTCCGATGTGAGCTCCAAGAACTTGCCAAGCTAATTTCTAATAACTAATTTCTAATAACTAATAACTAATTTCTAATAACTAATTTCTAATAACTTCGGACGTGATTCTCCGAATTTCATTTCGTACTTTCGTTCATAAATCTTCGATGTCTTATGGTTGTGTGAGGTACACTTTGCTTTTTTTTCTTCTAATTTTGACGAATTTCTAAATTCAAGTGTTAATATCTCGATAGCCATGGAAGTAAAAGGTAACAAATGCCACATTTATGAAATTGTCTTTCAATGGACTACTCAGAAATATGAAAATGTATAGGGTGTTCCATTTAAGAAAATTGACATTTACAGCTGTACATGAAAATGGGACAACTTGTATATTTTACATGCCCTTTACAAAATTCTAAATCTAAAATAAAAATTGACGTGTCCTAGCATTTCATTGAAATATTGATAAAAAATAAATTATGAATTTTATTCCAAACTTTAGGACCTCACTGTATATGCAACAAACACAAAAAGAAGCAATAAAATTGCATAATTCAGTCCCGCATATTCAGTTTGCTGGTTGTTTAAACTCTACAATTAATTTTATTAATAAACAAAATGAATAATTATTTAATTTCCATATCTTTGTAACTAATAAGATTTGTAAATAAATATTTATTGTTATAGTCGTAGATAAAGTATAGTATTCAACTCGCGGTAATGGTAATAACTCACTTGATGAATTACAGCACTCGCCTGCGGCTCGTGCTGCAAATTTCATCTGCGTGAGTTATTACCTACATTACCGCTCGTTGAATACTATTGTCTACTCTTATTAGATTATATATTAATTAATCAACTGCTTCTGAGCAATTAATAGTATCCATAAACAAATAGCGTGAGTTATTATACTTATTACACTTTCGTTCCCGATTCGGCGAAATGGAACAGTCCATTATTGTTGAGGGGAGGCAGATGACTTGACATTTCTAAAAAGTTTGACGTTTTCAAATACAGTTAAGTAATAATTGTGCTGAAAAAGATGAATTGTAATAGTGAAGATGAATTCTTGTGTACACCGCCAGAATTAAGGCAAGTAGCTAATGATACAATAGAAAGTACTTACTAACTTGTTTGGGTACGATAGAAAACAATAAATTTTATTCGCAGTATCTGTCTAATTTTTTGAGAATCATTACCGTACCCCAACCAGTTAGTAGTTCTACGACATATACATATGCAAAAACACAAAAAGAAGCAATAAAATTGCATAATTCAGTCCCACATATTCAGTTTGCTGGTTGTTCAAACTACAATTAATTTCATTAATAAACAAAATGAGTAATTATTTAATTTCCATATCCTTGTAACTAATAAGATTTGTAAATAAATATTTATTGTTATAGTCGTAGATAAAGTATAGTATTCAACTCGCGGTAATGGTAACTCACGCAGATGAAATTTGCAGCACTCGCCTGCGGCTCGTTGAATAGTATTCTATAATCTAAAGCTGACCGCACACAATCCAATATTATTGACAATAATATTGACAATATCGTGATTTGACCAATAATACCGTGTTTTGATTGGTCAAATAACGATATTGTCAATAATATTGATTGTGTGCGCTGTGCGGTAAGCTTTAGTTACCATCCTAGTTACGTATGACAGATTGATTGCTTGTCACGTAAATCTGTCATGGATGTAGGTAACTTCATCATAATTCCAAATTATTTCGTCAAATGAAGGCCAGAGAAAGTAAAAGAAATAACCATCAAAGAAATAAACGTCAAATGGCACGTGCTTTTGTTTTCTTTGGGATGAAAATCTGACGTATGACGGAGGCACTTATGTCTCCTATTACATTTGCGGCATCCTTGATTAGTGACGTTTTGAGGTAATGAAACTTTTGAATTTTTGATATTCACGTTAAGTGAGTATCATTGAATATAAGTCTCTGAATTTTAACCAGTCTACGTAATTTCCATTGAACTGTGGAGGATTTATTATTGGTAAATTGATGTTTTGAGGTATAGCTAGAGAATTATGATTTGCAGGATTTGTAGGTATTGGTATATTTTTCTCTATTAAAAGCTTCTTAATTTTACCACAAATATGAAAATAATTATTATCCTCTATGTCTGTTATACTTCCGTTTGACGCGATCTCAAATCGGTTGTTAACATGATCGTTTACTTGCGAGTGTGTAAAAAACTCTTAGGGCCGGTTGTTGGAACGCGGATCAAAATGTAACGCGATGCTGCATTTAATTCCACTTTCGTTGCTATGATCCAAACAATCACGAAGTCAGTATCTTAGCAACGAAAGCCAAATTAAATGTAGCCTCGCATTACATCTTCATCCACGTTCTAACAACCGGCCCTTAATGTTTTTATGACATTTTTATTGTGTTATGTGCTGAACAAATAAAATGCAGCCGCTACAAACGCTGACATGCAACGCCCCCAATGAAAATACAGGGATATTCAAATTGATTTTCGTTTGAATTTTGAATAACGGAAATGATCAGTATGCACCACTTACCCTGGTCCGGGCGTTTATCATGGGTACCAGTTTGTTCGTTGTAGTGGATGGCGACTACCTTCCGTTGCTTGTTGATATTATTGCAAATATCGCTTCTGTGGCTATGTGATCCGGCTCGAAGGACCATGTTTATAAGACAAGAGTATCAAATTAGAAAATGAAAGTTCTTGAAACTTTTTCTATTTATATTTTTTACATCTGTCATTAATTAATATTTTGTTTATACTTAACAACAACGGTTACTATGATAAACTTTCCTAACGACGTTTCGACAACAAAACAAAATTATAATAACTAATAATCCTGTTAAGTTCATTATCTAAACAAATATGTTAAGGTTCCGTATGTTTAGCACATACCAGAGGCTGTTAAGAACTCCCAAGGATAAAGCAGATGTCAAATTATATGAAATAAAATGTACAAATTTAGCAGTTATGACAAGAGGTATATTGGACAAAAGTAGTTAGAAAATGAGAGCCTCAGATACGAACCCGTTCGGAGCACATAGCGCCATCGAGTTCTCGAGGTGCCATCGACTTCTTCGGCAGTGACCTTGAAAGAGACCAGAGGCTGCTGAAGGAGTCGTTGAGGCATCCGAAGAAGTGTCTTCAGCAGCGGCATCTGCAGCAGCAGCCTCTGGTGTCTTTCAAGGTCATTGCCGAAGAAGTGGGCATGTCTTCAGCAGCGTCTGGTGTCTTTCAAGGTCATTGCTGAAGAAGTGGTCTTCAGCAGCGGCCAGGCGCATGCGCCGGGGCTATTCCTCAGATCAGTCCATCGAGTTCTCCATCCACTGCAAGTGGGCGTGTCTGCAGCAGCCTCTGGTCATTGCTGAAGAAGGGCCTCTGGTGTCTTGCCATTGCGCACCTAAGCCGCCATTTTGGGGCCTTTGGTTGTGGCTCAGGCGCCTGCGCCGGGGCTCCGCCTTCAGCAGCTTCTGGTCATTGCTGAAGAAGTGGTCTTCAGCGGCCCCCCTGGTGTCTCTCATTCTGTTGGGCCTTTGGATGTGGCTCAGGCGCCTGCGCCGGGGCTGTCGCGTACAAAGCACGTGTTGCTCACTGTTCAGGGCCAGTCCATCCTGGCCCCATCCACTTCTTCGGCAATGACCAGAGGCTGCTGAAGGAGTCATGTCTTCAGCAACGGTGTCTTTGGGGCCTTTGGCCGTGGCTCAGGCGCATGCGCCGGGCTCTGGCTATGAGAGTGGGCGGGGCAACAGCCAATGAGAGTGGTTGTGGGCAGCATCCAATCAGAATTGTTGTTAGGTGCTGTTGGGCCTTTGGATGTGGCCCAGGCGCCTGCGCCGGGGTTTTCGTAAAAATAAAAACGTTGAATATATTTTTACATCAATGTAATTAAAACTATAATCTGTATACAGAGTAGGCATGCGTGTATTTTCTGGACAAATCGAAGCCCTGCAGCTTCTCATACCACTCTTCTGACCGATTCATTACCCGGTGTATACTCAACGATGCGGTCATGCAGGATGAGACAGTATGCGGTTGTGTTGGGCGGAAAATTCTCGCTCGACTCAAATTCTAGACGCATATCTATGGGTCCAGGCTTGATGCTTTCCGACTGCTTTGATGCGTCAATCACCACGATGGGCGCTAGATCCTTGAACTGTTCCTTGCCGTATAACGGCTCGCCAACTTTTCCATAGTATGAACTCTGGAAGTTCTGGTACATTTCGTATAGCAGGGCGTATTTCCCCGTGGAGAAATCCAAGTTTAAATTCTCGTAGGGGAAGCACTCAGAATTCAGGTACAGTTTGACGTTTGTCAGATTGCAGTGGTCAAATTTGCTTGAATCCGTGTCCAAATTCGCTTTGCGATTCGTCTGGAAGGCGACAATAACGTAGCGGGGTTTCTCCAACCGTGTTGCAGTCTTGACGGCCCACGTTTGTTTCGTAGCTTGCGGCAACACTGGATACTCGTACAGCTCCCAGCTGCGAAAACATATCTGCAACGTTCTCTCTTCCTCGACAATATTGAGAAGTTTTAGGTATTCAGCATCCGATGGATAGACGTACGGCACCCTCCAATGAACCTTGCTCAACTCAATTCTGATGTCCTCGTTACCCACGAAAGCGTTCCTATCGTTTTTCGATCGAGTCAAAATGAGCTCGTGACACACATTTAACAGAATTTTGGGGTAATCTTCCAAGAATCCCAGCAGGATTCTTCCCGGGATGCACACGTTAAAGTTCCCGTTCGCGTCGATAAGGTGGCTCGGTGAGTCTCCCGTATTCGTCCAGCCGGAATTCTCCAGGGCACCTACTTCACCCTTATTCAGAGAAACTACACCCTTCAGTGTGCTCGTGATGCCCACGTTTTTTGTTCGATCCACCTCCACCCCGTTTATTTCATAGCGGACGTCGTCAAAGAGGAAACTGAGGGCGTTATTTGTTAAAGCCGCATTTCCGCCTCCTGCACCCTTGATGAACCTGCCCTCTATGTAGATGCTGCTTAGATGCGGCAGTACGTAAACGTCTTGTTGGTGGATTGGTATGCGAATTTCGTCATTGGCGTTGAATGTTGTTGTCACGAACGGTTGATGTACGTGCACCTCGACACGGCGTGCTGACTCATCCAAAACAGCACCGTCCAGAACACGAAACGTGTCTACGTTTATGTGTGTCATTATTCAAATGCGGTTCCCTTGTTGAAGCACAAGTACTAACTGACAGCACCGTTAATTTTCTTGCTTAAATACTCTCCATACAACCGTGCGCATGCGCAGTCTTATTCTTGCTCGTGTCATCAGCCATGGTGTTTGCGAATACAGCTGCCTGTGTCAACAGCGTGTCATCAGCCATGGTGTTTGCGAATACAGCTGTCTGTGTCAACAGACAGCTGTATTCGCAAACAGACAGACAGACAGACAGACAGACAGAGAGACAGACAGACAGACAGACAGACGGACGGACAGACGGACCGACAGACATACAGACAGACAACTACTGATAAGAATTCGGAAGTAGGAGAATAACTATAGATTCCTTTTTGTCTCATCGAGCTGATTAATTTGATACCCTACATGATCTAGGTGGGCGGGGCAAGGAGCGTGGCCGGGGGCGCGGTCAGTGAGTGGCCACCCCTAAAAACCACCCCTAAAATCCACCCCCAAAAATCACCCTCCAAAACCACCCCAAGAACCGCCCCTAAAAACCACCCCTAAAAACTACCCCTAAAACCACCCCTAAAACCACCCCCTAAAAATTACCCCTAAAAACTACCCCTAAAACCACCCCTAAAACCACCCCCTAAAAATCACCCCTAAAAACCACCCCCAAAAACCACCCCCAAAAACCACCCCTAAAATCCACCCCAATATTCCGATACCTCTAGTCGAGTCCTTTAATTTGACACCCCACATGACATAGTTTTTACGTAGGGGTTAGCCTAAATTTAGACTACTGTTCTCAAATAATTAGCGATGTAGAATGTTCTACTACCGAGAACTAAGATGTTTGCATATATCAATCAGATGGTTCCCACACGTGTCCGAAACGCATTAAGATAACAAGTAATTTCAAATAAACAAACTGGAGAATGTTCTAGAATGTTTTTTTTCCCACACGTGTCCGAAACGCATTAAGATAACAAGTAATTTCAAATAAACAATCAGAAGAATATTCTAGAATGTTATTTTATTGTAATAATACAAACAAACAAACGGGTCACCTTGTAGTGTCTACAACGTATTAAATGCACATGCAGAGCGTGGGATCAAACCTAAACAAACATATCCTATCGGCAAGATGAAAGGTTATTTCCCATAATAAAAACAATTATAACATCTCTTATCGGCGGCGAACGTGCTTTTTTCTTAAACTTTAATATCAATATTTATTTAGTATAAACAATTGTAAATTTCCGAGAAAATAAATATTAATTCTGTAACTTCTGTTTACAATCATAAGTATATACGGATGATTTGAAAGACGGGCTTGTGGGCCGCCGATTAGCTCAGTTGGTTGGAGCGAGGGCTCCGGTGCGTGGGGACCCGGGTTCGAATCCCGGTCGGCGTCATTTCCAGAACGTTTGTGAAAACCCCGGCGCATGCGCCTGAGCCACGGCCAGAGGCCCCAAAGACACCGTTGCTGAAGACATGACTCCTTCAGCAGCCTCTGGTCATTGCCGAAGAAGTGGATGGGGCCAGGATGGACTGGCCCTGAACAGTGAGCAACACGTGCTTTGTACGCGACAGCCCCGGCGCAGGCGCCTGAGCCACATCCAAAGGCCCAACAGAATGAGAGACACCAGGGGGGCCGCTGAAGACCACTTCTTCAGCAATGACCAGAAGCTGCTGAAGGCGGAGCCCCGGCGCAGGCGCCTGAGCCACAACCAAAGGCCCCAAAATGGCGGCTTGGGTGCGCAATGGCAAGACACCAGAGGCCCTTCTTCAGCAATGACCAGAGGCTGCTGCAGACACGCCCACTTGAAGTGGATGGAGAACTCGATGGACTGATCTGAGGAATAGCCCCGGCGCATGCGCCTGGCCGCTGCTGAAGACCACTTCTTCAGCAATGACCTTGAAAGACACCAGACGCTGCTGAAGACATGCCCACTTCTTCGGCAATGACCTTGAAAGACACCAGAGGCTGCTGCTGCAGATGCCGCTGCTGAAGACACTTCTTCGGATGCCTCAACGACTCCTTCAGCAGCCTCTGGTCTCTTTCAAGGTCACTGCCGAAGAAGTCGATGGCACCTCGAGAACTCGATGGCGCTATGTGCTCCGAACGGTGAGGCTCTCATTTTCTAACTACTGACAAACAAGGCGTAGAACCGATACTAGCTTTAAAGAACATTTCAGATATAATAGGATTGAGAAGAATTGATTGATTGCCCAGAATATTTTTGATACCGGTCATCCTTTGCATCTTCATCTTCGGCTTATTAATTTGGTGTTGGACAATAGGGTATTAGATACATACGAGAATATGTTTATTCGTTCCTAAATAATATGATGGTAAACTTATTAATTCAGATTTCGGTCCAATTTCTGATTCTGTATTGTTATAATATGTCGTTGATTTTTAGGCTTGAACCTGTACATTGAATAAAATTTAATTAGTAAAATAGTATATACAGGGTGAGTCAGGAGGAGAGGGAAATATTTTGGCAGATGATAGTATCGACAATTCCGAATAAAAAAGTTTTTATGAACATGGTTATTATTAATGATTAAATAAAAAATTACTTCGCGTACTACCAATAAGTATAACAAAATTATTTTATTTAACCGGTTTCAAGATCTACAAACGATCCCATCATCAGAAATGTTTAAGAAAAATTGTAAACAAATTATTATGACAGTTGACAAGGAAACTAAAATTGACAAATTATAATGATATCCATGAAATAAGATAACTAGATAACTGAATTTCAGTATTTACCTACGGGGTATAAGAAAAACACAAAGGAAAATCGAATACCTCGTAGCTTGAAGGGAAAAAACAATGAATTTAAAGAAAACCATATAGGAAGAAAACAATAAATTCAATTGAAAAAACCTTCAAGTGAAATATCAGAACAGAAAAACTAAATAAATAAAATATCCATGGAATTTTGACAACTGCCAACTGCTAATCTTGTAATAAATTGTGGTCAAGTCTATGTGTTCTGTCTTGACAACTGCCAACTGCTAGTACATATTGTAATAAACTAAAAAAGAGAGAAATAAGTCAATAATAGCAAGAAAAGAAAAAAAAAAAAGACTCAAGGATTAAGATGTAGAGACTGTGGTTAAATAATTAATTCAAGAATCAATCATAATAACAATAATATTGATGATGATGATAATATCAATAACAAAACAAAAAGAAAAAATCCCTTCAAGCTACGAGGTATTCGATTTTCCTTTGTGTTTTTCTTATACCCCGTAGGTAAATACTGAAATTCAGTTATCTAGTTATCTTATTTCATGGATATCATTATAATTTGTCAATTTTAGTTTCCTTGTCAACTGTCATAATAATTTGTTTACAATTTTTCTTAAACATTTCTGATGATGGGATCGTTTGTAGATCTTGAAACCGGTTAAATAAAATAATTTTGTTATACTTATTGGTAGTACGCGAAGTAATTTTTTATTTAATCATGGATTTCTACCAAATAGTGAAAAGTGAAAATATTAACTACATGGTTATTATTCTTAATAGTATCGGAGATACAGCTTTTTGAAAATAACTGATAAAGTTGCTTCTGTATGGTGCCATTTTTAATATCTTGATTGGTCCTATTATCATTGTCAATCGCCTAACAGGCGAAAGGTACCTACAATTGTTACAAAATGACTTGGAAAGGCTTATGGATGATATTCCTTTGGCGACACGGAGCTCCGCCACATACTTCTCGTATAGTGACTCAGTATCTCAACGAAACCTTCCCTGGGCGATGGATTGGTCGTGGTGGTCCGACTCATTGGCCCTCACGATCTCCGGATTTAACGCCCTTAGAATATTGTTTAGGAGGATGGTTGAAAATGGTAGTTTACAAAACAAAGCCAGATACACGAGAAAAATTGATTTCTCGCATTTTGGATGCTACTACTCGCATAAGCGCCCAGGAAAATTGCACTCAGAGAATCAACATGCAATCTTAGAAAGCGAGTTGACAAGTGTATTGAAGTTCAAGCTTCAATTTTTGAGCATTTGCGGCGAGCGTAACAGTTCATTAGTTTTATTAAACAAAATTCAAACAGCTGTATCTCCGAAACTATTAGGAATAATAACCATGTTCATATAAAATTTTTTATTCGAAATGGTCGATACTATCACCTGCCAAAATATTTCCCTCTCCTCCTGACTCACCCTGTATTTGGGTGTCAAGGTCTTCTTTGTTGCAGTTTTGTTATACCAAGTACCTAAGTACCTTCGAGGTTATTCGGTCACTTGGATTCTTTTTCTTTCTTTTTGTTTATTTCAAGGTTTCCAGTCCAAGTCAATTATTCTGAAGATGGGATGTTTCATCCCGAAACTGCATTAAAGATTTCTTATGTTGAAAATAGCTCTGGTCCTATTGTAGTGTAAAAATTAGTGTAAAACTTAAATATGTACGTTTTCTATTCTAGTGTGAGTCAATGCGACGTCACTTTGAGTAAATAAAACACATTTATCCACGAAGTTCTTTAAGTTCACATTTTTATCAAACCGTCGGTTAGGTATTGTCTTATTTCTTTTGCATTTTTCTTAACTTTAGTTATAGGTTCATATTTAAATTTGGGCACACTGATAAGCTGGTATTTTTTTTTCTGAAGTTGACAAAGAAAAATTAAGTGGATCAGACTTTCCCTTTTCCAAACACACACGATCGCAAGAAGTTAGCAGCTTCATAGGCATACAGCATATAAAAATGATAAGTACACATAATTAAATAAGAATTAAAGGGATACAAATTCGGTGGAAATTTTTTTTTAATTCCTTTGACATTTTTGGGAAGCCGGCGCCCCATAGAGCTCTTCATTACGGGCCGCCACTGTTCTAATATAATTAATAAGTAATGTATTCTAAATTTAAACAAAACTAACGCGTTTCAGGAATGGCATCCTGAACTACAACGACTGGCTCAAGATAATATTGACAGCTGTCAAACAGAAAAGTTGACTAATTCTAAACTATCCAGTAGGTATGAGATATTTCAATAAACTGGCCATGAAATTTTTATGTTGATATTTTTTAGGTTTGCTCCACTCGATTGGTGAAAACTCTGAAATAATACGAAGTGAAAGTATTAATTTTACAAAAGTCATTCATAAATGGTACAACGAAGTCGAAAATTTTGATTCCGCAGAAGCAAGAGAGTTTCAGAGGTAGATAAATCAAAGTTATTTAGAACCGGATGTTCAAAACGAAATAACGCACGCTTTCTGAACATTACTGATGGTACAATTGATAAACCAAATGACGGTTTAAACAAATAGTTGTGAAAAGATAGTTGTGTCCGTTTTTTGTTGCAATTTGTTGGATGTGGCCAATTTATTTCTTAATGACTGGACGGCGACCTGGGTGGATTTCTGGATTTCCAGCCACCATGACGTTTTAGACCTGTTATATCTCCACCTCCCTCAATGGTACAACGTAGCTGAAGATCTGCGATAGCAGTGGCCCGTGTATTGATAATGATATTTCACATCCTGGATTTGCATTTCATAGAGCTCATTAGAGCGATATGCGCCTATAATTCCCACAATTAAAATAACCTTAAACAAATAATAATACTAATAATACATTTTTTGACACCAATATTACTGTACAAAAAGCAAAATAAAACACAAAAATTACAATGGTGTCAAATGGCAAGCATTCAGGCATTTCCAAATATCAAATCTGCAAATCTGCTTGCCAATTAAACTTAAATTAGAAACAACATAAGAAAATAATAATTCTAGAAATTAACTAAATATAGTACCTAAATAAATAAGCTGCGAAACAGAATTTAAGGAAGCAAGTAAGAGAAGAAGAGTCAGTAGGGAAAGGCAGAGAAGCAAGAAGAAGAGAAGGAAGAAGAAGAGCACAACCACGCAAAACCCAGGCAATGCAAGCCAAAAATGGGCAAAATGCATCTTCATCAACGGCTACTGCTGGTCAATGAAAATTTTGAATTGCTCACGCCTCACGGCAGCGCAAGGAACAGCCAAGAACGAGTGAAATTGATTTAGTAAAGACACAACATTATAAGAGAACGATCTTTTGAATATTTCCTTGCGATGCCGAGGAATCGTGAGCATTAGAAGTTTACGGCGAGTGGTGATGCCATGTACATCAGCGCGAAAAACAAGTTTATTGTACAAATATAAAGGTATACGCATCTGAACAATCTTCAGAAAGAAACAAACCATGTGGAGGCGACGTCTGTTAAACATGTTCAACCATTTCGCGTCTTTCAGTTTATGAGGCACTCGCGAACGCGCTCTAATTCCAAACATTATACGAATACATGAATTCTGCACTTTCTGAATACGACATTTATCACGATAGGAGAGACAAGGAGCATAGACAGTGTCACAGAAGTTGAAATGAGAAAGAACGAGTGAGTCACATAACGTCCTCTTAGTATTCAAATCGAGATAATGCCTTTGTCCATATACACGAGTTTCAGTACGAGATACGCCCTCTGCAGCAGGGTGTTGATATGTTGCGTGAAGCGCAAGTTCGAATCTATTATCAGTCCCAAATTCCTGACACAACTCGTAAAAGGTACGACCGTATCTTCTATTTTCAAAACTAAATTGTTTGTTATGGCATTCCTGGATGCTTCATCACCAAACACAATCGCACAAGACTTCTTGGGGTTATCTTCAGTAAGTGCTGTTTGGATATAGTAAGTAACATATCGAGATCTTTATTTATAAGCGAAAAAGCATGACAAGCATCTGCAGCTTCAAAAGAATGGTAAAGTTGAGTATCGTCAGCATAAAAGTGATAGTGAAGAAACGATTTGTGAAACATAGAAGTATAAATAGTGTACAAGATAGGGCCTAGAATACTACCCTGAGGCACGCCGGATGTAAGTCTTCTCGGCGAAGATAAACAATTATTATAGGAAACACATTGACTTCTCTCCGACATGAATGAAGCAGTCAGCCCCACAGCTTCAGGGGCAAGACCGACATAATGCATAACAAAGATCTTAATATCGTGATTCAGAGTGTCAAGGCTTTGGAAAAATCGATTAGGACCAAAACAGTAAGTTTGTTGAGGTCAAAAGCACGAAATATATCGTCCGTAATCTCCGACAAAGCCGAAGCACAACCATGACCCTGCCGAAAACCAGACTGCCTCAAGGGTAGTACATTAAAAGCATTTTAGATACCAAGGCCCTTAAATTATAGTTTAACGGCCTTGATTAAGTAGTATCGATGTCTGTTCAGTGGTTATACCGTTGGTTTAGTACAGATAATGGTTCGACACTCCGAGAACCGATTTTCGTCGCCTTCTGCGCATGTGGGCAAACTTGTTGAGAGCCTCTGTAGTCAGGAGTGTCGGATTCTTTTCGCTTTGAGACACTGCCAATATGTCAATTTAGCATCGTCAGTTAATTGCCATTAAATACATTTCAGGATTTAATTCCCAAGTTTTTCGTTAATATAAAGTGTTTGAACACAAAAGTGTTCTTGCATGAATTTGGTTTTTACGTAATGCCCAAATAGGTGTCAACTGCAAAACGGCTAATTTTCAAGTCAGATTTCCAGATTTCTTGAAGTTTCAATTTCAAAGTTCATGATCTGGTCACAAATTTTCAATTTCTATTCCAAATACTATTTAAATTGTAATTTAGTCTTTCAGGTATGTTATTCTTTTGATTTTCCCATAATTTATTCTCAGATTGAAGCAAAAATAATGCTCGTAGTGTCGTTGACGGCTGAGGATAACCGGCGATTTTAGAAAAATACAGTAGTTCGCGACAAAACACCCCAGAGTTCCACATACTGACGTCAGTGTGTCCCATACCAGTGGCCCCCAAAAGCTGCGTAATGGCCAACCACCCTGTATACTAAACCAAGGTTATACCTAGGTATGTACATACATAGAGGTATGTACTATCAGCGCCAAAATTCCTGTTCCACTTTAAGGTTCAATTCCGCTTAAAATGCCATAACCAATTACATTCTGAGGTAAAAAGCCTTAACAACTGTCCGCCAATTTGAATGACAACAAACGTGTTGGCTTTGCACTAGTAAACAAAGGGCAGCAAAATAGATAAATAATCCTGTTCTTTTAACGAAAAATCACATTGTCGATGGGGGGCGGGGCTGACGAAAACATAGCAACGTCCGGCATAAACGATTCGCATCGCAAACTGGAACACCACTTTTGAATTTATAGTACATAGAGGAGAGGTGCTTATGTGATGATTTTTTTTATTTCTTCGGGTGACAGCTGCAGCTGTCGTTTTCAAACCTCTTTTCATTTACAGCTGCTTTAAAATGGGTCACGTTTTCTAGATGTATTTTAAAGTTCCTCGTTTCGCACCAAACGGCGCACATAACACGGGCGACTCAATTTTAATTTAGGGTATTTTCGAAATACCAAACTTAAATTAACGAGAAAGTCAAAAGATTGGGGTGAAATTTTTTAATAGGTAAGTTGTCCAAAATGAGTTAAAGAAAATCGATTCAAGTTTCTGCATATGGAATCTCAATTTTTTAAGAATAAGGCATGTGATATTGTTACAAATTTGAATTACGAGCTATAGGTATTACTAGTCTGAGTTGGGCAACTTCCTTGTTTTAATCATCTGTCAATCTGGTATTTCTTATTGCTTTTCAGGTAGTTTATGAGATAGTTATGGTTTAATTTTTTTACATTTTTTGCGTTTTATTTAGGAAATCAAGAACAGAATTACATCAAATATTTTGCAGCAAATTATAGTTTTTCTTTGGAAAACTCACTTTTTAAAAAGTTATTTATTAACTCAAAATACACATGTGTGGTTCAAAAGCTTACATCAGACTGACTTTACCCTAGCAATTATAAATCTAAGATTCTTCAAAGCGTTATCTAAAGCATGATACAATTCTAAGAAAAGCAGATACTAAGCGGCTGAGTCAGCGGGAATCGGACTGTAACTGACATCAAAAAGGCAAACCGTTTTATTAATATTGAATTTGTTTATACTAACAGGTATTTAAAAAAATACAAAGTTATGCCAATTTTAATACCAAATAGATCAAATTGATACACTCACCCAAACAATGTGGTAAAATTCGAAGTGCGTTATCGTCATCAGCAATACATTTCAGAGATAAAATGCAACTCGGACACACTTGGTTATAATTTTGTCAGCCGCCACTATCATCCATAACCAAATAGTTGAAGTTAATCTAAGTTCTGCAATGGTACGATGGTACCAACCACTTGTATTTTCAAAGTGTTTTCATATTTAATATATATTTGAAGCTTAAAAGAAGTTTTATGCTAAGAATTAAGATTTAATATTTGGCATCCGAGCATAATATTATTTTAATTGTTGTGATCTAATTTCTCTTCTCACAAAATAATATGACACTAACATCATAAATAATTATTATTATAATTATTATTATATTAATGGACGACCAACAAATATTCCTTTGAATGATAAAAAATAAGTAAACCTAATATAGGAAACTTTTAAATATTTTAACCCGAATAATATTGTCTAGTTATCAATTAAGTAAATGAACTGTTAGGTGCAGAAATCTGGATGGCTATAAATCATACAATTTTGGGGCAATTGGATACGTATTTGCAATAACAAGTTATAAAATAAGCAGAACAAATAAACATACCAGTTCCATGGTGTAGAGACAGTACCTGAGCTGAACGGCTTTACTTCTAGTAATTAACCTGCGGGTGTATTTGACAATTTGGCTTGGCGATGCGTCCACATGCAAATAAAGATAATATCTACTTTACTGATCTGCTACGAATAAACATTTAAAATATAGACTCACCGGGGGTTCCGCCCCCGAATCACCTTTTGTTAAACTAGCATGAGTTTAACCTCCAGTTACCAGGGTTGGTCGGAAGGTCCTTATTTAGATGACCTTCTAGATGATGAAAATGGAGTTGCGTGCACGATGAAATTCCTATAGGCATAAAAGGGTTAGTGTGCCACAGGTCCTACCACAACCTGGTCACGTAGATGTTTTAAATCGTCTCCGATCGCCCAGGGGAGCTCCGCGGGCGCACCCCCAGGTCCAGGCCGCCGGCTCGGTACTCGCAACCGGCGGTGACAGGGGGGAAAGCCTTAACCAACGTAAGGGCCCCAACAGGTATTCGATACGTATCGTTCAGAGAAGGTAGTCTCTATTCCCGCGTCTTGTCTAGAATGACGCTCAATAAAAGCCCTTCCTCGGCTAAATAATAAGGCGGCAACTTAGCACGCACAACTATGTCATACAATGTGGCCAATAACAGTACAGTACAATCTCGAGTGTAATTAATAACACACTCACAACAACCCCATATTGTGTATACATGTCTCAAATAATAAACAACCTGTTTAAATGTGTAATACCATATTATGCATATACATGTCTCACCAACAGTTTTATATCCAAAATGTCTGTATCCAAAATGACAAAACATACACTCGCACCGGTCTACATTGCACATACACAAGTCACTACGAGTGCACTCGTAATTATTTAAAATACTTATATCAAGCATAATAGTCTAATACACCACCATTCTCCGTTAAAGCCGTCGCCTGACTATCTCTATATCACGACTGCCGTGTTATCCCTTAAAGTTAAAGTGTCACATCTGGCTTGTGAAATATTATACTGGCTGTTTGGTTCCAAATGACTTAAGGCATCCAAGAATGTATGGGAAAAAATTGTGAACCCTCACAGAACTGTTCAAATAATTCGCAGTTCGCACATTAAGAATTCGAAATCAGCAGCAATTTATTACATAACGCAAATATTCCTTTTAATTTTGCATTACTTGAAAGACCACACCCAGTCTGCCAGCTAAATAAATCCTGTTTACATTACAGTGAAAGGAGTGCTAGTGGTGAACATGTAGGCAAATATACTCAAATGATTTGGTCCAACACTCATCTTGTGGGTTGTGCACATGCTTCGTTCAAGGAAGATGGTCGTGCCATCCAACACTTTACTTGCCTTTATGCAGACCAAGGTAACAAAGAAGACAACCCTGTTTATATAATCGGAAAACCATGTGTAGTATGTGAATGCGACGGTAGATACACTGCTTTATGTAAGAAGAAATAGGTCGTGGTAGATATAGAATGTTGACTGTTTGATATTAGCTGCTGTTTATGCTTACAATTTGAAATAAATTTAAAATAAATTTCAATTTCTTATAAGAGGTGCATTTTCATTTCTTCAGATTTTCTTAAATTAATTGATTACGAGAGACATAGACAACTAACAAACATTTGACCTCTTTGTTAAGGAAATATCTATAGTTTCATCTGCTTCTAATTCATGAAAACTTTTCTTTGTTAAATACATAGGTACTTTAACTTTGACGTGCACGTAAAGATCGTAAGTTTAGAATTGACTATTCCACTCATCGAATTTTAAACCAATCAAATTTCGCTATTTCTGAATATACTGGTATAAAGTGTATTCCAGTGGAAAAAGTATCAACTAAAAATTTTACCAGGGTACTAAGCCAATGGAATTCAGCAAGCTAAAGTAGTATTAAAATTGGAAGAGGCCGTCAATGAATTGCGCACTAGACAGATTTTAGTGTGTTGTCAGATTAAAGGCTGGTGAAAACGCCGCGCAGCTTTAGCTCCTACCCTGACCTCTTACAATTTTTATGCTGCTCTACATGGTATTACAGAAAATTTTTTTAAGATCCTAGTTACTAGGCTGCTACCAAGCAACTCATTTCAAGGTCTCAATATTTAGAGGGTATACATATACTTAATTCGATCAAAAGCAAGTTGAAAAGTTTAAATAAATGTGGGCCCGCAGATCAACCGTTTTCGAGATATATGAGCGATTTTCTTTTTCGATAGCTTAAACGAGTTACTAATTTGAATATCTTGTTTATTTTTCAATTTTCAACACTACATAACTTATCAAAGATGTTCGAAATGTTTTCCTTCAACAGCTACACAGGATCTACGTCTCCCTAAAAGGTATCTCCGCACCCTTTCAATAAAAGACGGTTTTGTTCGAATTGTTTGACAACTTTGTTCAGTTCTAAGCTGAAACTCGGCAAAGGCGTTAAGTCGGGAAACCTAGGGGCCTTGGAATGGGACCCCCTCGTCCTATCCATGTACCACGAAATATTTCCTCCAGGTGCTCCCTAACAGCAAGCGTAAAATGCGGCATTGCCCCATCTTCTATAAATAAAAGGTCCCATCTTTGATTTAAAGGCACATCTACCAAAAGTTCTGGCAAAAAATTAGGGTATTTCGGACCTGTTAATCATTGGGGCAAAAATGTTGGTTCTATCAGCCTGTCTCCTACAATGCCACACGTTCAGATTGATAATTGTTATAATTGTAGTGCTGATTATTTTTTTCATCGTCAAATTGACCATTAGGAATACTTCATTTGGGTCTAGAAGCGTAAGAATAACTTGGAAAATAATTCTCCACATTTTACTCAAACTTGTCGCCATTCGGCAATAGACGTACGGTAATTTTTTCGATAATACCACTGTTGATAAGTTGCCATAGCTGCGAATTTCTAGGTGCATTTATAATGTATAATCTAGTCACTTTAGTACCTGCCGAACGTCAAAAATATTCCCGACAGATTTTTTTGTATATGAATTAATTGGAATGAAATTTCGTTTTGACCTACCTTGCTTCGATTCAAAAAATAATCTAGTTAAATACAATTCGTGGTCTGGAATTTTAAGGTAATTTTACTCCAAGCTGTTTGCTTACTAACCACGGATGTTACATTGTATATTTAATAAGCAATTTGTAAATAAATAAATAAATAAAATCACTCGCGCAAGCGCTCGTGGTTTTCTGTCAAATTGACACTCGTGGTTACTAAGCAAACAGCTTTCGTAAAATTTCCAACAATTCCAGACCACTTATTGTATTACTACAGAATATTGAAAAATAAACAAAATATTAAATTAACTGGTTTAAGCTATCCAAAAAAAAAATCGCTCATATCCCGAAAACGGTTGGTATGCGGACCCATATTTATTTAATTATTAAAGGTTTAATTGAAATCCGTTTATCCTCGACACTCTTTCTTTGAACTGGTGACCGGTTTCGGGGTCGTTATCTAACACCCCATCTTCAGACCGATCAAGAGCTACACAAAGCATGACAATAGAGGACACGATAACAATCACAATCTAAAATTATACTTACAGTGACAAAATGAATCAAGTAATTAAGAACCATGTGAGCATCCCAACAAAGGGTGAAATTAAACACTATATAGGGACTCACGCAGAGTCCCAAGCAAAATAGTGGTGAAAAAACTACGAACCCTTTGAAGGAGTTTCCGAAGCAGCAAAAGCATTCCTGAGGGGAATGGGAAATATTAAAAGTGAGAACGATCTCTCAATGAGACCGAACAAATACATAAAGCTTCAATCCAACCATTACCAGATCAAAAATGCAAACATGGGGCTCCATCATGTTCACAATATTTATTTAGACTTTTTAATTGCCTTGTGATTGTATTACATGCTCCTTAAATATTGAAACCTGTCTTTTCAACACCCTGTATATAAGAGGCAAGTTGAGAGATGGAGGGAACGGATTGAATATAAGAATATGTAGCAACTAGGGAAGGATGATGTTGGGTTGATTCATGTGTTAAATGTGCAGAGTTTGGTTGCACACATGGATAAGATACGGGACTATGTGGTTAGCCAAGGGATTCTTGTGCTTTGCCTTACTGAGCCCGAGTCACGGGTGAAATTGAATATTTTGAAATATCTGTAGATGGCTATGGCCCTTCACTGGTGATCTAGGTAAATTCCAATTTACTACTATAGGCGGTTTCGGCTCATAAATATCAAGTATTTACTAATTACATCAGCGGTACAGAGGTCAGCATTTAATCTCATAAAATTAATCATCTTTAGGGTCACCCCGAGAGGTAGTATTGCTTTCACCTCGATGTGCGTTGGTCCTTTTGTGGAAAACGCAATCTGGAAGGAGGGAGGCCTTCTTTCTTTTGATATGTCTTGCAAAATGTAATACAGATTAAATATGCAATGTAATCGACTACGAAAATGGATGATATTTTTAAAAAGATACTGAATTTATTCGTAACCTATATCTTCCATAAATTAAAAAAATGTGGTAATTCCTACTTGGTTTAGTAAAGTAAATTAAATCACAAAAGTTCTTCATCACAAAAGTTCTGCATCCCAGAAGATTTATAAAAAATGCGCTTATCCACTATCATCTCATATAAATTTCCTGGTAACATTTTACAATTTCCGGTTAAGTTAATGTGTATTAATAACTTATTTGGAATTAAAAACCTTCTTTGACAGAATTTCTGAATAGCGGAGTGGATCATCGTTGACCGCGTAAAGTGATGCTTTAATTTTTTGAATTTCTTGGTTAAGTGGAAGAACAAGGATTGATTTCTGTCAACCATCGAACTTCGCCACGTCTGTCAAAAAGACGTTTTCAAAATATTGCATCCGTCCTCGATAGTCGATACAGTGGCGTCAGACAACTCTGATCGTGTTCTTTCTACCCGGATCACAAAAGTCAGACAACCACAGGTAACTGTCAAAAATGTTTGGTAAAAATGTGTTATACTTTCTCTGGATAGCTGAGATTTATAGAAGTGACGTTAATTGCAATGACGGCGATGAAGATGACGTAAGTAACCTTTGAAATATCGGAGAGAAATTTTCGCAAGGAAGTGCTTCACAAAGTTCTTACTTTTTGTAAATGTAGTTGTTCCGAATATTTTTCTCTTACCTAAATACTAAACTACAATCATTGAGATATCCCAACCAAGGTGGAATAAAATTCTGATACTGGAATCCGCTAGCGCACATACAAGAATAAAAACTTTTAACCGTATTTTATAGAATCATACATGTTGCTTCCTTGCTTAGGTATTAAAGTTGAAAGGCAAGAATTGCAACCATAAAATAAATAAAATGCAGCATGCAATAAATTAGAACAAGCGGACCCACCAAAGTCAACAATTCTTCATGTACCTACCTAAATCTTCACTCATCCTCAAATCTTGCATTTCGAAAATCATCAGGAACATTCTTAATTTCTCCTATTAAATTTATCCGTTTCAAATGCTGTCGATTTGACAACCAGTTTCTGCTCCAAATTATCTTTATTCTTTTCTTTGTATTCGCATACTCACTTCACGCTCTGCAAAAATAATTACCGCTGCTGCAGCGACTTTTTGCTTTCTGTTAATTTTCGGCATTCCAATTGATATTTTGGAAGAGACTGATGCGGGCAGATTCTGATTCAGCGTTAAGGATGGGATTTACGATTCGTTTACTATGTGTAAAGCAAAACAGGTCTCTTATTTTATATATATGTTACCGGTAAAACCCGAATTCCGTGAAAACCTGTTTTAACTATTTAGAACTAGAAGTAACAAAGGACCTTTGTGATATCTAGTTTTAACTAGTCAAAACGCGAACTGACGGGACGTATTTGTAAAAACCAGAATAAATAATAATTTTTAATGGACTTCGGGTTCTAACTGCGATTTTTAGTCAAAACTAGTTTTACTGAGTCGTTCGTTTGAGGGAACTAGTTTCAACTCATAGAATCAGTAAAAACCCGAAATTTGTATTCTTTTGCATAACATTAAGAAACTCAGTTGAATTTAGGTTTTATTAAACTATAAAAACACAAAATACATTCATAACCGTGTTTCCCGGGAATTCTGAAGCATCCTGTTTAACATGGTAAATTTGAAAATTGTGATTTCGATATCCCCAAAGTGTTTTAAGCATATTTCGAGTATCAGAACACATACACTGTGCACCAAATAACTTTTTTGCATAATAATTTTCAAAGTTTAACAAAATATTTTCAAAAATGTATCTCGAGGGAATCATCTTAGTGTAAAGAGCACGACAGCAATCTGCGCAATGGGTTAGTGAGTTCAATCGCAGAACATCCGACATGGCATAGCATATGGAGGTTCGAATCCAACGGTAGTTATTTTTTTTACTTGTATTGTTATTTTGAATGAACAGCGATTGATTTCTATCAGTAAAGATGCATAATTAAACGTTTTATAATTTTTAATTAAACTGGCAATGGATTTATTAGAAAATTATTCACGTTATTAAAGGCAGTAACATTGGAACAATCCCGAGAAAATTATTTATTTACTTAAATGTTTTAAAACATTGTTCATTTTAATTTGTTGTGCTCTTTATACTGCTTGTATTTAAACTGAGTTGATTCCCAGGCGATACATTTTTGGAAATATTTTTGGTATTTGTTTAAACTTTGAAAATTTTTGTGCAAAAACTTTCTCTAGTGCATATTGTATGTGTTCTGATACTCGAAATATCCTTAAAACACTTTGGGGGCATAGAAATCGCAATTTTCAAATTTTCCATATGTTAAACAGGTTGCTTCAGAATTCCCAGGACACACGGTATAACATAAGTCATAATTCAAACGCGTGTTTTACACTGTATAATACCATTGCTTTTTTACACTTGTGCATGTTGCTTGTGCATCGCTTCTTACATGTACAACGCAAATACCTAACCTTGTACAGATCCACTAGCTAAAGAAGCAGCACTTCTTAGTTTTGTCTTACGAAGACTGGAGTGTTTCGGGTTTTTACTGATTCTATGAGTTGAAACCAGTGGCGGCTGGTGAGTTTTTGTCGTGGAGGTTCACGAGTAATGGTAATGGGCGAAAAATAAAAAAATGCGACGGAGGCTATAATTCAAATTTTGTCAAGGTCAAACTTCTTAAATGGGAGATCAGAATGTTTTTTAAATAAGAACAGTTTGCTAAATTTACCTACTTATATAAAGTACCTCTTTTCAAATTCATTGTAGTCACAGTACAAATTTGAAGTAAATTAGGTATAGCGCTGGCACTGGCCTGCCTAAATCCTTAATTTTTATTTTCTTGGCCAAGGGTAATGAGGAAAAATGTTTTTTTATTTCTTCAACTGTATTATGGCACGTACTAACACTAGCCATTCTAAAACAAACTCCCTGAATGCACCAATTAATCGCCGGTGAGCACACTGAAACTGTGCGCACTTATCAACGTAAAGCATCGGATCCCTCTCCACGCTGCGCGCCCCTTAGATACCCAAATCAATCGCACGTGCGATGTTGGGATGTTCGGCTGGATGCGTGCATCGTGGGGTTCCATACAGACAGACTGCTCTGAAGGGCAGACTGCAATTTGAGCGCGGATAATTACAATTTTTTAAGGTCCCGTCAGGCGTCAGTGACAATTGAAAATTGATAATGTAATAAACAAATAATTGTGTGAAGAGTACATGCATGAACATGCATGAGAAAATAATTTTTGTAGAGAAGAGAAATAATAAAAATTAATTTTATTGTTTGAAGTCGTCGAGCCCCGGGGGTTCACGTGCTCATGTGCTCCCATGTAATAGCCGCCACTGGTTGAAACTAGTTCCCTCAAGCGAACGACTGGGTAAAACTATAGTCCATTTGAAAATTGTGTTAAGAGGTTGGGACTATTTCTTGATTCTAATCTGCGTTTCACTTCCTCTTAAAAAATGTATGTAGCATCACTAAAACTCATATATGTAATGATGAACGAAGCTGCTTAGATTTGAAAGCTAGGACGATACTTTGCGATTCCCTTGTATTCTCGCATTTTAGCTTTTGCGATAGTGTTTACGGCCTTTGTATGATGATTGTATGACTAGTCGCATACAAAAAGTACAGAATTCGTGTTTGGTATCCGGGCCTGTTTTCACACCTAACTCGTACAAAATGAAAGATGCTGGGTGGCTCAATATTTATAACAGACGCCGTCTTCACATGTTTAAAAACGTAGGTAGGTGTTGTGCAGAAGAAGTGGGACAGCCTGTATAAATGAAAAAATTTCAAGTATTGAGAACCAAAAATAAGAAGGGTTCTCTCATATAACTTTTGTCTCTACAATGTATAATGAGAGCGCAAGATTCCGGTGATGCACTGTTGGATGACCTGTATGTGGATGTGGATGTAGCTTCTGTTTGTTGGTTGGCGGCAAACAGGTTACCCACATTTTAAGGATGACGATTCCCGATTGGTTCATAGTCCCGTGAATCCAATTATTTTTAAAATAATAATTATTTATTCATCATAAGGTTCTCTGTCCGAAGAATGGTTGGAAGCATACCTCAATCCTTTCCTATCCTGAGCTAACCTACGCATTTTCCTAAAATTTGAATATCCTACATCCCTAACTATTTGAGAGCAGTAGTCAAATCTAGGCCTACCCCTACCTCTTTTTATTTCTATCTCTGAATCCAGTATGTCGCGAACTATTCCTTCATGTCTTAGAAGGTGTCCTACCATCCTATCTCTCCTATGCTTTATTGTCTTCCATATCTCTCGCATTTTCCCAACTCTTTCTAATACGTCCTTATTGCTAACCTTATCTATCCACGGTATCTTCATTATGTGTCTTAGCACCACATTTCAAATGCTTCTTCTCTTTTTCGATCCGTTTCTCCTACTGTCCAAGTTTCGCACCTGTAGAATACCGTACATACATCTTTAAGAGTCTCTTCCGAGTTTCTACATTAACCGTTCCCGAGCATAACAGTTGTTAAACGCAACACCACCCTGCGCTATTATTTGTCTTATATCTCTATAGCTCCTACCATCGCGAGCTCGATCGCGAGTTATTTGACTTCCTAAATAGCAGAAATCTGAGACTTCCTCTATCTTCTCGTTTCCAATTTGTATTTTAGTTTTAGTCCTATTTTCACGCCCCCCTCACCCCAAAATTTTGGTTTTCTTTTCATTGATCTTCATACCATAGCCCTCCGTCAAAACAGATTCTATTTCGTTCAGATCCCTTCCTAATTCTTCTTTACTGGATGCTAATACTGCTATATCATTCGCGAATCTGAGCATATTAATAGCATATTCATAGTTTGGTTTAGGTGGGGGTGGGGGGGTCAACGTCTCCGTCAGTTATGTGGTCTGTTTCAAAAATGCGTTCTGTCAGGTTTCCGTCAGTGAAGGTGTCTATTTCGTTTAATAAACTGCTTTGTTACATGTTTCAACATAATATTTAACACCCATTAACGTTACAGCCCGGCCTCAAGAAAAATTTTTGATGTAAAAATAAATATTTCGTGCTAAAAATGATAAACAGGTTACAAAACTTTACATTTTTGAGATCAAAAAATATGAATAATTTAGTGCTCAAATTTTATTGCTACCCCTTTCGGGACGGGAAACCACCGGAGTTGCAAAAAATTTTCTTGTCCGCCAGACGGGAAAAAACTAAAGTTGAATGCTTGGAGAGCAGGTTTCGAACGGGAAACGACCGCTGTTTGATAGTGGGGCAACATTATGGTGACCAATAACGTCCATAATCGAAGCTTATTGGCTAATTTAATCTCCCTCCATTTCTTCCCAGCATTCGTGTTAAACCTAATCATGCAGTATACTTTGTTATGCGTTTGGGTGTGCATCTGTGCTTAGATCTCAGAAAATTGCTCGTGATCAAGCAATTAAAATGAAAATTTTTTACCTATACAATAATCTAATAGAATTTGTGTATCTACAGTCACGTGTTCAAAGACAGCCAATCAGGAGAACATTTAACTGAAGAGTGCTTATGGGCTATTTTCACTTATGTCATCTGGATTACTGTAGCAACGGAAAAATGTCTATTTTGCACTGCTGTCGAATTTTCTGCACAAAATGTCATTTCCAAGATTGTTCTTTTCAATTTTAATTTCTTTTTAACAAATTGTTCTTTTTGGGCAAAAAATTTTCTTACCGAATAGCCCTCGAGTCTTGACAAATCCTCATAATTGATACATTTCCTCAAGCGGGTTTCTCTGAGGCAACATACCTCCGCCTTCGGCGTCCGGATGTTGCCGAGCAACCCGCTTTCGAAAATGTATCAAGTTATTTCGAATTATCAAGACCCTTGGGCTATTATAAGTGAAAAGAAAGCAAAATATAACATTTTTTGGGAGGAATAATTTGACGCGCATGGACGGCAAACGACCAGAGTCTGCGCGCGGTCCGCGCCCGTCTAGCCAGCAAAAATTGTTGATATCGCTGCCGTCCCGAAAGCATATAGGTAAGTAACATCCAGTATCGCCATTCGGCTGCTCGATCGGATTTTGGAATGTAACATACGATAGCGCTAACATAATGTGCGCTATCGGGTGTCACTTACCTGACCATTGCATTACTCCTACAATGTTATGATGCACGTTGAAAGCATGCATCATCCCAAAATAAATGTAAATGTAAAATATTAATTACACATTACCAAAACTTAAGTAACGAATTTTAATATTTTAAAATTCATGATACATCCTTTATAAAATTGCCAAATTATCATGCACATTCATACTTCCTTTTATTTTTAAGACACTAATCTTATTAGAAATCAAATTTGTCAAACTCTAATTCCTTTTTTCATGTCAATATTTTATAATTTTATAGATATACCTATTAAATCGTAATTTTTGATGTCATGATGGTAAATTGTATATGAATTATTTAATTCAATAAACTGTACAATAGTGCAAACCAGATCAGAAACGCCAAACAATAATTAGTATACAGTGTGTTCAACGAGGAATGGGGCAGTGTAATATCTCGGAAACGGGTGAAGATTATAAAATTGTGAAAATGTTTTAATAAACCTCAGTCAGGGGGACATATTTTTTGGCAAAAAAATATAATTCCATTCATCATATTGCTAGGTGGTGCTATCTGACTTTAATTTTTTAAATGGAATGACATACTTTTGGTCGCATTTTTGGATTCTATAACATATTTGTGATAACTTTTATTAAAACTTCTACCAACCTATGTCTTTTAGCTTCCGAGAAAAAAATTATTTTCAAAATTTTAAGACGAAAACATGTTTTTAAGAAATCGCATTGACACTTGAGTGGATAGAGATAAATTAACAATTATTTTACGAAATGACAGAGAAAATACGTTTTTTTTACAAACATAAGTAATGCAGATAACGCCGAAATAATTCAACAACGCTGTACATACACTGAAAAAGTAGTCATGTCCTCGCAGTCATTGAAAGAACCATGTATCAAACATTTAACAAAAATTTAGCATGCCATAAAAACAAATGTCTATTGAAGTTTCTCACAATTGAGATTTCAGTTCTGAATATCTTTTGTACAGTTTCAATTTTTATAATTATGTGCGAGCATATCACGTGAAACGTTGTACACGATAACGAGTGCAAATGTGTTGAAAAATAATGGAGAAACATTTGAACATTTAATTTAATTTGTAGGCTTATTTTAATTTTGATATTGTTTAATTAATTAATTTAATTCTATCCCAAAGGACTTGTACCTTGACGCAGTTCTAGTGATACTGGGACGGGTGGGATGGCTTGCGCGCTTCAATGATCTAAAGAGCCGAACCATAGGTTTAACCATATTGGAGGGGTTTTTATTTGAGAAGCCAGACTAAATCAAGTCCCTGAAAGGGGGCAGCAGCTCTTCCAGTAATCATAGTGGCAGAGATCGTGAGGGTCGGTATGGCACTGTGATACACACTACTGCGATGTGGAAGGCAACGGGAAACCACCACATTATTCTATCCCTAGTACAGCGTACTTCGAATTTATGATGATGGCACCTTCTGGAGTAAAATATTCCGGAGGTAAAATAGTCCCACATTCGGATCTCCGGGCGGGGACTGCTTCGGGGGGAGTCATCAGAAATGATAAGTGTAACATCTCACGAGTCGGAGCGTGAAATGTTAGAAGCATGAAACAAGTAAGAAAGTTAGAGAATTTGAAAATTGAGATGGATAGGTTAGCATTAGACGTAGTAGGTATTAGTGAAGTGCGATGGCCAGAAGCCGGAGACTTCTGGAGCGGAGATTTTAGAGTAATACACACAGGATCTGTAGGAGGAAATTCGGGAGTAGGAATTGTTATGCGGAAAAAAGTAGGGCAGAGTGATAGAAAATTTCTTACAGCAAAGTGACAGGGTAGTTATGGTTAGGTTAGATTCGAAACCTGTAAAAACGGTAATAATACAGGTATATATGCCCACTTCTAACTACAGTGATGAGGTCGTAGAGGCTGTTTATAGTGATATTGAACATGTGCTAAATTTTGTGAGAGGACACGAAAATTTAATAATTATAGGAGATTTCAATGCAGTCGTAGGCACAGGGCAAGAGGGCGGAATAGTTGGTCCCTTTGGATTAGGCAATAGGAACGATAGGGGAGTTAGACTGATAGAGTTCTGCGATAAACATAACTTAACGGTCGCGAACACTCTATTTCACCATCATGTTAGGAGACGCTACACGTGGAAGATGCCAGGAGACCTAGGGAGATATCAAATAGATTACATTCTTGTTAGGCAAAGATTTAGAAATCAAGTTAGGGATTGTAGAAGTTATCCAGGAGCAGATATAGATAGTGATCACAATATAGTCGTTATGAACGCCAATCTTAAATTTAAGATTTTGAAAAAACGAAGCGGAAGAAGGTATCTTGACCCAGAGAAACTAAAAGATGATGATACGCGCGATAAGTTTGAGAAAAAGACAAACGAAGTACTAAAGGGCGCGGGCGAAAATATTGTTAAGGACATAGAGGAAGAATGGAATTGCATTAAAAATAGTTTAGTTTCCTCAGCTAGGGATATTTTGGGTCACAAACAGAATGAAAGTAGGAAACCCTGGATAACAAAACATATTGTGAGTCTAATAGAGGAAAGGCGAAAATATAAAAATAGGTTAGATGAAATAGGGAAACAAAGATATAAGGCGATCAAGTGGGAAATTATTCGGAAATGTAGGAAAGCGAAAGAGCAATGGATCGATAATAAGTGCAAAGAAGTGGAAAATAAGTTCGAAGTAGGAAAGACTGATGAAGCATAAAATAATTAGGAGAAATTTTAGAGAAATTGGATCTAGTACCAAAAGCATTAGGAATGAGGCAGGAGATATCCTAATCGAAAGCGGGGAGAAGGCAGATAGGTGGAAAGAATATTTAGGAAACTTATATGCGGGACAGGAAGTGCAAGATATATTAGAAAGCGAAAGCAGTGTAGAGGGGGATAACCTAGGGAATCCTATAATGAGAGAAGAGTTTGAGCTAGCACTAAAAAGTTTAAGGAATAATAAAGCGCCAGGTATAGATGGCTTGCAGGCAGAAATCTTAAAGTGCGCAGGTCAAGAGGTAATAGATCGTTTATTTAAATTAGTTAGTCGCATATACCTGACAGGCGAGATTCCAGAGGATTACAAACGGAACATCATGGTAGCGTTGCCAAAAAGGAAAGGCGCGGATAGGTGCGAAAATTTCAGAACCATCAGTTTAACTTCCCATGCGTCAAAAATTTTAATTAGAATTGTGCAAAGAAGGATGGAGAAAAAGGCGGAGGAAATATTAGGAGAAGATCAGTTCGGATTTAGACGAAATAGAGGAACGCGCGAGGCCATCCTAGCTTTACGAGTAATTATAGAAAAAACGATAGAAAAGAGAAAGAGCGTCTATATAGGATTTGTAGATTTAGAAAAGGCCTTCGACAACGTATAATGGGGGAAGATGTTCGAAGTGCTGAGAAAGGTGGGGATGAAATATAGGGACAGAAGAATAATACGTAATCTCTACGAAGAGCAAAAGGCAGTTATAGAATGTGAGCAGGAACGAAGGGAAGTAGATATCCGGAAGGGAGTGAGACAGGGATGTGCATTGTCACCTCTAGTTTTCAACTTATATATCGAAGATGCTATTAATATTGTTAAGGACAGAACAGCCTCAGGGATTAACGTACAGGGTCAAACTATTAACATGCTCAGATTTGCGGATGATATAGCAGTGTTAGCATCTAGCAAAGAAGAACTAGGAGCGGCTTTGAATGAAATGGAAGCAGTTTTGACACAGGGCTATGGCATGAAAGTCAAAAAAAAGAAAACTAAAATTTTGGTATGTAGGGGATGTGAAAATAGAATTAAAGTTGACATACAAATAGGAAATGAGAAGATAGAGGAGGTCACGGATTTCTGCTATTTAGGAAGTAAAATAACTCAAGACGGTAGGAGCACTAAAGATATAAAACAAAGAGTAGCGCAGGGCCGAGTTGCGTTTAACAGAAAGAAACAACTGTTATGTTCGAGAACGGTTAATATTGAGACTAGGAAGAGACTCTTAAAGTCGTATGTATGGAGTACGGCATTATACGGGTGCGAAACTTGGACAATAGGGGAAGCGGATCGAAAAAGAGTAGAAGCGTTTGAAATGTGGTGCTACAGGCGCATGATGAAGATACCGTGGATAGATAAGGTTAGCAATAGGGAAGTATTAGAAAGAGTTGGGGAAAAGCGAAAGCTATGGAAGACAATAAAGAGTAGGAGAGATAGGATGGTAGGACACCTTCTAAGACACGAAGGAATAGTTCGCGACATACTAGAGTCAGCGATAGGAATGAAAAGAGGTAGGGGTAGGCCTAGATTAGACTACTGCTCTCAAATAGTTAGGGATGTAGGATGTTCTACTTTTAGGGAAATGCGCAGGTTAGCTCAGGATAGAAAAGAGTGGAAGTACGCATCCAACCAGTCTTCGGACTGAGAACCTTATGATGATGATTGTTTAATTTTGCTTAAATTGTTTTAATGGCAATAAAATAAATAAAGTGTGTTAGTTTAACGTAAGTGAAAGTAACTATTGGAAGCACCACGTATAAAAAAATCGAATATCAGTATTTTTGTGGAAAAAGACAGTATTTTCTCTATCATTTAATATAAAATTTATTAATTTATCTCTATTCACTCAAGTGTCAATGCGATTTCTTGAAAACATGTTTTCGTCTTAAAATTTTGAAAACAATTTTTTTCTCGGAAACTAAAAAACATAGGTTGGTAGAAGTTTTAATAAAAGTTATCACAAATATGTTATAGAATCCAAAAATGCGACCAAAAGTATGTCATTCCATTTAAAAAATTAAAGTCAGATAGCGCCACCTAGCAATATGATGGATGGAATTTATTTTTTTTGCCGCAAAATATGTCCCCCTGACTAAGGTTTATTAAAACATTTTTACAATTTTAAAATCTTCACCCGTTTCCGAGATATTGCACTGTCCCATTCCTCGTTGAACACACTGTATAAGTATACATATAAAGTAATATTTCAATATTACCATAATCTCAATATGTAGTTGGGTACTACAATTTAACCATCTGTCAATGACTACTACAGTGTAAGGACAATATTAAGTTTTTATGGTCACGGACTCTTCTCTTGTTCTCTTGTTCTTTGGTTTTCACCGGACACTATCATTATTAATTTTTAAATAAAAATAACCATTGGGCAATGAAAATGAATACATTTTGGTGGAGGAATTTTCTACTCGAGCATAAAAAACAAGTGAGCATGCACTTGCACTGGTGTTTTCGCGGGAAATTGTCACATTGGAGATTGGGCGGTGGAGCGCGATAAGTAACACTCTCGTAAACACAAGATAGCGACGATTAGCTTGGCGCTCTCGCCTGTTACTTTATCACAATTTGAGTCTAATTTTGTTACTTTTCAAAAACAATGCTTTCTAAAACAAGCTTTGTTATGCAATTTACCGAAATCTAACATGCAGCATTTAGGATCTCGGTTATCTTAGCAAGAGAATAGGTTGGTCAAAGTTGTTTATCCTGAAGATATTATTTGAGATAACTAACCATTTCGTGGAAAACTAAAAAATGAAATGGAAAATTGCACTTTTATTGCTTTTGGTTGTAATATTTTTCTTTGACGTTAGGTAAATCTTCATTTTGAAAAATTTCCACACTGGCAATTTTTATTCTAGATATATTTCTGAGCGCGCTGCCACCATTTTACTACGTCGATTCGTTACTGCTCTTAAAATGTCAGTTTTGTTTGCTATCAATGAACTAATTATTTTTTCTTCGGCTCTCATCTTTGAGTTAATGGCGAAATGTAATTGGGAACAAAATCATTTCATCACAGCAAGTTATTAACTTTCAGTAACAGTATCAAAATTATGTGAATACTGTCTTCAATGGAAAAAATAAAATGTTATTTGAAACACTGTTAATAAAAGTTGTTTAAAAGTGTTAGGCCTGGTAGTTGACCAACCAAAGATGGCCAGTTATACGTAAAAGAAAATTAGGGATTAGAAGTTATGTTACGTTGTTTTCAGGGTAATTGTTATACAGGGTGATTCATAACAAGTGTAAAAGATTTGGAGGGCTGATAGAGGAGGTCAAAATAATAAGAAAAAGTCTATGAACGTATGTCCTAAAACTATTTCCAACAAAAATACGGGGTGTTCAAGTTTTTCGAAAAAAAACGATTATTTTTGTTATTTCCGAAACTAAGAAAGCTATTAAATTAAAGTTTTAGGGACAATTTGTCGCTTGCAGACCTCTATCATAAAAAATTACTTTTATATCCGATAATAATTTATTTTTTCAGAACAATTTTTTAACCGAAAATTCAGATTTTGACGTTTTTACAAAATGCTGTTTTACTCGGAAGTTATCAGTACGGAAAAAATGAAGAATACCTTTTTTCTTTGAAATTGAACGCAGAATCCAAAACTTAAATCTTTTCTTTAGAAACCGGTGGCGTAACATCGTGTAAGCTAAAGGATAGGGCTCTCCAGCTTATAGCGGCGCTACTGGTGGCAGTGTAAAATCAAATCTTTTTAGGACGATAGATGTTCACAAAGGACCATAGCCCTCAAAATATGAATTCAATAGTTTCAGTAGATTCGGAGATATTAAAAATAATCCATTTTTTTCGAGAATTTTCTACACCCTGTTCTTTGTTGGGAACGATTTTAGGACAGATGTTCATGAAATATTTTTTCTTGTTTTGACTTCCTCTATCACCTTTCGAATTTTTTTACACTCATTATGAATCACCCTGTATGTACTATTTTTATTAAATTTGAAACGACTGCAGAGATGAATATTAGGTGATGAGTATTAAACGGGCCTCCTGTGTAGTTTAGACTGCTATACCCATTTAATACTCATCACCTAATGTACTATTTTTGGCATGGCTTATAAACTGCAGAAGTAAAAGTTGTCAAAATTTTCAAAAACTCTAGTAAAGTAAATGTACGTAAAAGTGCAGTTTTGGAACTGTTCGTTGACTAGTAAGAAATAGTTAGTTCATAAGCTAAGTTATCGAATATGAGTACCAAAAGAAAAAGTGAAACTGACATTTTTAATGAACAAAAAAATAATTATAACAAAGTGCTGACAATGTTTTAAAATACGAAATAAAAAGGGCTTCTTTTAAAAAGTATTGTAATGTTCTATATCTTAATAATAATTAGCACTCAAATGGTAGGTAAGTAAGTAGGTAAGTAACACTCGAGATTGCCAAGTGAATGGCGATATCGGGTGCTACATTCAGAAATCCGATCGAGCAGCCGAATGGCGATACAGTATGTTACTTACCTATATGCGTCCCGAAAGGGCTAGAATAGAATTTTTAGTGGCAAAAGACAAGTATTAAGAGATCAAATCAATATTACTTTGACGTACGGTTAAATACAACCCTTTTGTGAAACATCCTAACCGCAACCACAACCGTAAATGAATCAAATGAAGAACTTTGAGTCCTGAATTTGCTAGTTAAATATTATAACCGTATAACATTTATATCAGTTGCGCTAAAACGTAATACCTAATTTTATTAATAATTTAATAAAAATAACAATATAGGGTGTATCTGGTTGCAGAATGATAACATTGTGCAGAAGTGCGTGGGTTACAAATCTATGAAATTTAAAAAAGCTACAAGAGATCACATACTTCATCTTCATAATGAATTTCGTGATACTGTTGCCGCAGGTTTGGAAACTAGAGGACTTCCTGGTCCACAGCCAAGCGCAAAAAATATCATGAAACTGGTAAAGTATGGTGTAGAGTTTAGACCATTTTCTACACTACTTGTTTAATAATGTTGTGGAATTATAAGTCTTCGCGCCATTTGACTTCATAAGTAAGTTAGAATTTTTCTGAAATTTTACAAGAATCATGTGTGCGGTTGTATGTAACAATTACAAATTCTTAACTGAAATTTTTTAGATGATTAGATTATACCAAAGGTGATAGCCAGTTCCATAGCCTAATGGAATCACTTGTGAGACTTTAAATATATATTTTGTACTTCACTGTTTACATGAGAATGAGCTCTTTTCGAATTGTAAGAATGTAATGAATTTATTTTTTTTCTGTTTAATATTGACGTATTTTTGACAAAATGTTTATTTACAACGAAACTACGTAACATTTTATTTTTGCTTGAAATAAACAGCAACTTATAAAACGCTCAACAAACGCTGTGTGTGTAAGCGCTCATTTGATATAACGCACTGATAGAATATACGTTAGTGGTGCTACAAACGCACCATAAAAAGTGGTCCGTGTGGAAGAGCACAAAAAGTCGAAAAATCTAATAAGAAATTAAAAAATATGATTATTTATGTGTTCTTTTACGCGTACTGTTAAAATTTTATTCACTGGTTTACATAGTTTTAATTACAAGAAAAATGCATCTTTAAGTTCTTTCAGAAAATTTCAGAAACTATTTGGGGTAGACAAAATTTTAAAAATCAAATTAACGAGCATCAAAAATGTTACCCATATCTTATAATAATGAGCCAATAAAATTTTACATCCTATATAATAAAATGAAAGGTGATCTGTTAAGTATAGCAAAACTACCACACCACTAGTAAAATTCGAACTATTTATTTGGAAGGCGCACCGAAATGACAAATAACGTTAAAGATGTTCCTTAAGTTTCATATCATCTTGAGTAGTAGAAATATGACAATATCAGACCACGTCATTCAGTTCTCCAGTTGCCATCGACTTCTTCAACTGCCGACAACAACCTTTGGTATCTTTTGAGGTCATTATTGAAAAAGTGGTCGTATGCGAAGGAGCAGAATTTGACGAAGTGGCGAAGAGCACCCAGCAGCAGCCTCTGGATCTTTCAAGGTCATTGCAGCAGCCTTTGACGCCTTTCAAGATTATTGCTGAAGAAGTGAACACAGTAGGGCAGCCTCTGGTGAAGTGCCGCCAGCTTTCGGGTTCATCTGTATGGATATATAAATATTCACGAATTAGAATATCGGGAAATATCGATATTATTATTATTATACATATTCATCGAGGGTGCAGGAGGAGCCAATATGGAGAATCGAAAATTATTTTGAATCGATGTTTCCGATTAATTGATTCGAATCGATAGGTATCAATTCGGATCGATTCAATTCGATTAACCGCTATATCGATTAGAATCGATTCACTGCATACTGGAGGCCTATTCCAAATCATAATATCGACTAGAAATCCTTTCAAGTCGAAATAATCGCGTCGAAATGCGACGTTTTCCATCTATCGGATTCCTTCCGAAACGGTACATGACGTCATCACTTTTCGATTCGTCGAAATGCAGTTTCGAGTCAAACTGCTGGTCGAATTCAAAATTTCGAGTCTAATTATGTGCGTCTGGGTTGTAGGTTATGAAATTGTATTATTTATGAAGACAACACGGTTTATGTATGGGTATGGGTAGTATGTATGCTAACAACCAATTTTTTTCGTTACAATTTACCTGCCTCCATCTTTAGCTTGGAGATAATTTTTTTTTTCGCTTCGCATACCTGAAAATGAATCATAGTAACCCTAAAAAAATAACCGAAAGCTAGATTTTCTGCCCTTGGGATTCTAAATTCAGAACGTCCCTACTTTATAATTTTTCATCACAATCTGGACACCTTTGACTGTCATTTGTGCACTTTTTTGACGTTTCGCATAATTTTTTATTAAACGTCAGTTTAAATCAAAACAGACAACAAGACAAGTTTTCAACAATTTCAGTTATTTATCTAATTTGGTTTAATGCGAAGCGAAAAACAGTTGTGTGTCACACAGGCAGAAAGGCATTTGCTGGCCCTTAGCCGCCTGCTGCCCTCGCTATCGCTCGGGCATCAACCAGCCGCGGGCCAGCAAATGCCTACTTTCTACCTTTGCGACCCAATATACTATTCTCGATATTTTGACAATTACACCATACATTAAAAAAATTCATATTTCTGCACTGGTTGAAGATGAAATAATGATATTTTTGACATCAGTCGTCATGATAGTCATGACTAACACTGTTTGCTCAAATTTTGTATCAAATATACGAGGAGCATTCAATAATTTATAAAATAAAAATGAGAGAAAACCATCAAGAAGTCAGTTTTTCAAATGACATAATATAAGTATTTTTATTACTCCATTTGAAAGAGCGGAAAATTTCGCATGGACTCACCCAATAAAACAATATTGTTACATAACTATAATTTTTAAATATTTACAATATTGAAATTTTCATTTAAAAATCAAAAATAACGTTAGCCTTGGAATGTCGTACAGTTTTGTTGTTGTTTTACTTTAGGGTTTTATATTCTGTGGGTGTATTTTACAACAAAAGTTTAGTTATCATATTTTCACTGTGACTTTAATTTTATTTATAAACTGGCTGTCGAAATTATTCCGGACAGCCTAAAAGGGCCTCTTTCTTGGGTCAAATAATATTAAAGAGGAATTCTCTAAAAACAAGGAAATGAAAGATTCTTTGAAGAAATTTAGGGAAGAAAAATTAGAGCAAAGCGAGGCTCTAAAGGCAGCGCGACAAAAATTCGAAGCGGTCGAAAAGGAAGCTAGTAAAGGTAGTGAAGTGTTCAAAGAGCAATTTAGTACAATAAAAACAAAAGTACAAGGGGTAATAGAAGAAGCAGGTAAATCGGATATTGTAAAAAAGGCGGGAAAGATTTCTGAGGGTTTGGGTAAAACAACATCTATACTTTAAGTGAAAAAGCACAGGAAATAAGCAAAACGGGAGCATTTCAGTCGATTTCCCAAGCTACGGAAGCAGTTAAGAAGGAAATAGACACTCAAAGTGAATACTGATTACTGAAAATCACAGAAGCACAGAACATAAACTTAAAAGTTAAAATACCATAGACTACCTACCCGCGCCAGTGGAAAAGGCAACGCAATTTAAATTGACAAAATATTATCAAAAACAATCTTAATACAATGACTCCTATACAGAAAACTGAACGGAATTTTGAAACAAAACAAAAGCTATTACGAGTATAATAATTATCAAATTATTATAAATTTATTGTATCATCATAATATGTATAATTATTATACATATAATGATACAATTTATAATAGATGCTCAAAATTATTGCCATTTTGCGCTGTGCATAAGTCTACCCTCCTATTTAATGATGCCATCACATTATTTATTTATTATTAGCATATCAGGAGTAATGGACCTGAATGCCTTTCTAATGCGAAGTTGCATGTTATCTCGGTCAGTGGGATGCTTTTGAAACACATTTTTAATATAGCCCCACAGAAAAAAAAACAGGGGGTCAAATCTGGTAATCTGGGAGGAAAATTAATAGATCCTCTTAGACTAATCCATCTTTGACCGAATTTTTCATTTACTTTGGTGAGCTGGAGCTCCATCCTGTTGAAAATACATTATTGTAATTAAATTTAATGGAACATTTTCTAAAAGTTCCAAAAGTTCATTACGTAAAAAGTCCAAATAAATGTTTCCGTTTAAAAATGTCTATCAAAAAAGTATGGACCCACAACACGATCTCCCATAACACCGGCCCAAACATTCAATGTCCAGCTGTGCTGGTTATATATTCTTCTAATAAAATTTGGATTTTCATTAGCATAAATATGGAAATTTCTTCTGTTTGGCAACGAGATATTGGAAAAGGATGCTTCATCCTTAAATAAAACAGAATTTAGAAAATTCTCGTTTTCTTCGATTCTGTTCCTGGTCCAATTACAGAACCGTATCCTTCCTTCTAAGTCAGCATCCATTAGTTGCTGTTGCTTAATCATGCGGTAATCATGGTACCTAAAAAAATTATGTGTAAAACTCATTGGATTAAATAACTGTATATTTTAAGTATTTTAAGTGCCTCCGTAACCGGCGCCGGCTACAGTTTTATAGGTGTATTGTTGCCGGAACCTGCGTGTGTCTGGTGTGAGAGGGCAGCTAAGGGATCTGTTTAAAATGCGTATGCGTTGTATCCAATGATGTACATCAGTCTTTTTCGTTCCCAAATAGAAGCGCGCCGGCAACTCCCTTTTAAGTATACCTGTTTTCCTTGAGCACTTTTCTAACTGCGGAAAAACTCATGTTGTGCTCTGTGGCATACGACCGTAGACTCATGAGGATTTACAGTTACCGATATAAGGACGTCTAACTGCCGGCCTGGTTCGTTTTTGGCTTAAACCTCCGTCTATCAGGGTACCGGGCACCGTATGCTCCGGATGCCAAAATAACATTTTGATAGTTCTCCCCAAGCACAAAGACCATGTCTTTTAATTCTTCTTCGGAAAAATCATTTTTCAACATTACAGATACAGCACTAAGCCACTGGTAAAAATTTGTGACAAGAGCAGACACAAATTTTTTTTTGTTAAATTCCAAGGGTTTAATAATAATAGAAACATTTATTCTTAACTGACATTCCAAGGCTAATGTTATTTTTGATTTTTAAAATGGAAATTTCAATATTGTAAATATTTAAAAATTATAGTTACATATGTAACAATATTGTTTTATTGGGTGAGCCCATGTGAAATTTTCCGCTCTCTCAAATGAAGTAATAAAAAATATACCATGTCATTTGAAAAAACTGACTTCTTGATGGTTTTCTCTCATTTTTATTTTTATACAAAATTTGAGCAAACAGTGTTAGTCATGACTATCATGAGGACCGCTGTCAAAAGCATCATTATTTCATCTTCAACCAGTGCAGAAATATGAATTTTTTAAATGTATGATGTAACTGTCAAAATATCGAGAAAAAATATTATTTCAAAAAAGAAAGAAAATTACTATAATATTATGTTAAGAAAGTGCCATTAAAATATTGTTCTGAATCAAGTAAAAAATTAAATAATGCACATTCCATAAGAAAAAACAAAGTTTTCTATCATTCCAACTACTTGGACTAACCTGGTATAAGTAAAAACATTTTTAGATTAGATATAGAGCGTAAAAAATGAGGCGGGGTTAGTTAAAATATTTTCTTGATATTTTTCGTCATTTAGGCATAATCTTCTGCGGGCGCTTAAAAAACACACCCTGGATATAAAAGTACTTTAGTTTCCTAGTCACACGCCGAGATAAACTGAACGCTGCGGCATGCGTCGAGTTGGGATGGGCGTGCACTAACGCACTGCACACGGATGATGCCATATTGGTCGGACAGCACTCAAGATGGATTCCTCCACTTCGTCAGCAATGACCTGGGAAGACACCAGAAAATGCTGCTACACCACTTTACCACCCTACTTCGCCCACTTCTTCAGAAATGACCTTGAAAGACGAGAGGCTGCTGCACCTACAACATACACTTAATGACCTTGAAAGTCACAGATGCTTCTACTGCTGCGACTTCTCCACCACTTCACCAGATGCTGCTGTTTCGTCTACGTCCTCCTCTTCAACAGTGACCTTGAAAGACATCAGACGCTGCTGCCGGCAGCTGAAGGACTTGATGGTGTCTGAAGAATTGGAGAGCTTGATCTGAAATTGGTTCTACAAATTGTTTCTACGAATTGTTTCTCAAAATCTATTTATGTTTGTTGCATTAAATTTGGCATTTACATGAATTACTTTTCAATACATTAGTGTGTATGCAAGTGTGCACCGCATCAAACCCTTTTAAGGTTTCCAGAAAAAAAGAAAGTTTTTGTATGAGTTAAATAATCTTTTAAGCGAATTATTCCAACAACAATACTTATTAAAAAATGTTACATTGGATTAATTTTCACCCTAGAATCTCCTTTAAGAGACATAATAAAAAATATTTTAGGAATGGTATCCGTATTTGCAGAAATTGGCCGAAGAATTTCTTAATCACTGTAACATTGAAGAGAACGTATACGAAGAAAAGTCCAGTAAAGAATACACAATTTTCAAAATATAGCGAAAAACTTCTATGCTATTTTTCAGTCGAGTTCAAGTCAATTGGTCTCAACGTTCAAAGTGAAAAAGACAAAGACAACTTAAACATTACGGAAGTTCTTTTCGAGTGGTTCAACGAAGTTGAAAGCTTTAATAACGATGAACAGAAACAGTACTCAAGGTAACCAATGACATTAAGAGTAGTTCAATTCATTACAGAAACTAAGACATTCCTTTTATTTATCATTCAAATCAAAATAATCGTACTTTTAAAAATGAATGTTTTCTGGTACTGTGCTGGATTATTTATGTGGCAATTATACCACGGCCATTGCATTATACAGTGCTTCTCGAAAGTAACTGATAAATTCTATAAAATCGTTGAGAAAAATATTCCAAACAAAAAATGCTCGGACACGTCGATTTTTATTTTTAAATTATCATTTACAAATGTAAATTTCAACCCCCCACTCTTCAACCCCTAATCGCTAACAAACCCAACTTTAAAAATTAAAATAGCAAAGTACCCCTTCTGATACCTCATTTGATAGCATTTTTTTGCTGAATACAATAAATCAAAATTTTTCAAAATCGGATGATAAATAACGGAGATATTTAACCAAATAATTTTTGAAAAATAACAAAACAGTGTAAAATTAAATTAAATCAAATGTTCAAATTGCTGTCCGTTAACCGTTAACGGCGAGGCAATGACCTAATCTAGAGACAAACGCTTGTTGAATATTGTGTAACATTTGCAGTTGTTTTTACCACTCATTGCTAGAGCCGTATCCAACGCCTGCTCGAATAATGGCACTTCTATTTGAATACACTTTGGTAAATATCTCCGTTATTTATCATCCGATTTTGAAAAACTTTTATTTGTTATATTCAGCATAAAAAATTCTTTCAAATGAGTTATCAGAAGGGGTACATTGCTATTTGAATTTTTAAAGTTGGGGTTGTTAGCGATTAGGGGTTGAAGAGTGGGGGATTGAAAATTACATTTGTAAATGATAATTTAAAAATAAAAATCGACTTGTCAGAGCATTTGTTTGAAATATTTTTCTCAACGATTTTATAGAATTATCCGTTGCTTTCGAGAAGCACTGTATAGTTGCATTATGATATTTGTACTATGGGGCATAATTGCATAAATCACGCTTGGTTTCAAAGTATTAATGTATCGTATATAATAATAATAATAATGGACTTTATTATTCCCCAATACTATACATTAAAAGATAAAGAAAAAAAATATATACACATTCAATAATGAGGGACTAGCTGGCGGAGTTTAGCCAAGGCTACTCTTACACTCAACCAGCCGTCCTTCTAATCCGTAAAATTACTTAAATAAGATCTAAAAAACAATGTAACGTAGACTCGGATACCAAAAATTAACAAACGTTTTTCTATACAATCATGAATAAAAGAAACAAGATAACGTGCTAATACAAAAGAGAAAAACAAAACCAAAAAATCAAAATTTCAAAGCAAAACAAAGTGACTATCAAAATGTTCAAAATGTTCACTGCTGATCAAACAATAATTGCTTAATTCTCAGCTTAAACGACGCAACTGTCAAATTTCTTGTCTCGATGGATAAGGAATTGTACAAGGAAACAACATTGTAAGAAAAAGATCGTCTAAACAGGGCGGTCGAGTGCGGCGGCATCGTCAACTCATCCGCAAATCTAATGTTGACACTGTGAATTTGAGATCGCTTAATAAATTTATTTAGAATAGGATAAGAATTTGCAGATAGGAACATTTTATGCGCAAAGGTAAGCAAATGCAAAATTCTACGATTAGCCATATTCAACCAAGAGAGCTCCTTAATCCTAACGGAGACGTGGTCAAATTTCCGCAAACCAAAAACAAATCTACAACAGAAGTTTTGAACTTTCTGAATTCGGTTAGAATACGCCGAGTCGAGACAAGGGCCATAAATAAAATCACAATAATTAAATCTGGACAAGACGAGTGCTTGCGAGAGAGTTTTTCTTAAATATGGATTTAGTATATAACGATTAGAAAATAAAGTTTTTAAATAAAAATAAGTCTGTTGTAAAACTGAGTCAATGTATATCCTAAATCGCCAGCTCTCGTCAAAGATCAAGCCCAAGTTTTTTGCAGAAGACAAAATAGGTAAGGGAGAATTATCGATTAAAACATTGATAGTATTTTTAACGTAACCTGTCAAATGTGACTGTCCATAAATCATGATGCCCGACTTCCCGGCATTCAGCCTCAGATTGTGCTGCACAGACAATTTAAAAAGAGAATCTAAATCAGAATTAATTAATGATTCAGCATATCGAAGCTGCTGAACGGGAAAACTAAAATATATTTGCGTGTCATCCGCGTATGCCACAACATTACAATTCTTAACTGATGCCCGGAGATCAGATGTATAAATAATGTAAAGTAGAGGGCCTAATATTGATCCCTGTGGAACTCCATTTAAAACATCACAAGGTACCGAGAACTGGCCATTCACTCTGACTTTCAGTGTTCTATTACAAAGATAAGATCTGAACAACGAAACTGCAGAAGGTGATAAACCATAATAGGACAGTTTAGCACAAAGGAGGTGATGGTTAATGGTATCAAATGCCTTAGAGTAGTCAAGGAGGACGAGCACGCTAATCAGTTTCCCGTCCGTGGCAGAAATTATAGCATCCGACACCTGCGCCAAGGCGGACGACGTACTGTAGCCCTTCCTAAAGCCGAATTGAGAAGGCGGCAATAGGCTGTTTACACTAAAATATTCATATAAACGATTAAATAACACAGTTTCCATAATCTTTGACAAACAGGGGAGTATACTAATAATTCTGAGATCTGAAAAACTAGAAGGATTTGAGACCTTAGGAATGGGACAGCCCACAGCCACCTTCCATGCATCAGGGAAGCAACTTTGTTCAATTACAGAGTTTATCAAATGCGTTATGTAAGGATCGATAAATGGACTGCAGTATTTAAGCATAGTAGACGAAATATTATCAGAGCCACAAGAATTTAATTTTAATTTCCAAATAACCGAATGAACTTCACTCACAGTTGCTAAACCAACATCAAAATTTAAATTTTGATCGTGAAAATTATTTTCGTAATAATTAATCAGATCACCGCAGTCAGCAAGATGATTCGACGCAGAAGAGAAATGATCCATAATCTCATTACAATCACTAAGGTGAGTTGGCAAGGACCGCTCGGATTTCCCAGAGACACCAAAATCACGGAGTTGATTCCACATTCTACGCGCGTCCCCAGTAGCACACATCTGACTCAAATAAGCCTTTTTCTGCTGCCTGACCACAGACAAAGTAAAGTTGCGAAGCGACTTATAGTAGGACCAATCAGATGTCAGTTTAGATTGTTTAAATTTTGCAAGTGCACGATCACGTTCCGTCATTAGCATCTTTAATGTGTCCGTAAGCCACGGGGCTTTAGGTTTAGATACCCTGACAGTCCTTATGGGCGCATGTTTATCAAACAAAGAAGTGATAAGGTCAGAAAGAATTGCCAGTTTATTGTTAATATCAGGTTCAGCCAAAAATAATGAAATTTGGCATTATGCAAATCCTCCAAGAATGACTGATAATTGAAACTTTTAAAATTACGAAAGGAAATATATTTTTGCTTAGGCTTATCCGTTATCACATTGAGCCTACAGAAAACGAGCCTGTGATCAGACAACAGATCCGCATTCATTGTCCCCGCCCCACACACCATATCGATATTGGAAACAAATACAGGGTCTAAGAGAGTGCCCGTCCCCCCAGTCACCCTAGTTGGTTCGTTAATAACATTGGTGAAGTTGTAAGAATTGAAACAATCAGAAACAGGATTATCAACGTTTAGTAAATTAACATTAACATCGCCCAAACAAATGACCTCATCCGCAGTCGGAATAATTAAAGAGAGAATAATGTCAAGTTCGGTTATGAAATTAGGAATGCTAGACCGAGGCGGACGATAAATAGAACCAATGTGGAACTTTACGCTATGTATTTTAAAAGAAACCCAAACATGTTCTACTACATTAGAAACAGGCAGCTCAAATTGAAAAATTTTAGCCCTTAAGTTCTCTTTAACATAAATCGCAACGCCACCGCCTCTCCCCTCCCTATCAGAATGAAACAAATCATATCCTTAAATTCTTATATTATCAGAAATTATACTGTCAGAAAGCCAAGTTTCTGTAAGTGCACAAACATCGAAGTTCTGGTCCAAAATCAATGAAAGCAGGTCGTCAAAAGATGGCAGCAGCGAACGAACATTCAGGTGTGCAATTTTCATAAAAAAAACGCAAAAAACAGATAGGCACATAAACAGAAGTCGCTCTCACAAAAAAAAAATACAAAAACAAAATAATGGTTAGGGAACAGAGAATAACGCTAATACATACTCTGTTACAAATAACACTCTCAAAAAAGGCAAAAAAGAGAGAAAAAGAGATAACATTTCAGTTAAACCAATTTATCAAATTGCTCCTCATTCTCTATCTTGTGAATACTGCCATCAATTTTCACCATCACTCGCCCATCATAAGTCCACACATTATATCTTCCCCATTTTTCAGCAGCTGCTTTTCGCAGAGATGCTCGTGAACCAGTTAAATCCTCAACAATAACAATTTTGGTGTCCTTTAGCAATTTCTTCTTGTTATAAACCTCGTTTCTATCGTGATAATTAGTAAATTTAATTAATATTGGTCGGGAAAGTGCACCCCTTTGACCTATTCTGTGAGATCGGTCAATTGCGGATATAGGTAGGTCAATACTGAGTTTCTCTTTAAAGATCTGTTGTAATACCGCATCCGTGTTTTCATGGTATGATTCCGGTAAACCAAGAATCCTAAGATTATTACGACGGCTATATTGCTCATGCATGTCCAATTTAAATTTGAGCAGAGTGTTGTCTTTTTCTAAACTATTTACTTTCTGTTCAAGGTTAACAATTTTTATATCCATGTTTTCAAGAATATTTTCAAGGTTACTATTTATCTTCTTAGAGACCGCATTTGAAAAACGATCCAGAAAAGCATCGCTAAACAATATATCTTGCAAATCCTTCATGTCTCTCTCGGTGGATCTGGTCACTTTTTTATCTGCCATAATATTAGCACTTATGTATTTACAGCGATTCTGCACTTTCACAAAATTTTATATAAACTCTTTCCCAACGAAATTTTAAATAAAACCAGAGAGCAACTTCCGCACAACTACATCAGACGCTCCATCGCTACACCGCACTAGCTAGTCCTGGCAAAGAGGAAATCTGCGGTTTCCGTAGTTAGGTCCCAATGCATTTTGTACACAACATAATGATTTAGATTGACCTAAAGTATTTAACTTGTCTAGATTAAAAACGTTTCTTCATCTCTCAGAAATGAACTGAACTGCTATGTAGAATTTCGAAAAATTAGGAATCTATAATAGTTAAGTATCTACGAGTTTATTTACCATACAAGTGCCGTAACAGTTAATATTTCGGGGAAGGAAAATTTTCAAATGAGACTGGAAGTTGGAGCGGGTATGGAGCTGATAGCTCATCGAGCATCGTAAAATGAAATTCCGATACGAGTATTGTACAACATACAAAGTTTTGTCTGCTATCAACGTGACCACGACTACTATATCTTAAGGGGATATTTAAAAGTTCTAACTGTCTCGCTCAAGCACATTAATATTCCCTGAGAAGTACTTAGGTGTTCGTAATTCTTAGATTCTCTAAACATCTTTTGGAATTTCTACTCGAAATTTTGAACGCTTGAGCTACTCTTTATGCAGAATTACGCTACATTCTCAGTTGTTTTGTAATTTCAGAAAAAAATACGCATTTGACATTTTAAGTTGGAAGAAAATTGTCGATTTCCAATTAATCAAAACTGCACTTTCCTTGAAATTACGAGGAAATTGAGAATGTTAGAGCATTACTGCATAAAGAGTAGCTCAAGTGTTTCAATTTTCGGGTAAAACTTCCAAAAGCGGTTTGAAGAATCTGAGAATTACGAACACCTACTTCTCAGGGGCTATTAATGTGCATGAGCGAGACAGTTGAAACTTTTAAATATCCCCTTAAGAAATAATTAGTAAACCAGAAAAAATGATGTTGCACAAACAAATAGGCAGTACTATTTTTTGGATCTGTCGTACACAAAAATTTTACATACGAAAGATTTTCCTCGGACATCGAGATAGTACCAATGCATTTGCTAATCTTAAATGTATTCCTCCATCCCCTGGAGTTGCCTCGGGAGTTGGTTCATGTAGCACAAATTTTGTAATTGACGTTTACAATACGTAAGTTTCATAAATTAATGGTCAATGATGAAGCTTACACACTGGAACATTTGGAGGAAACTGAAAAGTTGGGGGAGCAATTGGAGAGGAGGGAGCAAGAGAACAAGAGACAAGCGATGAAGAGCGATACGAATATAAGAATAAGAGTCACAAAACAAGAACGCTAAGTGAAAGATCACCTAAAGATAGAGAAGACGAAGAATGAAGAAAGTATATGAAGACAACCGTTTACTCTGGACGACGTCCAAAAAACTAGCTATGGAGAAGAACAGGACTGTCGATAAATATTATACGACCGCTATGAAAATGGAATTACGGAAGGAATTTTGCGAGAGGATATGGAAACGAACAAGAATCAGATCAGAGAAAATGAAGTTTTAGAGACGCTCAAACATATACAAATAGGAACTTGGAATGTAACTTCGATAACGGGAAAGGGGTGCGAGTTAGTGGAATAGTGAGAATATGAACTGAAGAAATTATTGGAAATCTGAAATTAAAGTAAACCACAGCAAATGCAAAGCAATGATAATTAGTAACTAAGCGAAAGAGGAAATAAGAGAAATTGGCACTGAAAGGAATAACTTTGAAAAAGTAACAGCATATGAATACTTTGGGAGTGTAGTATCTGAAGATGGGAAAATAGATTTAGATATAGCTAATAGAACTAATAAGAGTATAAAGCTATATTACGCACTGAATAAGACAATATTTGGAAAGAGAGAGATAGAAGACATGAAAACGAAATTAAGGGTACCTATATAATGCAATAGTGGTCCCAACACTGACATTGGCAAGCGAGTCAGGGGCAATGCAAGATAAACACGAAGGAAAAATCATAGCGGCAGAAATGAACTGATAAGACAAATAATCCAACAAGAGTCAATTATTACAGAAAAGATTGAGCGGAAGCAATTGAACTGGTACGGTCACATAATGCGAATGGATCGGGGGAAATTGGTAAGGAAGATAATGGAGACGGGCAGAATCGGAAAGAGAAGAAGTGGACGACCCAGAAAAGGCTGGTTTCAAAGAATAGAGGAATTGGGCAGAAAGCGAGGGAAGACGAAGCAGGAGATGAAATTATTGGCGATGGACTGGAAGGGATGGAGAAATTAGGTTAATGTACGATAAACCGACATCCTATGGGTAGGATTCCAGAAGAAGAAGAAGAAGAAGAAGAAGAAGAAGAAGAAAAGACGTTCCATTTGATTTTAATTTATTATCAGTTATGTGTTGATAATAGATAAAGTACATGAAATTGCGCTAACCCATACTACCTATTTACCCAAGTGGCCATACAGATTTATGAAGTAAAATATTTCTGCGTCTTCAATTAGCCAACTTGCCTAATTAAACCAGTACATGTATATTTAACTTAAAGTTATTTACTTAAAAACAACTTTTAACAATAGAGCAGTTAGATGAAACACTTCTCACAAATATACGTTTACATTGCAGTGATCGGTCCGAAAATGGAAAATATATTAGTGAATATACACAAGCTGTTTGGGCCGAAACATATCTCATTGGTTGTGCATTAGCTTCTTTCATTTATAAGGGTGCACCTGCTCATCGCTTCGCATGCCTTTATGCAGAATCTGGGAACAAACCCGAACATGAAGTGTACGAGAGAGGACTACCTTGTCAAGTATGCAAGTGTGATGCAAACTACAAACATTTGTGTAAAAGTAAGTACCTACGTCGTATTCCATAAAATTGTAATGTCAAGTACTTACTACTAGAACTGCGAAAATAGTTATTTATGCAACCAGTTAGGATATGCCTCTCGTGTGTTTTTGCGAGGAGCGTACCAAACAACACAATGTTCATTTCATCATTTAACTCAATCTTCGGCGCTTAACCGAAGTGACGTCTCGGATGTCCACGAGGGCTTCCGAAAATAACAGATGATTGCCGACGTGTAGTAAATTTTCTCTTGTTTAGCATTTTTATTGTGACATTTCTTTTTAGATAATAATTAATTTATGAAGTATTTTTAAAAATACGATTTAGGGCGTCTGCTGGTGAATGTTAGATCGATTTGGCACTCCCGTGAGATTTCAGTCTGGAAATCTTAAGGAAGAACTGATTACTTGTTTGCAACGCATAAGCTAGTGACGTTTCCCACCGGGATTGCACTCTGCTGCGGCGACGAAAATCCCCCACCGAAACCCGTCTAGGACTTATACAACGACGTTACTCTCCCTTTTTTCTCGGACGCCAATTACAGAATGCTGTTCTGGTTCGGTCCCTAAATATGCAGCTATATCCCTCGGTATCACGTATTGGGACACGCAGAAAGATAAAACGAAATATATATACAAGATATTTACAGTGAAATAAAAGTGGATCTCGCGGTGTGTCCTGATGGTACACTGAGAAAAAAAGTACTATATTTTTCTACAATTTCAGACGATTCCGTTACAATTTGTAGTACTAGGCGCCAAATACACATTGTAGCTGATTGATATGAAAATGTGTAGCAAAGAGTTTGTAGAATATTTCGATACTTTTGTAGTGCATGTAAAATTGTTGGTGTGTGATATAACACTATACGAGTATGGTATTTTGCATTGTATGCTACACGTAGTAAGAAGAGAATACAATTCAACTGTAGCGTAGGTACTATGCATTCCTTTCAGCGGCATTAAGTGCAAGTTTGTAGTAAAATGTTTATAGCAACTGAAACAACAGCTTTGTAGTAAACAATGGTATTATTGCAGAAGCGTAATCTACAAATGTTGAGTCATCATGACTTTACTGGTGTAGTAAAAACTAAAATCCTTGCTTAAATTAGCACTATAAGTTTGTAGCAAAGACGAGGTACTTGTGTAGTAATGTAAACTCAATTCGCTTAGGAAAGAGTAAAATTTTTGTAGCAACTATCGCTACAATTAAGTAGCAAGGGATGGAATGTGTGTAGCTGTTAGAAATACACAAATATTGTAAATATTATTTTTATTCGGAAAACTATAGGTACGTAAGAACAAAATTAACGATACACTTAAAATTAGAAAATCCGTAGCAGTTTGTGCACAACCACAAAATACACATGGTTCCTCCATGAAGAATGCCGCAGATCGCTCTGCACAGAACAAAAACCAGTAAGTAAGTGACCTGCCGTAAATAATATGGTACATTACATTACAAACAGAACAATAAATTCAGGAATTTTGTAATAAATTTACAATGGTATAAACGACGCCTTATACCGGGTGTCAACGAGAGCATGTAACATCCCGCCTTTTGTTTACTTTTCGAAATACACTCTGGCAATCCTCTGTAAGTATTATACTCCTAAAACCTCATATTTTTATCATATATGACTAATCTTATTACTTCCGGTTAAAGCGGAAGTGACATAAACTTTATTATATTAAATAGCAATATATCATTGTTTTTAGATAGTTCGATAGGCCTTTTTATTCTCTTGACAACCATGTATCATACATACCCAAGAACTTTATATTTTTGACGTCAGAGGGCGTTAAATGAAAAAGTCACGTCGGCTGTAAATTTGACGATATGAGCCTAATTTTAAACGTTTTAATGAATTAAACTATTAATTCTAACGGACTGTTTTAATGTCCATGGAAAAAATTTCGAATTTGAAGCAGTACATCCTTTATTTTTTTAAAATAAGGTTAACATAGTCGTTTTAAGTGTTTTGAAAAATGGAATTTAAATTAGCAATTGATCATTGAATTGCACTTTTCATGCACTAATTGCGAGGAAAATAAACTGAAGTTCGAAAAACAAAAAAAATATTAGCACCTTGCTATTTAGAATTTCAGGAAAAACTCGGTTTCAAAAACGAATTTTAAAATTTAAAAATTTCATATAGTTTTTGAAACTGTTTTGTTTTGATGGTGCTATTCTTAATAAACCATTTTTTTCTATTTTCAATTTTTTTGTATATCGGTGAAGCCATTATTGCATTATGGAAAATTTCAGTGCATGTGCACGATTTCACAAAAAGATATTTCATTCAAAAACTAAGCATTTTACGAAAAATTTTGAAGATGCCAAATTCTTCCCAAATTGAACGTAGATTTCAAATATATTAATATCACCTGCATTCGCCAGTGGCGTAACATTGGATTGGGGTAATAAATAAACGGCCTACCCCGTAGCAACGCTACTGATGGGGCTAGCACAGCAATTTTTTTTGAAAATTAGAATTTCGCGAATGAAAACCACACCTTAAATTTCAACTCGATAACTTTCCTAGTTACTAAGATAATAAAAAAATGATGAAATAGAAAATTACTATTGGTAGTACGCATAGTAATTTTCTATTTCATCATGGATTTCTACCAAATAGTCAAGACAGAAAATATTAACTACATAATAAAAAAATATTTTAAAAATATTGAAACTTTTACACCCTGTATCTTTGTTAATAGTCACTTTAGAACATAAGTTCATACAAACTTTTCGTTTTATTTGGAGTTCCTCTAGCACCCATTTTAATTTGGCACGCCCGTTCTGAATCACCCTGTATACAGTACTTTCATTTCAAAACTAGACACCCTCAATAACAACACTTAATATACCTAAAGCGAATTCGGCTTAAACAAAAAACACCTTAGATATCGAGGGGGAAGTTTAAAACTAATACAGATTGAGTTCTAGGTTTCACCCCCTTACCCTCAGGTACCCCTACTTTGAAATTTCAAATAGCACCCCCTACCTTGTGACACATCATTTTAAAGGCCGCAAAAATCTTGAACTAACCACGCCTAAAAAATTGGATTCGATTGATCCGCGAATAAGTTATCGTCAAAAATTATAAGATACAGTCAAAAAATGTATTTTCAGAATTATTATGACGATTTTATAAAATTTACTTTATTATGTGTTCAAAATGTGCTCCATTATTTGCTAGACAATAATACAGTCTGTTTTCGAACTCGTTGCGGACTTTCTGAAAAGTTTCTGGAGTAATCCGTTTACACTCTTTTACCAAAGCACACTTTTCTATATTTTTTGTCATGTTTTACGAAATAGGATTTCTCCAGAAACTTTTCAGAAAGTCCGCAACGAGTTCGAAAACAGACTGTATTATTGTCTAGCAAATGATGGAGCACATTTTGAACACATAATAAAGTAAATTTTATAAAATTGTCATAATAATTCTGAAAATACATTTTTTGACTTTATGTTATAATTTTTGACCATAACTTATTGACGGATCAACCGAATCCAATTTTTTAAAAGTGGTTAGTTCAGGATTTTTACGGCCTTTAAAATGATGTATCACAAGGTAGGTGGTGCTATTTGAAATTTCAGAGTAGGGGTAGCTGAGGGTAAGGGGATGAAACCTAGAAATCAATCTGTATTGGCTTTAAACTTCCCCCTCGATATCTAAATTGACGTGTTTTTTGTTTAAGTCGAATTCGCTTTATATCAAGTGTTATTGAGGGTGGCTAGTTTAGAAATGAAAGCACTGTATGTATATACGAAAATCTTCTGCGCCAATCGAGGCAGGATTGAAATGGCAACCTATCGCGTTTCGTGTAGGCATTTTATATACGTATCATAAAAAACATACGTATATTAATTCGTTGTCTTATGACGTACCAAGAAATGTCGCGGGCTCTCCTACTACAGCAATCGTCAGACGTGATGGCGAGCAACAGAGATACGCAGTTGAGTAATCCCCACTATTCATCCACTACGCTCTCGACCGGGATTGGTTTTCGGTAGACGCATGCAACTGTCAGTGGCGCACGACCATTAACTTCATAATAAATTCATCTATAGTCCAGGGAACCTCACGCCACTGCCTGAAACTAGGGCGTGGCCTTGCCTGCGCGGGCTTTTGCCATCACGTTTGACGATTGCTGTATTTCTAATTTCTAATTTCCATTTTATAGAGGAAACTTTAAGCACAAAATTTTGGTTTTCTTCTAAATCTATATGCTACTACAACTTTGTTGTAACAAAAATAAGAAGGTACACGGACGAAACTGAAATAATGAATGCTTCATATGGACAACATTTTAACAATTTTCAATTCTGTTCCAGATAAACTATTTCCTGACGGTAATACATTCTTAGTGGAAGATGACGACAGTCACGATAATGGTGACTATGATGATAATGACAAAGATGATAATGATGATAAAGTGGGAATTATAGTGGACGACTATGAAAATCCTAGCCTCCAGGAAGTAACTGGAACTAGCATTAGGACATCAAGTAGAAAGCCTCAAGTTTTAAAGGGAGTGCGATTTTTTTCTGAGTTGAAAGACTATGATCCATGTGATTGCAAATTTTCGCTATAAAAGTGATGTTTCTCTATTAGCTCGTTATAATATATATTATCCCGTATTATCCAATGCCCGTGCCGCGGCCTAACTTGCATGGTCTATTTATTCAAGATGTTCTTGCACAAGTCGATAGCGACAAATTTTGAAAATACTTTTCCCCATATACCGGGTGGGGATTTAGTGCGTAATCGGCTCATATCTCTGGAACTATTGAAGATATCAAAATGAAATTTTGCACGAATGTGGGGAACCACATGGAGCATTTCCCAAAATGATTTAGGTTTATACAGGATGTTCACATTCTAAGTACCAGACCAAAGTTCCATTTCTATATCTATGTTCTATGTCCTTACTTAATATGGATTCCCCATAAAATTCCATGAAAATTGATATACTACATGGTGTGGTTTTGACTAAGGAATGTTGAGATATTGACATTTTTGTGCCATTATGGAACCAAATTTATGACGCTACTGACGCATACTAACCAAAGCCACCTAATTTTTTTATTGAAATGAACTGCTGTATTTTTGAAATCTATAAATTATTTTATCATAATACTTGAGATAATACAGGGTGGTTAAGTTAAGCAAAACAGAATTTTTCTCAAAAATTTCAAACGGAACACCATGTATATTATTTGTACAATTGATGGTCATTTTACTAAACTTTTTATTGATGTGGATATTGTCAAGCCTACCAGTAAAAGTTTCGACAGAATGTACAGTTGAATTATAAAAATGTAGAGTTTCGTTAGTATTCTACATTATTTTTGACGATCACCCAGATTTTGTCACCCAAAACTCCAAAAAAGCTCTGCATTTTGTTTCTATGAAATATTTAGCAAACGAAGTTTACATTAACACAAAAAATCCCATTGCAAGATTATTTCTTAAAGATAACATTTTCTTCCATGGCACTCCTTGTTTGATCATTATACCCGACTTTAATAAGACATTATACATTTAAGAATATAACAATCAAGAAACAATTTTACAATAAGATTTATTGTCTTTATATTGATACCAATTTGCAAATACAAAATATAAACATTATTGTGAGTTTTGAGCAGCAGAATAGGGGGAATTCGGCAAAAAGTATATAAACTAATAATGAAATTCAAAAATTTTGATGTTCAATCGTAATATCTTCCGAAGCTATCAGTAGTAGACCTGGCAATATCTACATCAATTAAAAGCTTAGTTAACTGACTGTCAGTTGTGCAAATAATATACAAGGTATTCTGTTTGAAATTTTTGAGAAAAATTCCCTTTTGCATAACTTAACTAGCTTGTATAATCCTAAGTCTTACGGTGAAAGTATTTATAGATTCCACAAATACAGCAGTGTGTAAACCCCTTTCAATAAAAAATAATTAGGTGGCTTTGGTCAGTAGACGCCAGTAGCGTCATAAATTTGGGACCATAATGACACAAAAATGTCAATATCTTAACAGTCCTTATTCTAAACCACATCATGTATTATATCAATTTTCATGAAATTTTATGGGGAATCGAAATCACGCAAATACTTGCGGGATTTCCATTTAATGAAATAGAACTTTGGTCTGGTACTCAGAATGTGAACAACCTGTATATTCATAAATAATTTTACGAAATGCTCCATGCCGTTCCCCACATACGTGTAAAATTTCATTTTGATATCTTAAGCTGTACCAGAGATATGAACCGATTACACACTAAATCCCCACCCGGTATATATTTTTAAATGAGTATTATACCTATTTTTAAATTTTCTATAAGTATACTCCTAAGTAGGTAATTCAACGTTCTGGGCAAGTCAGATGAAACCTTTATTGTTAAAATGAGTTAAGAAAGCATTATAGTTACCAAAATTGTTTTTCGCTATGTAGCGTGACCTATATTTGCTGTATATTTTATGTTAGGATCAAATACAGGTTTCGGCCAATGGCCGTAAAAAATGAACAAAACGCGTTCTGGATATCAATGAATTGCCAAAGTCCGATAAGCCATGTTCTGGTCGCTTTAGACTAGAACGCGTTCTAGTATTACAAAGATTGTCAGAACGCGCTCTGGGATTTCGATTATTTTCAGAACGAGTCGGGCACTGTAACAATAACGCTCAAAGATCAATTTCATGCCTGTATCAATAAATAGGTCTAAAAGATTCTTCGCTCCCTAAAGAACTCCTGTCTTAATATATTTATATTATTTAATCTTTTAAAACAGAAAAGTAGATATTAGACGCAAAGTCCGGAAACGACCAAAGTCCAGAATTTATTGTTATTTTTTGTCAGGTCAACACAGTTTGTATCATGAACAGTCGCACTGATGTTCTATTTTTCTTTGTGGACTTTTGTTTTCTTCACAACTTCACTTCCGTTATTTCCGATACTATTTTTTTCTCGACAGTGTTTTTAGATTTGGAGGACTGGAATTCCTCTGGGCTGGGATTAGACAATGGTACTTACTTACATATTGTTATCGGTCTCCGGTTTAACATCTTTAACGTGTACTCGGCCCAATTCCCTTCTAGCTGGATCTCTCAACTCTACTATAACAGGGGAAATTACCCGGCTTTTAGGTGCTAGCTTGGCCATGAATCCTCGGGCTGCATCAGAGAGCACGTGGGTACGCTTGTAAACCACGTCTCCAACTCCTAGGAGGCGAATCGTCGATTATGGCTAGGTTCCAAGTTTCATAGCTCTAGCATAAGTAGACGTGCGCTTTAAAGAAATCATCCTGTATATTCTGGAACCCAAAATCCAATACTTATGTACCTAAACTAGTTTAAATTTATAAATAAAAATACCTGTCGTGAATTTTTCTACGATTATCTATAGAATTTTCTAGATAATTATACTTCATCTATTATCTTTATCTAGATTATCATTTGCTAAATCATCTTTTATCTGTATCTAGATAATATTTTTCGTAATTATCTGTTATCTTATCTAGATAAAAAACGGTTATCTGTGCACAACACTGCGGATGTGTTTCTTTATATCCCGGCACATTCCCGGCCAATGGTAATTTTTAGAAACTCGGTAGAATGTCTTTGCGACACCCAAGTGTCCAAGGGCTGACCCACCGTGACATTCTTTTAGAACTTTCTTGCGGTACTTCTCTGGTACACACCATACCCAGCGGTAGGAACGTCCATCAGCGGCTTGTTCTATAAAATCATTCGGAAAACATTTAAATATCTTACTCTTGCTTATTCGGTATTCCGGGAATTTCTCTGGGAATTCGGTAACTTTCCTTCGGAGTTTTCGGAGCCAGCGACAGTCTTCTTCGTGAGCTATCGCTGCTAAATCTTCTTGGGAACTGCTAAGGACTTCTTGGGCTCCCAGCCACATCCTTCCTGTTCCAAGTTCAATTTTAGCCTTTAGGGCTGTCAGTTGGTCCATCCCCATAACTATGTCGGTCGTGAGGCCTTCTAAGTAGCTCCACACGCAACTTACGGGTTTCCCATCATTTGAAAAATAATATTCGTACTGGCCCAATATTGGAACTTTTCGGTTGTTGGCCAGACGGTCAAATTTATTTTCATCTGTGCTCGGCTGTATTCCATTTTCTTCCAAATGATTCCGAACCTTGTCTCCAATATAGGAGCAGCTAGCGCCAGTGTCCACTAAAGCCTGGAAACAAACACCAAAAATTTTTAAACTAATAAAAATTCTCGTCTCCCTCGTAGCTAAGGTGGCTGACGATTCGGTAATTTCGGTTTGCGGTTGTCTGGAATTTCTTTCTAAATTTTTTCTTTTATTACTCCGGAATTCAGGTCGGTTTAGTCGCGGATAGGATTCCATTACCTCCGACGACAGCGGTCCACAGCATTCTCGGGTCAAGACATTTTCTTTGCCACATCCGGAACAAAATAATTTCGACTTTCTCCGACAATTATTTCACCAGTGGCCGGTCTGTCCACAACGCCAGCAGGATGCTCTGGAATATTTTACTCTCCTTTCTTTCATATTTCACCGCCTGCAACTACTTAGGTCTGTAATAAATTATGCAGGCCTCTCGACGAGCTCTAGCGTTTACTGATTATTGGAAAATGTGCCTTCACGTATGTTCGGGCCCACCTCCAAATTAGTAATCGGGTTTGTAAAACTCTAGGTATTATGACGACACACTCTCGACGGCGACGGTTTCGGTTAGCAACTATCAAGTATTTAACAGTTCTATCGGCGCGGCGGTACGACAATAACCATTTAATCTCATAAACGTTTACGTCTTCGGAGTGTACCCTGAACAGTTTCTGCTGCGTGTCAACCCTGGCAGAGCAATGCTGTCGAGGCCTCGGCTCGTTCGGCCTATATCGAGGCCAGCGGTATTCGACTTTTGGAAGCAGAATTGCTGCGTGCGACGCGAACAGATTTCCCCCATATTCGCTTTGTACGAACGGAGAAAATGATTATTCATTTGTTTAAATAATTGTTGCATTTTCTTTTGGATCGTTACAAGGTAATGCCAAGGAATCGCGATTCCATTTCGAGAATGTATCTAGCAATCTCTTCTTCTTGCTCCTTATTGAAGACTTGCCTAAATCTTCCCAGATACTTTTCACTTTCTGTCACAATTTTTGTTTCTAACCCTTCTTTGCAATGTGCTTTTCGGAACATTGTACTGATCTGCAGCCTCTCGTACGGATAATTGATTATTTCGAACTTTTTGTACAACTTCTGACATATCTTCTCTGGACCAATTTCCACGATATGTTTTTCTCTTGTAATAGCCAATTCCCTTATAGGCATCTATAATCCGGAGATTAAGAAAATTAAAGACGCCTCTATGAAAACTTCCCAAGATGGGACGTCCCAACTTGGAACTCCATATTGTGGCTCCACTTGAGAAATACTGCGTATTGACAATGATAAAAAAGCCACAAATTTTTACACTTTAAACTTTTAACAAAATTGTAGAAAATGCCACTTCAATGTATGATCTATTATAGATAAATAAGAAATTTGCGATTACTTACGTTGTATGCCTTATTTCACACTTTTTAAATTATAAATATTTTAAGTTATACACAAGAATCCTCGACACTGCGTGCATCGCATGAAACTGTCAAGTAAACTATTGCAGCTCTGTAGGTAACTTAGCTTGCTGTACGAAATTTGTATAGAAATGTGTAGATGTCGCTTGAAGCGTGAATTGGTGGATTTATTTCAATGTCTCGTCTTAGGATACTGTCCCGTCTTGGGTAACTCTCGCCTACCTCATCAATTTGCTAACATTTTGTATGTGGAAATCCCATTTCTAATGAGGGCTAAATACAGCACCTAAATACTCGACACAATAGGCCTGTTCTATGGAAATGTCAGTACACATCATCCAAAGACACTCTATACACTATACTAGAAATAGAACATCTTTGATATCATCAATTTGAATACATCATACCACCATATTTAGGAAGTGAAATAATGTAAGAATAAAAAGGCAAATATTTATTATTTATTAAACCTTGCTGTAAGATGGTAGTCGAGAAGTTGAGTGCTGCTTTTTCATTAACCACATCCCATGAATCAACTTGAAAGAAAACATCTGTGTCGTCTGCAAATGGAACAGTTTCTACATCTAAATGCCGTTTAAATATGACCTCCCCTACTGTTCCTTGTGGTAAACCACAATAAACAATTCTGGTTCCACTCAATTGTGTGTTTGTTTTATCAGCTGTTGTTCTATCCTGCAAATAGTTTTGAACAAGGCAGAGGGAGCATATTTTACCTCGGAAGCCCAAGTTCCACATTTTTAACATTGAAAATGTTTTTATTTTCCTAGTATGGAGTTCGATTTCGTGTTTCATTTGCAGCATTTATACGAAACAGATCCGACTGCTAGCGGCTAAATGGGAGAGCCTAGCGGCTCTGAACTTATTAGATTTAAAAAGAGACGCGACAGGGGTAGTTTGTAGAAGTGGTTACAGGGGTGGGTTTGGAAGTGGCTTGTACGGGTGGTGTTAGGGGTGGTTTTTAGGGCCGGTTTCAGGGGTGAGTGTAGGGGTGGTTTTTAGTGGTGGTTTATGGGAGTGTTTTTTGGGGTTTGTTTTAGGGATGATTTTGGGGGTGGTGTATAGGAATGGTTTTGGGGTGGGTTTTGTGGGTTGTTTTCGGGGGTGGTTGTAGGTTTAGTTTTTGGGGGTGGTTTTAATTGTGGTTTTAGATAGTTTTGGGGGTGGTTTTGAGGGTGCTTTTAGGGGTGGTTTTTAGGAATGGTTTTGGAGGTGGTTTTAGGGGGTTGGTTTGGGGTGGTTTTTGGGGGTTGTTGTTAGATGTGGTTTCAGGAGGTAGTTTCAGGAATGGCGACGGGGGTGGTTTTTAGGGGTGGTTCTTGGGGGATGACTTTTAGGATGGTTTTAGTGGGTGACTTTAGGGGTGGTTTTTGGGGGCGATTTTGTGGGATGCTTTTTAGGGGTGGTTCATGGGAGTGGTTTTAGGAGTGGTTTTTCGGTTAGGTTTAGGGGGCTGGTTTTAGGGGTGCTTTTGAGGGGTGGTTGTGGGGTTGGTTTTAAGAAATCGTTTTAGGTGTGGTTCTTTGGGGGTGGTTTTGTGGTTTTAGGTGGTTATTTTAGGGGTAGTTTCAGGGGGTTGCTTTAGGGGTGGTTTTTGGGGGTGGCGTTAGGGGTGGTTTTGGGGGATTGCTTTATGGGTGGATTTTAGGGGTGATCTTTAGGGGTGGTTTGTCTGCTGGGGGGTTACCTGTATTTCCGATTCACCTGATAATGCGCGCGTGCAGCGCGCTCATTTTTTCCAAGTATTACACATCGGCGCTTTTATTTCTACATTTCACTTACCTCTAATACATATCGATAATACTGTTGCACTTTACGTTACAAATCAACACTACTTTCCATTTTTATCATATTCCAAATCCCACAAGATTTTCACTAGGTACTTCATCATTTTCAATGCCCCCCGATTGCATCTTTGCAAAGGCCTGTGATTTTTTTCAGTAGTAATCTGTTATCAGTAGTGCCAAACGTCTTTGCCAACTCAATAAAAACCCCAAGTAAAGGCAATAATTTTGAGTGAATTAATCCGTAAATATCTTAACAAAGTATGCAATGGCATTGTATGTGCTTAGGTATATTATTTTCTCTAAAACAACACTGTTTTTTGATAGGATATTGCGAGGGGCGAATCGCTGTGGTAAGTAGGTATACAGCACCATGTAAGTATTAGTGACAGTCTGTGACCTAGATTAGTCAAGCAATATAGATGGCGAACTACCTATCATGTCACATTTTGGTAGTAGATAGGGAGGCGACATGGAGTACCCCCACTCCTACTTTTAGAGTGCCACTCCCCAGCCTTAAGCATTTCCTTACCCCGAATCACCGATCACGAGATCATGCGGCTACTCTTGGCGACGATTTAATAACCGCTCTCCATTTTCCTCCACTTGTTTCACACTTAGTTACAATAATTAAACATTGCAATTACAAATAATTAATCAGCTTAGTCAAGTAACATTTCCATGGCTGACATCCTCCAAAAAATATCTCACTTTGTACCTACGTTCTCCACCGAAAACTAACATGGTGATAGGCATTTTATCGTTAAATTTATTAAAATCTACATAATTTCAAACTTTTAACTCGCAGAAGAGAAACCTAAACGTATACGCTACATAAGACTAACATCAAAATTGCACATATTTCTATCTGGGTATTGCCATCCTACACAACAGAATACCCTATTCTCTTCGTTCTTCCAAAACGGGAACTTTCTGGCGCAAATTTTCGAAAACATTATAACCCATGAAACTTTTTAATCGACTCGTAAACAACTCTATTTTCAACAAAATCTGCCTCTTGTATACATCTGCTACAGCTGAAATAACCGCCATGACCTTTAATTCTTGTTAGAAATGCTCTAGCAAAAGCATCATAAATGGTTACATTTAAAGAAACTATGATAATGTTACCATCAACAAGAATTCCAATTTTTAAAATAGCTTGGACTTCATTTACACAATGCGGTTTGTTAAATCCATGAAAAATGTCTATAACAAACGGTCTTGTACGAAAATCGTCCACAATTTAACTTAAAATAGGCCATAACTGATTTCCAGAACTCTTTGCCAGCGGTAGTCAATCTACATTATTTAAATTTACTTTTATATCGGCGTTTTAATTGCCTTTCAAAGCCAAGGTAAACAATCTCTCCGCTTATAATACAAAAATATTTACAGGAAATTAATATGGAGCTTCTTATGGTAAAATTTAATGCATTCACTGCAAGGAATGCATTCAGTTGTGGTAATTCGTGAATTGAACATCCACTGCACTATAATCGGGTTTCAGAAAAAGCCTTAATATGTCTGTTATACCTCTATCAACGAATTAACTAACGTGTGTTTAATGATTGGTAGCCTCACAGCAACAATAATTAATAGATCAATCGACTTACCTTAAGGAAGATTGGTCGTTCGAAGAATTACAATAATGATATACCTACTCGTAGTAGCAATTTTTCAGAATCTACATCTGGTGATTCTCTTACTACCCCCGGAAAATCGCATAACAGGCGAAAGTTTAAGAGTGACGATGTAAGTGAAGAAATAAAATGCGAAATTCGCAACACGTTTTATATGATGAGAGAAGACAAGAAACACATTACAATTCAAACGCTGAATGAATTAGCAAAGCAAAGGGGTGTCATAGATGTATCTAATACGAGTATGTGGCGTATTTTAAAGAACTTGGGGTTTTGTTTCAAAACGGAGAATAATCGCCGTTTTCTTTGAGCAACCTCACATTGCAAGCAAGCGCATTGCGTTTTTACGAGAATACATACAAAATATGAAAAGCGAACATTCCAGACAATTTGTGTTTCTCGACGAAACATGGATTTTTGCTAAAGGAGGAAGTAAGCGCACATGGCAAGATGAAAGCGTTAAAAGCTGTAAGAAAGGCCATGCTTCAAATGGGAAGCGATTTGTTGTATTTCATTCAGGAACTAGGCATGGTTTTGTACCGAATGCATCGCTGCTGTTCTCTACAAAATCAAAATCGGCGGACTACCATGATTCAATGGATCAGAATTCGTTCAAAAAGTGGGTTTTAGAAAAACTAATACCAAACCTTGAGGAACCGTCGCTAGTAGTAATGGATAATGCATCATACCATAGCTTCTTAGTAGAGCCAGTTCCGAGGGGTTAATCAATCTGTGCAATTGTGGGACACAGCGATGTGCAATACTTTTGCAATGTTATGAAATGTTTTGAAATACATATGAAATGCTTTGAAATATATGCAATAGCATGAAATCCCTGTGAAATACTTTGAAATACTTATGAAATGCGCTGCAATACCTGTGATATACTTATGGAATGCTTTGCAATACCTGTGAAATACTTGTGAAATGCTTTGCAATGCCTGAGAAATTACTTTTGAAATGCCTTGCAATGGCTTTGAAATACTTATGAAATGGTAGGTGGTTCTGCTCATTAACTTATGCATTTATTACGTTGTAACATGTGTAAGCTCCAATAGACGGCCAGCACTTCGATCACGTGACTACGTCTGGCCACTCATAGCAAATACCAATCGTAATTCAGTTTCTTCCAGTTCACTGACCGCAATGCCACGCGCACGTGTTACATAAAACATTTCGGCATTACCCGCTCTATTGGATGATTAGGTACTATTGGTTACATACTGTGCGTTCTCTAGGAACATTGTGCTACTGCATCAATTTGTTTCTAGATTTGGATTCTCTTTAAGCAGGTGGGTAGGTGACCTGACCTTCCCTATTACCATTATTGTAGAAATGATAATCTAATCTCGGGGCCGGTATACTTTTTTCAGGAAGGGACCATAATTTACATTGTATTCCTCTAATGTTTATAGAGAATATATTCGAGAAAATCGGAGCAGGACAGCAGTCCAAAAGATCAGGGCAATTGTCTTGAAGCCTAAATAAATTTCATTATTAGGCGCGTCACATGTATTTTTAGCGATTATGTTAGGATTAAGTTTCTAGTGCCCATTCTATCCTTGTGGATGGCAACTTATGTATACACAAGGGTTGGGGAGATGTCACAATTTTTCGGAACACACGGTTGCTGGATAAGTGAGTGTACCTACTCGTGGTCACCTCGATTATTAATATTGAAGTTTCCCGCGGTTTTGAATTGTCAGTCCATTACTAGTTTACATAAACTTAGAAGTAGTTAGAAAATGACAATACTGGGCCAGGCCATCGAGTTCTCCAGGTGCCATCCACTTCTTCGGCAGTGACCTTGAAAGACACCAGAGGCTGCTGAAGGAGTCCTTGAAGAAGAAGTGGAAGTCATGTCTTCAGCAACGACATCTTCAGCAGCCTCTGGTGTCTTTCAAGGTCATTGCCGAAGAAGTGGGCATGTCTTCAGCAGCCTCTGGTGTCTTTCAAGGTCATTGCCGAAGAAGTTGTCTTCAGCAGCAGCAGCAGCAGCCTCTGGTGTCTCTCAGAAGAAGAGCCTCTGGTGTCTTGCCATTGCGCACCCAAGCCGCCATTTTGTGGTCTTTGGCTGTGGGTCAGGCGCCTGCGCCGGGGCTGTCGTGTACAAAGCACGTGTTGCTCATTGTTCAGGCCAGTCCATCCAGGTGCCATTCACTTCTTCGGCAATGACCAGAGGCTGCTGAAGGAGTCATGTCTTCTGCCTCTGGTGTCTTTGGGGCTCTTGGTTGTGGCTCAGGCGCCTGCGCCGGGGCTCTGAAAGTACACGTGTTGCTCATTGTTCAGGCCAGTCCATCCAGGTGCCATCAATGACCAGAGGCTGCTGAAGGAGTCCTCGAGTAATGTCTTCAGCAACGACTTCTGCCTCTGGTGTCTTTGGGGCCTTTGGTTGTGGCTCAGGCGCCTGCGCCGGGGCTTAAAAAGTGCGCGTGTTGCTCATTGTTGCGCAATGGAAGAATGTTCTGGAAATGCTGATGCAATAGTACGCAGATGTTGCAGAATTAATGTTTTTTCTCGGAAATTCGATCGTTTGCAATTGTTTATACTAAATAAATATTGTTATCAAAGTTTGAGAAAGAAACATGTCCGAAGAGATGTTATAATTGTTTTTATTATGATTAAATATTAATAGCTAAGAACGTTCTAGAAAAACCTTTCAACTTTGCCGATAGGATATGTATATTTGTTTGGTTTGACTCCCACGGTCTGCATGCCAATAAGTGCATGTGCACTTAATATGTTCAAACTCTACAAGATGACCGAGATTATGTTATACCCTGTTGTTTGTATTATTACAATAAAATAAGAACATTTTCGAAGCTTACCGCCAGATAAATAAACAATGCTCAATTGATTGTTTTTTCTGATAACTTCTACATGTTATCAAAATTTAGCAAACTCGGCAAAAGCTGCGAAATAAATAGAACGAATCTAATCGCGAGCATTTTATTCAGTAGTTAGTTCAATTGTTCAGTTGATTTCCACGGAATAGGTGCGGTAAAAGTTAGTTTCCCAATATGGATGCGGTAATTAGCCAAGACGATGTTGGGGATATTTTATTGTACCATTTTATCCTGCAAAACTTGCCGGAAAATATAAAAGTAAGTCCATTTGCAGTAATCATTTCTTTTATTGTCCAAGCAGTATGTTAATAAATCTCATAATAGAAGTCATTCATAATAATTTCATTATAAGTAATTAAAAGCATACATATTATCTAATTGTAAACTATTTTCTATATTTAGAACAGACCCAAAATGATAATTTGTGGAAATGTGCCACACATGGCGTCAACAACAACAGAAAATGTGTTATTTTCGGGCCTATTCATGGAGAAAGAAACAACGATAATTTTGTTGGAATCGTGCAGTGAACTTGTGGTCATTTGGGTCAATATTGTAGATCGTAAGTAAAGCATTTAGATTTTTTAATATTCAGTGATAGTAGTGTGAAATTGGGGATTTTTGATTCGCAATTTTAGTAGTGGAAAATTGGGATTTCTGATTCACAATTATTCTAGTGGTGGAAAATTAATTGTTTTTATAATGAATGAATGCATTTCTTTGTTTGTCCGCCCGTTTGTTTGTTTGTTTGTTTGTTTGTTTGTTTGTTTGTTTGTTTGTTTGTTTACTAGTATAATTTCTCATCTTTGTTTGTTTGTTCGTTTGTTTGTTTGTTTGTGTGTTTGTTTGTTTGTTTGTTTGTTTGTTTACTAGTATAATTTTTAACTATGATATTTTTCTCTTGTTGCAGCCAACGATGTATAAGCAGCGCCACGAGCTTGATTACACTGTTATATTATTTTAATGAATAAAATGTATTTTAATAGATCATATTATGAACACTATTATATTATTTTAATTGACAAAATGTATTTTAATATAATAAATTATATTATATAATTTACCGTATTCCGTGGAAATCAACTGAACTAATGAATTGATTACTGAATAATACTCACCATTATGTTAGAATATTAATTTGTTGTGTGCTTTTTTCAATAAATGTATGCTAGAAGCGTGATTTTTTGACATTAACAATTAGTACGATGGACACCTCCCCTCCATGACATAAAAACAAAATTCTGGGAAGTCATGTTTACTTAAGTTCTGCCGAATTAAGCATAATGTTATCAGTTCGAATAATTAATGATTATCGAGCAAGATCAAAGACTTTCTCACCGATTTGTTCTGGAACATTCTATTAAACAGCGTTATAAAAATAAACTCATGAGTGTTTAAAGACCCTGTCAAAATAAACATGATTATCAATTCGAAAAATTTATGTTATTTGTTGATAAAGATCAAAGACTTCCTCACCGCTTTGGCACTAAATTAATTCGTAGAAGCCATAAAATTCAAGGTTTCTTCTGGAACTTTCGATTAACAAGGAGATAAGACGTGACACTTACATAAATTATTTGCACACGGCACTCAATTAATTCTTAGAAGCGATAAAATTCAAGGTTTCTTCTGGAACTTTCGATTAACAAGGAGATAAGGCGTGACACGCACATAAATTATTTGCACACGGCACTCAATTAATTCTTAGAAGCGATAAAATTCAAGGTTTCTTCTGGAACAAGGAGATAAGACGTGACACATACATAAATTATTTGCACGCGGCACTAAAGTAATTCTTAGAATTGATAACACTCAAGGATTCTTCTGGAATGTTCTGCGAAGATAAGAATCTGTATAAATAGAGCGAGATTGGGTGGCATCAGCCAGTTGTTTTATGACCGTTCTATAGTAATAAAGCAGTGTTGACATTACGTTTTGAGTTTCAACAAAGGACATAATATTTTGTGGTGCGAGTGATTAGGCAGTATTGACGATGGAATCGCAATCTGAAATACAGACACTTTCATCAGATATGGTGAAAAAATTATTTGAAGTAAGTTTGTTTTCTTTGTTTCCACATATTTTTGCATGCGCTAATTCGAATAATAATTGACAGGTATGTGCTAATAAAAGGAGTTTGTCTGTGGAACAAATTCATTCTTTTTCGAAGATATGTAAGCGCATGCTCAGGACCCACTATAAATATTTGAAAACTGGTGATAAACTTACTCTCGGTCAGCGCAGACATGTAGAGTGCAACATATCAAATATTAAAGTGTGTTTAAATATAATACAAAACCAGAGGCACTTGGGTTCTGGAATTGCATCAAATTCAAATAAGAAGCGTTCTGGTCGAATTATTTGGAGAGACATCGCTTCGGCTTTTACCAGTAGAATAAGGACCGGTTTAATAATCAATAAGCGTCATACTGATCCAGATGCGTTCATTGAAGATTGTTACCATCTCATTAAGACGCGACTAAAGAATATATTAAAGAGAGAGGCTGCAGCAAAGGTCAACTTTAGCCTTTGTTGCACATTTAAACTATGTGGACAAGGAGAGACTGCGGCTGAAGAGTGCAAATATTTTAATTCCAGCAATACAATAGTTACCGCTTCGTCTTTCTCTGATTCGTCCGAGATGGCAAATTGGTACAAGGAAGTAACGGATAAACTTAAAACCAAGGTACGTAATCAACTTATAATCTTAAGAGACCATATAGTTATTGATGTGTAAACATCTTAGTTCTCGGTAGTAGAACATCCTACATCGCTAATTATTTGAAAACAGTAGTCTAATCTAGGCCTTCAACTACGGAAAACTATGTGATGTGGGGTATCAAATTAAAGGACTCGACGAGGGGGATCGGAATATGGGGGTGGTTTGCTTTAAAGGCTTGACTACTATATAAAATGTTTCTTATTGTTTCATTATAAGCGTACATTTTCATGAAACCAATGCGCGACCTCATCTTCACAATTCAAAACGATGCGAGCTCACTTGTTTACAAATCAATTCTTGTGTGTGCCGTGTCACTAACATTTGTTGTTCATACTATTGCAGCTAGTGGAATTTTCTGCGAAAAACAGTGGCTGGTCCTTCACCCAAGTCATTTCGTTGGCCGTAAATATTAATAAATACAATCCACTGCGTGGTGGAACGTCCAGCTATTTACCACTGCCAGAAGTAATAGCTGTACGGAAGGCTGTCATCAATGTACGTAATACAGATATGGCTTGTTTCTTCCACGCTGTAGTTTGTGCGATCTATCCCGCAAAGGAACATAGTTATCGAGTGTCAAGTTATCCAAAGTATACGAATGTTTTGGACACCACAGGTATTTCCATTCCGGTGAAATTGACAGACATTTCCAAGTTTGAAAGACTGAATAACATATCTATTAATGTGTTTGGATTAGACAATAAGTGTAACGTAATTGGTCCTTTGTATTATACCGAGGAGAAACGGGAAAGGCATGTGAATTTATTATACATTACGAATGAGAATAATAGCATAGGGCATTACGCATGGATTAAAAATATGTCGCGTCTATGCTCACCTCAGTTTTCACGACACGACGGTCGGATTCACGTTTGCGATCGGTGTTTAGTCACCTTTTATTCCTTAGAAAAGTACGATAGACATATGCCAGATTGCTCGGCAAAAAAATCTCACGTCAAAATTACGCTACCAACGGAGGGGAATAATGACATTTTGCAATTTCAAAATTATTGGTTTAAAGAGCCGGTGCCCTTCCTCATCGTCGGTGATTTTGAAGCATTCACCCGCCCAATTTCCGCATGTAAAAATGATCCCGACATTTCGAGTACGCTTACATATCAGAAACACGAGCCGTATAGCGTTGCCTTTTACCTGATTTGTAACTATGACGATAGCCTGTCAAGGTTTGAGATTTATCGCGGAAAAGATTGCGTCAGCTGGTTTGTTTCGAAACTTCGAGAAATAGCTGCGGTTATAGAGCCAATAGTGACCGGAGACGTGGGTATGGAACCATTGAATGACATCCAGCTGCGTGAATTTCAAACGTGTAACATTTGCCACATGTGCGAGAAACCTTTTGGTTTACTGGAAGAGCGAGTGAAAGATCACGATCACATAACGGGGAAGTACCGGGGACCTGCGCATGCGCAATGCAATTTGCTATATCGAACTTGCAGATTCGTACCCGTATTATTTCACAATTTGAGCGGTTACGACGGACATTTAATCATAAAGGAGTTGGCCTACGACACGGAACCAATTGATCTACTGCCCATAACGATGGAAAATTACATTTCGTTTTCGAAAAAGATGGGTGGGGTTAAAATGCGCTTTTTAGACTCGTATCGTTTCATACCATCGTCCTTAGAGAAATTGGCGCAGAATTTGAATCCAAACGAGTACAACGTAACCAGAAGATACTTTTCCAATCCGGAAAATTTACAGTTTATTTGTAGGAAGGGGGTGTTCCCATATGATTACGTGAACTCGTGGGAACGTCTGGAAGAAACCGAACTTCCACCGAAGAATGCTTTTTACAGTAAACTCAACGACAGTGACATTACGGAAGAGGACTATGCACATGCGCAGAAGGTTTGGCGGACATTTGGTTGTCAGACTCTAGCAGACTACTCCGACATCTACCTCAAACTGGACACATTAATTCTGACAGATGTAGTGAATAAATTTCGTTCCGTGTGTTTGGAAACGTATTCGTTGGATCCATTTCACTGTTTCACTTTAGCGGGATACACGTTTCAAGCAATGCTCAAGATGACAAAGGTCAAACTTGACCTGCTGACAGACGTGGAAATGATAAATTTTTTCGAACGTTCACTGAGAGGAGGAGTGGTTGTGGCAAACAAGAAATTTTCTAGAGCGAATAACAAATATATGAAAAATTTTGATCCGTCGAAACCGTCTAAATTTCTCTTCTACATAGATGCAAACAATCTGTACGGACACAGTTTGTCACAACCGCTGCCGTACGGAGGGTTTGCGTGGTTGGAGGACAGTGAGATTGCCGTGATCGAGCAACAGCTATTGGAGAAAAAATACACCTTATTCGAAGGGGATCAAGAGTATGGGTATGCGCTAGAGGTGGATCTGGAGTATCCGGAAACAATACATGACCATCACGCGGACTTCCCCTTCTGCTCAGAACATCGCACATCAGACCTATCCAACCAATCGAAACTGATGCTAACCCTTCACGATAAATCTCGATACGTTATCCATTATAGAAATCTACAGCAATGTTTAAATCACGGTTTACTGTTAAAAAAGGTCCACAGAGTTTTGCGATTTAAGCAGTCTGAATGGCTCAAACCGTACATAGATCTGAACACGAAATTACGAATAGAGTCCAAGGATGAATTTGAAAAGGATCAGTACAAATTCATGAATAATGCAGTGTATGGGAAAACAATTGAAAATATTAGGAAACGGCGCGACATCAAATTGGTGACGCGTTGGGATGGTAAATGTGGCGCGTCGTCTCTGATAGCAAAACCCAATTTTAAGAACTGCGTGATATTTTCGGAGAACTTGGTGGCCATTGAATTACAAAAGACAGAAATAGTCTTCAATAAGCCAATCTATGTGGGATTTTGCGTGTTGGAGTTGGCAAAAGAACTGATGTACAAATTTCACTACGACTATGTAAAAGAACACAAAAATTTAAATGCCTCGCTTTGTTACACGGATACGGACAGTTTTATTTACGAGTGCTGCACTGACGATTTATATGAAATAATTAGAGCCGATGCGAAGGATCATTTTGACACTTCCGGCTATCCCCCAGGGAATCCCTACAATATTCCGCCGGTAAACAAAAAAGTCATTGGCAAGTTCAAGCATGAATTGGATGGTAAAATTATTACAGAGTTGGTAGCACTAAAACCGAAAATGTACTCTATTCTGTGCGAGGACGACGCTATTGAAATTAAAAAATCCAAGGGAATCGGCCGTTCAGCAGTCAAGGAGTTGACGCATAACGACTATAAACGAGTATTATTTGGCAATTTGAAACTTCAGGCCACCTTTAATTCGATTCGATCGAAAAATCACGAGCTCTATTCGTACGAGATTAGCAAGAAAAGTTTGTGTGCCGAAGATGACAAACGCCACACGCTCGATGATGGTGTAAACACACTACCTCTCGGGCACTATAGTATTATGGACCAGAATAGTTTGTAAATAAACGCATGTATTTGATAAATTATCTATATTTTCAATAAAAATATTCTATGTAAACAACTCCTGTTTTATTTATTACAAGTCACCCTTATCTATCCACGAATTGTGTGAGTCATCAAATCCGAGCCACTTCACAAACATGCGATCGCCCCTCCTTCGCAATACCTTCTCCACCAGGTATGTGTTGGGGTAATTGGTCTTCAGCAGCTCTTGTTCGTAGAAACATCCCCGAATCGGTTGCCCTTGGTAATCTTCAAGATGGTACGTGGTTGGGTTCGTATGCTTCACCTTGACGATGGTGAACACCTCGGTGGTGTAGTTTGGAGTGTACCCCTTGCTGAAGACGTGCTTATACTTTGAAATGCGCACCTTGTCCCACAGCTTAAACTTTGTCTGCACCCTGACCGCTGCCGCCGCTCCAAAATTGAGTTTCGTATCCTTTGTGACATCAGCGGGGCGCATTCCCGTCACAGAATGCACTGTTTTGTTGTACTCGCCGACCAGTTGAGGCAGAATGTGGAGCCATCTGTGGTTGCCCTGTAAACTGAACAGTCTCCACATCTTCTCCTTGATGGTTCTGTTCCAGCGTTCCACGCAACTCGCCTTCTTCTCCGTGAACGTGGAGTAATGATTGATGCCATGCTCAGTCATCAGAGCCTTGAAGCGTGCGTTAAAGAACTCCTTGCCGTCGTCGGTCTGCAAATTCTTCGGTGATCGTTGTCGTTGCAGCAGAGGGGCGAACGCTTGCACCACATCCGATGCCGTCTTCGTCTTTAGTGGCACCGCCCACCCGTACTTGGAGTACGTGTCCAACACCATGAGAATGTACTTGTAGTTGCGATTCACCTTCGCGTACGGGATCATCTCCACCAGATCCGCTTGCCAGAGGTCGTCGAAACCGCGGATTATCACCTTGCGCCTCGGGAAGTTTCGTCGTGCGGGTTTGTGTAACTCGTCAATCAGCCCCTTCTTCTCATTCATTCCCCTACCAAATATTTGTCGTTTTGCAATTGCGCCAAGCCTAATTCTAGCGCGTGCAGTCTATCACTGTGTTCGCGAAACAGCAACGCTACACTATCTCTGACCTTTTCCAGGTCTTGCTCGACTATTTCTAGTTTCCGGCCGAGAGGGGCCACCGCTCCTGTACGCACCGCGTGATCAATTGACAGTCCCAGTGCTGCAAATAAACTGTCCACGTAAGCTTTATTGGTAGCGTCGGGGTCTTCGATTGCGTTAGCAACATTGGTCAGACGCTTGTTGTCTATGTTATAGTCCCCGGACTGGGTCAGCAGGAAACCAACTCCAGGCGGTCCGCGCAGAACAAACGCCTGCGAAGATGCTTTCTTGGATCGTCCAACCAGCTGTCGTCCGAACTTGTCCACGGACATGATTGAGGCTCGCGCTGCTGCTGCTGCTCCCCTTCTTATACTATAACCCCCTCCTCCATAAGCTCTTCCACAATAGACGCAATCTCGTTGCCGTGTGAGGTGTTGCCGGCCGCTCTGGAGGCATGCAGCAAGTACAAACGTTGAACCAGTTCATTTATGTCATTCCAATACACGTACTCGCTGTTTTTATCTGTGACGCGCATCAACAGTCCACCACCACCACCACCACCACCCTCCTTTGTAAACCGTTTGATGATGCTCTTGTACTTGGTGCTGTTGGTGCCCCGAGTACGAGCTTCATCCCTATAGCCCACCTTGTGAGCATTCGTGGCCAGTATTATGTTCTTGTACGCGTTCAAATCACGCTTGGTGTAATTGTGCGGGTCTTTGTAGAAGAGCAGCTCGTAGAGACCGCTGGTGCCCGGATACCGTTTGTCCTGCACGTAGACATCGTCGTCGACAAACTGAATGGCCGAGTTTCCAATCATGAACGAGTCGTAGTCATCGCCGGCTTGTCTTCTGACTCCGTACACGGTGTCCAAATCTCTGCGATTTTCATTGCGCAGCAGTCTCTCAATGTGCGGGCTGACCTTGGGACCGGGCATCGTAGGTGTAGGCGGCGGAGTTTTGTCATCGAAAGATGGCGCTGCTGCCGCTTCACCGTCCAGATCGATGAGGTCGTTGGCGAAACTAGGGGGCTGCGTCAGGGCGGGCGTTAGCGTTGAGGGTTCCTTGAGAGAGTCCAGTTTGCGGGTCATTTCTTGCAGCGGTTCGGTGAGTGGTTGGAAGCGTCGTCTCAGGCGCTCCTCGGCACTCGTTTGGATCGACTTGAGCGAGTGGTACTTGCGTCGAATGGCGTCAGCTGATTTGATAATCTCTTTGCTAAGCATCCGATCCTTTTTTCTCTTCCTATTCTTGTTTGTGTCAGCAGCCATGATGTTTGCGAATACAGCTGTCTGTGTCAACAGCTTCCCTTTTATATGATTAGGTACTGATCGAAGCCCCTCCTGTACCGCCCTTGATTCATATCGCTGTCCTTGTCTATCGCCAGGAATCCGTACTTGGATGTCCAGCATGCGGCGCACGCTGAACGAAACACCGACCAGTCCATGTCGGTGTTCACGTGATCGTTGTACACGTGACGTAGGTTCAAGTCGTCCTGCTTGAAGAGAACAAGAAAGTTGACGTTGTCGCGTATCAGGTGTTTGGGGATGTGCGTGTACGTCTGACAGAGGTAGAAGCAGTCTGTGGACTTGTGTCTTCCCATGGCGAAATAGTCGCGCATAACGTTCTGCTTGTCGCAGGCCACGTCGTCAAAGATGAACACGGAATTGGGCAGGGCGTTCTCGGGTGGCACGATGTCCGCGCAATCTCCGTAGGCAAAGTAGCCGACACCCGGCACCGCCCGCAGTATCTCCCCCAGCAGTTGGTACTTTGGTTGGTACAGGGACTTGGAGTAGACGTAGACGTTCTCGAAACGCAACCCGTTCGGTGCGCACAGCAGCGACAAAATCAAATTCGTTTTGCCACAGTTCGAGGGACCGCAGATGATGGATCTCACGGTGTCGGGGAAGAGGAGTCCGTGTTTGAGTCTCTTGTTGGCGGGTGGCTCGAAGCCTGCGCCGCATACATTCATGACCGGTAAACTCTCCGATTGTTTCACGAACTTCATCGTCGTCGAACTAGTATATATAGACGCGTCGAAACCTTTTATACTCCAGTCAGTATGTCTCCAACAGTCAAACCACTTCGACGACGACGACAACCACGCAAGGGGAAAGGACTCTTAAACGATTTGATTGGAAAACTGCCGGTGGAATTGCACCTGCCCGGTTACAACTTCTGTGGTCCAGGTACAAAACTTAAGGAGCGATTGGCAAGAGGTGATCGGGGCATAAATCCCACGGACGAAGCGTGCAGATCCCACGACATTGCCTACTCGCAATCGAAGGAGCTCGCGAAACGACACGAAGCTGACCGAAGACTGGCGGACAGTGCGTGGCACAGGGTTTTGGCAAAGGACGCATCTCTGGGTGAACGTGCAGCCGCTTGGGCCATAACTAACGCAATGAAAGCTAAAGTCAAGTTGGGTATGGGTGTCGGCACCAAGAAGAAGAAGACGGTCAAAGATCGTATTTCGCTCGGCAGAGTGACGAGAGAGGCGCGAGCTGCAGTGAAGAACACCAAGGATACGGTTATGGCGGTGAACAGAGCCCTGGCAGCGGCTAAGCAAGTAATTCGACGCAAAGAGAGGAAGCCGTTGCCGCGCGTCATCCCGGTGCCGAAGACTGGTGGAATATTACCCCTGATACCAATTTTTGCGGGTCTATCGGCTCTCGGTGCGCTAGCTGGAGGGGCGGCAGGTGTAGCTAAGGCAGTGAACGATGCTTCACAGGCCCGAAAAGAGCTAGGCGAACATCAACGCCACAATCAGACCATGGAGGCCATTGCTATGGGTAAACCGGGAAGCGGACTCTACCTGAAACCATACCGCAAAGGCTTGGGTCTGTACTTGGCGCCGGCAAAAAACCGCTACTGAGGCTACCGAGAAGACCACTCACCGACATCGATCTAAACAAGTACGCTTCAATCGATCTGAAAATTCCCCACTTCCGGGGAGTGTTCATGCGCAACGGCTTGCCCGCGGGGAAACCCAAACGCAACGAGTCAGCTATCGTCAATTTGGATGACGCAAGCGGTCCTGGCACCCACTGGGTAGCGTACATAAAGCGAGGGTCGCGCGTCCTCTACTTTGACAGTTTTGGCAACCTGCGACCGCCCGCAGAACTCGTTAAATACCTCGGTAGCCGCACCACCACCATACAGTACAATCACGACTGGGAGCAGAGCTTCAACTCACCCATCTGTGGACACCTGTGCTTAAAGTTTTTGTACAACAACGGCGGATCATGACCACCACCAAGTCTCTGACGGTGTCGTTGACGGGAAACAGTTCGGTCTTGAGCAGCAATTTTTTCCCACCTATCGAATTGGAGGACGGCAACTACGTGCTGGGGCTTGTACTGTTCCAAACCTTCAACTCGGTGCCGAACGTGGACGAATCAAACAATAAGTTCTATTATGGTAGCGGTGACGCGGAACTCGTCATACCCACTGGTTCATATGAGATCGAAGACCTGAACGAGTACCTGCGCAACAATTTACCCTCGGGTGATACCAGCTTTATTCTGCGCGCCAACAACAGCACCCTGAAGTGCGAAATTAAATTCGGGAAACAGATAAACTTTGACAGAGACAACTGTTTGGCTTCTCTGCTTGGATTCAATAGACGCATACTTGCACCGAATAGATGGCACGAGTCGGACTTGCCCGTCAGCATACTGAAAGTGGACGTGATACGCGTAGAGTGCAACATCACCACCGGATCGTACGTAAATGGTAACTTAGTCCACACCGTACACGAATTTTTCCCCCTCGTGCCGCCCGGTTACAAGATTGTTGAGGTGCCCAGCAACGTAATATACCTGCCCATCACTCTCAACAGTATAGACAACGTGACGGTGCGCATTGTCGATCAAAACGGCACACTGGTGAATTTTCGCGGTGAAGAGATAATTGTCCGGTTGCACATAAAGAGACTATAAATAGCGAGGGAGGACACTCGCTTGGACGCATTATAGCGAGCATTATGGGCATAGCCTTTCGAAACAGGTATATAAGCGGGTACGTTGTTGGAACGGGCATCACTTGTGATTCAGAGCAGCAGCAGCAACAGCAGACAAGCAACAGTCCAGCTGTACACCACGCGAACAAAGCTCATCGACAAATCCGCCAGCTTAGCACTGATAGCAAAGCAATATTGACGTCCCTGGGATATCGACTGAAACAAAGGAGGAAGAGGACTTGAGTACCAAGAAGAGTTTATTGTGGGCTTGGTTGAGGGGTATATTTACTTCTCACTGTCTTACGTCATCGGTCTGTCACGTGAACTTTATTGAAGATGACAAACATAAACGTGGATACTTTTCGTGTTCTGGACGGTGCTGTTTTGGACGAGTCCGCACGGCGCGTAGAGGTGCACGTGCATCAACCGTACGTGTCGACGACATTCAACGCCAACGATGAAATACGCATACCAGTGCAGCAACAGGACGCATACATACTGCCGCACCTCAGTTGCATCTACATGGAAGGTAGATTCGTGACGGGTGAGGGTGAGGGGGCCGCTGCCGCTCTCACAAACAACGCTTTCACTTTCCTGCTGGACGACGTCCGCTACGAAATCAACGGAGTGGAGGTGGATCGAACGAAGAACGTGGGCATCACGAGCACATTAAAGGGTATAGCTTCTCTGAATGAGGGTGAGGCGCGTGCGCTGGAGAATGCCGGCTGGACGACGACCGGTGATGCGCCGACCCATGTGCTTGACGCGAACGGGAACTTTAACGTGTGCATCCCGGGAAGAATCCTACTCGGATTCCTAGAAGACTACCACAAGGTGCTGTTGAATGTGCGTCACGAGCTCATTCTGAATCGCTCGAAGAGCGATAGGAACGCCTTCGTGGGTAACGCAGCAAACACCAGGATCGAGTTGAGCAAGGTGCATTGGAGGGTACCGTATGTCTACCCCTCCGATCTGGAACGTCTAAATCTCCTCAAGATCGTCGAAGAGGAGAGAACGCTTCAACTGTGCTTTCGCAGCTGGGAACTTTACGAGTATCCGCTGTTGCCGCAAGCAACGAAACAGACGTGGGCAATCAAGACCGCAACGCACTTGGAGAAACCGCGCTACGTCATTGTGGCCTTCCAGACGAATCGCAAGGGCAATGCGATCACGGACTCGAGCCAGTTTGACCACTGCAATCTGACAAACATCAAACTACATCTGAACTCTGAGTCGTTCCCCTACGAGAATCTCAATTTGGATTTCGCCACCGGGAAATACGCCTTACTGTATGAGATGTACGAGAACTTTCAGTGCTCGTACTATGGAAAAGTTGGCGAGCCGCTATACGGCAGGGAGCAGTTCAAGAATCGCGCCCCACTCGCAGTCATTGACGCATCAAAGCAGTCGGAAAGCATCAAGTCCGGTCCTGTGGACATTCGTCTGGAATTTGAGTCGAGCGAAAATTTCCCCGCCAACACAACCGCCTACTGTCTCATCCTGCATGACCGCATCGTCGAGTATACCCCCTCCACCGGCTCTGTCAAACGCCTGGTATAAAAGTCGCACAAGCACACCGAGCGCTCCAGTCTCGCGTTGGGTTTGTTCGCATGTCAACCATGGAGTACGTCGCGGACGTTCAGGGTTTCATGACTGCAGTCGGTGAATTCATATTCAAAGAAGTTTCACTCATTGCGTTGAATCATCGAGGCGGCGGCGGCGGCAGCAACTACCACTGGGTATTCAAGCCACCATTCGACCTGAACCAGTTGAGGGAGTGTGACAGACGTCAAGCTCATTGGTTGACACGTTTCTACCACGGCTTGAGCTGGAATTGTGGCACGGAGAACTACGACGACATCCGATCGAAGTTAAAGTCATCGGTGGCCGATTGTGATAGGATCTACGTGAAGGGTAAAGATAAAGTGTCTTGGTTGAAAAACGTGCTTCCCGACAACGTCGAGTGTTTCGACTTGGATTCGCTCAACTGCTGCCCCTCGCTAAAGAAACTTCGAGAAGAAAATTCCCGTGTTATCGAACCTTGCATTCAGCATTACGCAAACAGCAGCGCCATCTGTTCCGAAGTTAACGCTCAACTGCTGCGGAACTGGATCCTGAAATACCTGGAACCGCCAGAATTGCAAGAACATCAGCCACAAGAGCAAACTTTAACACTGCGAAAACGTGTGGGGAAAGCCATTGGCAAGTTCTTTAACAATGGTGAGCATTTACTGCTAATGGATCCCACACACATAGCCGAACTGCCCAAGGAATTCCTAGAATATTACGTACATCCGTCAGACTTACGCAGATGTGTCGAACTGGGTATGTTAACCGAAGAGCAGAAGAAAAATATAAGTTCTCATGCATACACTTATTGCTACCATCACTGGGGATTCGAGTCAACAACATATGATTGCGACACTATTGATGGTCCTCCACCACTACAGAAAGACTGCCAGTTTTGTAAAACAGGAAAATATTAAACCTTTTAATATATTCTCATTATTTGTTTATAGGTTAAATATGTTTAGCGTTATAGTAAATGCATGCTTACTATTTATACAAATTGTAGTTATTGTTTTAATTATATTGGCGTAAAAATATAAATTCAACAGTTTTTTATTTTCCTTCAAAACTTAGAACGTATTCTGGTAAACACGTAGAAGAAGAAAAAACATTAATTCTGCAACATCTGCGTACTATTGCATCAGCATTTCCAGAACATTCTTCCATTGCGCAACAATGAGCAACACGCGCACTTTTTAAGCCCCGGCGCAGGCGCCTGAGCCACAACCAAAGGCCCCAAAGACACCAGAGGCAGAAGTCGTTGCTGAAGACATTACTCGAGGACTCCTTCAGCAGCCTCTGGTCATTGATGGCACCTGGATGGACTGGCCTGAACAATGAGCAACACGTGTACTTTCAGAGCCCCGGCGCAGGCGCCTGAGCCACAACCAAGAGCCCCAAAGACACCAGAGGCAGAAGACATGACTCCTTCAGCAGCCTCTGGTCATTGCCGAAGAAGTGAATGGCACCTGGATGGACTGGCCTGAACAATGAGCAACACGTGCTTTGTACACGACAGCCCCGGCGCAGGCGCCTGACCCACAGCCAAAGACCACAAAATGGCGGCTTGGGTGCGCAATGGCAAGACACCAGAGGCTCTTCTTCTGAGAGACACCAGAGGCTGCTGCTGCTGCTGCTGAAGACAACTTCTTCGGCAATGACCTTGAAAGACACCAGAGGCTGCTGAAGACATGCCCACTTCTTCGGCAATGACCTTGAAAGACACCAGAGGCTGCTGAAGATGTCGTTGCTGAAGACATGACTTCCACTTCTTCTTCAAGGACTCCTTCAGCAGCCTCTGGTGTCTTTCAAGGTCACTGCCGAAGAAGTGGATGGCACCTGGAGAACTCGATGGCCTGGCCCAGTATTGTCATTTTCTAACTACTCTTAGATGCTGGGTTTATACGACATGAATAAGAAAAACCAAGAAACACGAATTAGCCTTTACGGTATTAACATTTAAGGAGTTACCTACCGTTTTCTTCTTTCTTATGTAGCAAATTCACATGGAAGAAATTCCTGGAGAAATTTATTTTGTACGTATTTAATTCCAAATCTCCGAGCAAATCTCCCATTGGTTCACTAAATCAAACTAGTATACCTGTTGGCCAATAGGAAGGAAGGAAACATTTGTACGTAAGAAATTTCTCCCATGTCAATTTGCTTTTATTCCTGTTCCTGGTGTATAAATAAACCTCGAAATAAACCCATCAAACTTTTCTTCAGCTTTTTCTACTGTGTACTCGACTGTGGAGAATTTTCGAGTGTGCTGGAAAGAATGTTATTTAATCAGGAAAGAAATTATGATATCTCAGAGATTCATGTTTCACTCTAGAGAGCTTCCAATAATTTCGCCCATTTCATTATTCTAATATTTTTTGCTTTTTGCGAAATTCTCCTTAATTAATAATTTTCTTCAAAAATCTTGCGGCATCCAAAAATTATCCATCCAATTTCTTTAATAATTAATTATTGAATTTTTATTAAAATTAAGTGCAATACTGATGAAATGCTATGCAATGCTTGTGAAATTGTATGAAATACCAGTGGAATGCTATGCAATACTTGTGAAATACTTCTAAGTATTTCAAGTGTGGGACGCCTTATCACGGAGTGATTAACCCCTCGGCCAGTTCCCCATGCATCCTGGAATAAATCAAAATTAAAAGATTTGCTTGTAACTAAAAATGTGCCATTTTCGGAAACGGCTTTGAAAATTGAACTTCTAAATTTATGTAAAGAGAATAAACAACAGCCAAGGTACGCTATAGACGAAATGCTCCAAGAGCATGGTCATCAAGTCCTAAGACTGCCACCCTACCACTGTCAGTATAATCCAATAGAGTTGGTGTGGGGTATTTGCAAACAATATTATGACCTGCATATTGGAGAAGTTGGTTTTGGAGACAAACAAGTTTTAGATATGTGGCAAAAAGCTTTAGACCAAGTCACTCCAGATGTTTGGAAAAATTGTATAAATCACACGGAAAAAATTGTGGAGGAAGACTGGGAACGTGAAGTGCGCTTTGATGAAGTTGAACCGCTTATAATGATTCATCTGAAGATTCTGAAGATGAAGACGATACATTTTTTGAACTTTTTTAAGATCCTAATATGTAGTTATTACGACAATTAATTAGAATTCTTTTTTATACATTTTTTCTTTCGTAAATGTTTCAAATTTATTTTCTTTTCAACTTTCTTCAGTTCATTATTTCAGTTAGGTAACATGTATTACTGTATTTTATTTATATTATACTTGTTTACGTATTACCGACCACTTATTTAGCATCACTTTAGTTATTGTCTGCATTAAGTTTTGTTCATTTAGCTAAAATTGAACTTCTGTAATTTATCTGCGTCGCTATATTCCAATGAAACTCCCGAAACTATAGTAATTCTTATACTGATTGAATCGTTAAACAACTTTGGGAATTACATACATAGATAAGTGCATGCATTTTCCAGCAATTTATTAATCTATGGTGCCTTCTTTCAAATAATCACAAATTCTACTTGTTGAGAATTGCTGGAATGCAATACATATTTGACCCATACTGTCATATTGACGTACGAGCCAAAATAACTGAAAACAACTATATTTAGGACGTGGCGGGTTGTTCTTAAACACTCCTTTTAGAAATCTTTTTAAGTAGGTAAGCTTAATGTGTTTGGTTTACTTATGTTAAATATTACAGAGAGGGAGGGGAGCATGTTGAGAGTTTACCGTTGAGTATGAGGCCCCGATTTGATATTATGACATTGCCGAGTCCAAGGAAAAAGTATAGGGATCTACCAGTACATTTTTAAAAAAATTCCACCATTTCTGGCAATATAAACTATACTGGTTTAATGTCGTCTGTGCCAACGACGCCATAATTGTATCAAGACCTATTGCTGGAAAACCTCTATACGGACGAAAGACTGCCGCACAAAAAATGTCCGGCCTCCAGGGTAAGGTACCTCCACAACAGATGGGTCTGTCTGGAAGGCGAAAGTAAGAAAGTTTTACTTGCTTTGAAAATCAAAGGTTCTTTCATCAACATTTTTTGTTTTTTATATATAGGATACCTTGGTTGGGTTTTCCAACTAGGTACCACGATAATTCCTTTCGCTTTTTCATTGATAATTTTACGTAGATATTTAGTTATTAAACAAAATGGTGGAAAAGCATAAAAATCCCCTCTCCAAGACACTGTAAAAGCATCTGTCCGCAAGGAGTCCAGGTCCGGTTTCCAAGAGATATAGCGTGGACATTTAGAATTGAGCTTAGTTGTAAAAAGATCTATGGCGGGAACTCCTAATTGCGAACATATATGGTTTGAAAGCATCAGTGAGCAGACAATTCAAACTCCGTATCACAAAGGTATATCGTTGTTACTCTTGATTCTTGATCTGCGTAAAAATTTTCTATTGTGTTTATATGAAGCAACGAGAAATATATTACGCAGCTCACACCAATTCCATACTTTTCTTGAAATTTTATTTAAGGGACCGAATTTCACACTTCCCATCCTGTTAACACATGCAATGGCTGTTGTGTTATCTATTCTGATAAGTACCGAACAGTTATAAAGATTGTTAGCAAATGATTTAACAGCATGGAAGGCTGCAACTGACTCGAAAAAATTTATATGGTTCGTCTTTTCCGACCGATCCCAAAACCCATGAGTAGCTTGTCCATTACAAAAAACTCCCCAACCAGTGGATGAGGCATCCGAAAAAATTTCTAGTTTGAATTCTCGACTTGAAAGGATGGAGACGCCCTTGTTATTATTAATGGCTGTAAACCACCATCTTAAATTTCTTTTTATTTATTCTTTTCATTAGACTTTTGTAATTCCGATTGTTATTACGCACTGCTAAAAATTTCTCGCGTTCCAGGGTCTTTAAATGAGCCCAACCAAAAAAAACTGTTGGGCAGGCGGCTACCAGTTTGCCTAGTTTTGTGAATAAATAAGGCGCAGTACAAAGTCCGAATAGTAGATATACAATTGAACATATAGTATTTTTTGTCAATTGTCATAGTGAAACATCAGGTATCTTTTGAATTGTTGATGTATCGGAATTAAGAAGTATGCGTCTTTTAAATCTAATGTAGAGAAATAACAATTCTTATAGACCAACTGTGACACTGTTCCATAATCCTCCATTTTAAAATGAGGGGGATCTATGAAATAATTTAACTTTTTTAAATTCAAAATAAATCAAAAGGAACCATCTGCCTTAAGGCACAAGAAAATAAGACGAAAGAAACTGATTCGATTGTGCATCAGTTTCTGAGACAGCTCCTATTATAACAAGTTTATGTAAAGTGGTCTCAAAGTTGTTTATATTAATTTGACTCAAAACAGTATTAGGAGCATGTCGTTGCCTTGGCTTTTTGACAAAAGATATTTTGTACCCAGAAATCCATTCTAAAATGATAGGATCTTTGGTAATGGCTGACCACTGATCAAAATAATTAGATAAGCGGCCAGCATATTTGTAGGTCACCTGAGTTAACGGCGATATGGACGCTTCTGGGAAGTATATCTCCTCGTTCTCTCCTGCCCCCTCTTGTATCGAGCTTTTGCTGTGCATCTGCCCGAGGCTAAAAAAGAACCACTATTCTTAGCCTGGGAATTATAATGCAACGTCGAACACGAGGGGCCAGCTACAACTGCTGGTTGGGTGGAAGTCAATTGTGCTGGTTTTGAAAATCTATAGGTGGCTTCTTTTTTATTGAAGCTCCTAACTTTCTTTAGAAAGTCTCCATTTTTCAGGAAATTATCACCAAATAACAGCGAGTCTGTTGGATAATTTTCTAACACATCTCGTATGGAGTTGTCCAGGGATGCCGCGATAAAGAATGAAAAATGTCAGCTATTAATTTTAACGGATCTCCAACTTTCTCTAAGTCCTCTGTTCTGTTGACTGAGCAGGATGCCAGGATGGAACTTGGAGGATTCATATAAATTATTGAATGGCACCGCCAATGCGCTCAGAACTGCAGACAACTGATTTTGTAGTTTTATTATAAAGGCATCTTGTCTGAGCACGGCTGAGTTCAAGCAGACTTTCATTTCAGCGTTCAGTTCTGGAGGTTTCAATGCATTACAGTTTTGTAACAGCGGATATGAGTCAACTGCTAATTTCCTTGTCTCACTATCCAAACCTCTTTTTTTCTAATAGAGCCAGTAAGAACATATGCTCAAAACCTTCTTCCTTTTTCATACAATAACATAATATGACAAAAACAAAATTCCTGTTGGGAATATAAAATAAACAAATTTCTGTGGGAAATATTGTTTACACTTGCCCATCTCGATAGCCCTGTGGGGCTCCGTTAGTGTTTCCATAAATGAAAACAAACAAAATGTCTGTGGGAAATAATGTTTATATTGTAGATGCAAAACTCGATAGCCCTGTAGGACTACGTCATAGTTATTGCTCAAGGTCGACAAAGGTTGTTAAAAATCTGTAACAGAAAAGGGATATTTGAATAAAAATGTACTTGCTTGCACTCTCTAAGAGATCCTGAAGGAGATGCTTGAGTTTACGTTTCTTCGTAACACGCTGGGAGTTCATTCTGACCGCACTTCTAAAAACAAAGCACACGCGGACGCGTCATACAACCACACCAGGCGCACGAAAAATTGCAATGAGCATCAGGCCGGACGGATCGACTGGAGCTGGGTGACGACAGGTCCGGATTTGCTTTAAACTTTCGTGCACTAGGCGCTAAAAATTGCTACTACGAGTGTATCATTATTGCAATTTGAGAACGGCATTACGAAATATAAGTAACCACTGGCACTGGCAGTCTACCGCCGGTATTTTTGTACAACAGTCAATCGCACTACGCAACGAGAGACAGTTACTCAGGTACTTTCAATAGTTCAGAAAATCTAGTTATTCGGATGGTATCTGGTGAGAAGCTCTTTTCCATCGGGGCGACTTGTGGTTTTATGTCTTTTCCTCCAGCACCCTTCGGGACCGGTCGGTTGTTATTCGGATCCCTCCCATCTATCAACTAGGAAATTGTCGCGTGCAGTGCCATCTCGCTCTTTCTTCGGTTCATTGAAGCGTATGACGTCGCTCTATATCTTCTTGCTTCATGTTGCAGGAGTCGCACAGTAGAACGAGGCAATGTAAATAGGTGGACATTGGCGATTTTTAAAAATTATGATTTTCTCCGACCTATTTTATATTTTTATATTGTAAACATATTATTGTTTTTAGAAAATACCTTAATTTGGTTTTGGCTACCTACACGGTGGAAAAAAATGTGATTTCAATGGTAAAATCTATATTGGTTAAATATGACAAAATATTTACTACTTTTCGGTTCCCCAAAAAAAAAAGTGTTTTACAAAACTCACAATTTACACTTTGCGGCATATTGAAACTAATATATCTGAAAATCCTTTAGTGTATAAATATTGTTTTTATACTATCTCTTTTATCTGTGGTACGAGATTTCTCTTATCAGTGATTTTGTTTCTCAATTATTAAGTTTTTTTGGGTTTTAAAAAAATGGCTTCATTTGGCTAGGCTAAAATTAGGCGTTTTGGTAAGATCAAACCTTACCTAAATAATGCCCACAAAGATTGGCTGCGACCACTTGCGACCCCGCGAAATAATCGCATATTACGCTTAGGGTGCATAGGACAGCTTAAGTCAACGATTGCGTGGAGTAAGATACCTTTCTAATTTACAGATACAAAAAAATGCTAAACACAAAAGTTACAAGATACGGGGTGGTGTATATTTTAAAGGTATTTTTATTTATACAGGGTGTCCCAATATGATGGTACCGATGTCGACTTTGAAATTTTCAATGGGACATCATGTAGTTTTATGCATTTTTGGATTCTACGCAAAATTTTGAACAAAAAATATGTAACATGTCCTATACCGATCTTCATTTATTTTTGAGATATTGACGTTTGAAAATTGAAAATTTTTGGATTTTGAAGTGAAATATCTCGAAAACGGGTTAAGTTAGCGCAAAACGGCTTTGAGGCTCCTATCGTCGTTTTCAACTTTCAATCATTTGACATCAATTTCCGGTTTAAATTGCACATCCCCATCCGGTTTTAATGGAAGTGTTGGTTAAACCTGAAATACCTAACAATATGGATGTCAAATTGTAGAAAATTAAAAATAAAGGTAGGAACATAGAAGCCGTTTTGCTGTATTTTGAACCGTTTTCAAGATATTTGGATTTAAAATCTTCCTGTCAATATCTCAAAAATAAATAAAGGTCGCTATAGGACAAGCCGTATATTTTTATCCAAAATTTTGCCTAGAATTCAAAAATGCACAAAAGTACATGGTATATAAGAAGGGTAGATATACAGGGTGTCTCATGGTTTATGGTACCTTAGACGTATCTGGAGAACGCATTTTTTTTATTTTTTTATATTTTTTTATGGTCATAGTTGGCCGTGATCTACCTTTTAAAAATATTTTCAAGAATGCAGTGTTGCCACATATAGGTAAATTTGGCGACCACCTTGTAGAGGTGAAAAAATTGCTACACAAAAGTATTTCTCGATTTTTATAAGCTTTTGATATAAAGTCAGAAAAAATTAAAAACTGAAATGTTAAATTTCTTTTTTTTTGCGGATGTATCCGGAAGGCATAAGAATATTTTTAGTTTCTTATTTAAGTAAGCTTTAAAATGAGCAAATTTGTCAAATTTAAACTACACATTTGCTATACCTTACGATTTTTAAATCGTTACGGTAAACCTCGAATCTTAATCACCCTGTACTGTATTACGTCAATTTTTTAATCAAAATTGGAAAAAAAAACATCTTATACAGTTATCAAACTAAAATAACTAATTCAAAATAATAAGACCAAAAAGTTATTGCGAATGTCCTCGAATGTCCGAGTTTTCCTATACTTCGATCTACTGTGAGTCGTCGCGATCTTTTCTCTTACACGAGAGAACAAAATAATTAACGCTAATCTAAGTTTATAAGATCTATAGCGCGTTCTAATTATGCTTTGTTATAAGTCTGAGAGCCACATACACTTACTGCCATGTCCATCGCACTTATTTTCGGAAATCTGTATGACATACAAACATTGGCTATTCACGAATGAAAACTTAGCACATGGTTTGTGCAAGCAAAACTTAGCAAACCGAGAAACTTTAGTCGCAGTATGATCCCGCCATACAGAAATTCACAACCAAATGCTGTGATGTCACCAGAGCAGGGTACAGGCTTTCTGTATTACGGTGGCTTCGGTATGAAATAACCATATCTACGGGATGAATCTATGAAGAAGATCACTACTCCCTACAAAAAGTCGGTATCGGTACATTTCCTTTTCCAGTTCGTTTTATTATCAAGCGCAAACGTTGTTGACATGTAGGTACGTATTTTCCAATACCGAAAAATTAGCTCTGCAAGTTTCAGAAACAATTTTATGCTTCTGGAAAAATTATTGCAGAAAAATTGAAACCTTCAAATGACCATCCTGTTGCCAATAAGCTAACCGTTCTTCAAAGTTGCGACAGTGCTCATAATTATTGAATCTTCTTTCTCAGTAAGACATCTAACTTCTTCCAATAGTACCTACCTAACACAGTTTTCCAAGAGACATTCTCATATAGTTGCAGTAATCATTCAACGAGAAACGTGGTCCTTCCAGAACCCGAAATTCTATTTATCTAAGTACTTCTTGCACCACAGTTTCCATTTGGCATTCCTATCATATATTTTTGCAGAAACTGAATGCCCGCGTGTGTGACCGAGTTTTAATTCTACAAACACATTGTTTAAGCATACCATAGATACATAGGAATGGAAGAACATGTACTGACCACACCCTTAATAGCATGTATGAACAAGATGTAAATAATATGCATGCTTGCTATTAAATCCTGTAGTGCGGGATCACCACATGTATGGGAAACATTTTTGCACATCCAAGTCATACAGACAAAACGCTAGGTGAGTAGGGGCGTTTAAACACGATAGTAGAATCAAAAATCACCAGAATAATGCAACGTGCAAGAGAAGCGCAGAGACTGCAACCAAATGACTTATTGTACTCAAGTAAATGTAGTAGGTATAGACTATACACAGGCAAATCGTAAATCTTATAAACATTAAGATAATTAATAAAAGAGACCACTCAATGGAGTGATACTCTTGCACTATCATACTTTACACTAACTTATTGCCTCTGGGAGGTAGATTTCCGAGCTACTTTACATTGTAGTAGGTATATTAAAAAAAGGAATCCGAAAATTGATTCATAAGAAAATGGTAAGGAGAACAGTTCTTAAAGGTAAGCTTAATTCCAAATAAATATGTTGTCATAGTGCTAGAAAATTTTTACTAGAATTGTCAGATAAATAGAAAACTGAAGTGGTGAAATTTATTATTTTTTAAAGTCATAACCGCTGGGGTGAATTTTCCATAATAATGATAATCGGCACCATTTTGTATTTTCTTTGTATTATCGCAAGTCTGCAAAATGAAATTCACGGTGATACAAAGGTATGTAGAATCTTATTAAAAATGTTTATAGGTGTCCTGAAATATGTATGTCTGAACCTTCCAGTACTAATACATATTTCATTTGAATTAATTAACACGGTCAATATAAAATAATAGCCGATAAAAATTATAATAATGACTCAAGTAACTGCACCGTTTGGTTCACCTATGTAAATAAACCGTTCTTGCAAATTTAGTTTTTAAATATTTTCGATTAAAACCAAATTGTTTCTGAAACGGGGGAAGCATCGTTTACTTTTTTATGTCTGTTTCTTGCTAAGTGCACTGTGGCCCATTTTAAAAGAATCAGCTAAATATCTCATAAATCATAGCAAGTACAAGAAAAAGTTTTTAATAAAAGTTGTGTAGTTGCAAGGGGGAAAACTGGCGGTGATATCAAATTTGACATAGGTGGCGCTGCGGACGTCAGGTGAAGGTCAACTTCAATTTTTTAAATGATTTAGTATGATTTCTGTTTTAGTATTCGATACAACATTTAATTTTGAACAAAAAAGTATTAGGGTACATATGGGGTAAAGTTTATGATTTCTTCTTGTACGTTGGCGTTTTAGAACGCCTTCGTTCTTCAAGCAATCCAATCCTAACGTGACTTGGGTGTCGTCGATTTGGAAAACTAGCACGATACAAAGTTGATGCAGCTCGATAGTTCATACCACATTCCCCAAGAACAAGTAAAATGTCCACGATCTCGTTTGCTGTGTAGTCAGGCATTTTTTCCAGTCAATTTATGTCTAAAGCATTAAAAATCATGTAAATCAAATACTAGACAATATGACAAATTGACTTTTCAGAAATAAAAACAGTTGACCATAAAGACATTATTTCCGTGTCTTATGATCTGCAGATAACGCGCTGACCTACTTGATGGAATTAAAATTCAGTGGACAGAAGAAATCGAAAAAATGTAAAATATAATCTTTAATTTTCAATATCTCTATATCCATAAACTTTGCCCCAAACGTACCCTAATACATTTTTATTCAAAATTAAATGTATCGAATTCTAGAATGAAAATCATACTAATTCATTCAAGAAATTGAGGTTGACCTTCACCTGACGTCCGCAGCGCCACCTATGCCAGTTTTCCCCCTTGCAACTACACAACTTTTATTAAAAACCTTTTCTTGCTATGATTTATGAGATATTTAGCTGGTTCGTTTAAAATGGGTCACCCTGTACATATAGCTTGATAATGGTCGTTTTCAATGTGTACACCGTGTCACTGCGATCTCTCAAACCGGAAGAAATTCAGAATTAATCAAATTACAAAAGTTGCACAATTTCTTGCACTTTAAGAAATACCTGGAGAACGGTCACTCAAGTGTCGCAGGAATTGCTTATGGAGCCGTCACGGCATGGACGCGCCCATGCCGTGACCAGCAAGATTTATGACTTTATTCCTACACATACTTAGTGTGATGAAATTTTCATTGTTTTGATGTTATTCCATCTTATGACATTTTTATAGGTTTGAGAGCCTTCGAGAATCAATTCGTTGCTAATGAATGTTGCTCACAGGCGAATCGTTTAAATTGGCTCCTTTACTAATAGGAAGTCTAAAAAGTCTTCTAAATGGACAAAAACTTCAAACGCTTAAAAGTCAATTTTCTTAAATGTTCTTAATCACACCTGTGAATAGCTGAGAAAGTTTTATAATAGGGAGGTTCGGAGAAAAATAAGATATCTATTTTTGGCATGAAAATGACAGAAAATTGTTATTGTAATTGATTTACGGCGAAATTTTTTTCAACAAAATTTATTTGCGGCGTAATAAGCGAAAGAAATTAGCTTATCACGCCCACATGCTAGTTCGCTTTGTTATTGGTTTGACGTCAGAGATTCGTAAGACGCTCCTCCCACTTCTCTTGAAGAGCCCGTGAAGCAGTACCTATCTCATAACATATTTATTGGGACTATTTCGAGCGTGAATTTTTAAAGTAAGGTGTCAAGGAAACATAAAACAAAGACAACATAATAGATATAATGATGCAACAAGGGTTTCAAAAGTCCGATTCACATAATTTGCCATATTTATGTAATAGGTAGGTAAATGTCCCGGTAAATGTGGAAATAGTGTGTGATTCTTGCATCTAACCCCAATTTCATTCAACCTCAAAACAGTACCTAGTGTAAAGGCAGACCGGTATAAGTAAAACAAAGTCAACAATTTATTAACTGTACATGCCTTTTATAATTCAGTATAAGTAGGTATGTAGATTGTAGATACCTGCTTACTTCTGTTTGTAAAATAGGTACCTACCTATATTCTCTAATAGAATACAATACATACCTACTCATTTATGTAGGTATGTATACCTAAGTGATTGACAAGTTATCAAGTTAACAGTTTTATAACGGATTGGATTTTTTTTAAAAAAACGGAAACAAATACAACTCACGCGAATCAAAAAACTACGCTGCGTAGGTAATAGGTACTTGTTTAACAAAAAGAAACAACTGCTATATTCTGGAACGGTTAATGTAGAAACTCGGAAGAGACTCCTTAAAAACGCATGTATGGAGTACGAAATTATACCTATGGGTGCGGAACTTGGACAATGGGAGAAGCGGATTGAAAAAGAGTAGAAGCGTTTGAAATGTGATGCTACAGACGGGTGTTGAAGATACCGTGGATAGACAAGTTAGCAATAAGGAGGAATTATAAAGAGTTGGGGAAAAGAGAAAAGTATGGAAGACAATAAAGAATAGGGGATAGGATCGTAGGTTGGTAGGATATCTTCTGAGACACAAAGGAATAGTTCGCGACATACTAGAGTCAGAGATAGGAATAAAGAGGTAGAGGTTGGAGCTGATTAGACTACTGCTCTCAAATAGTTGGGGATGTAGAATGTTCTACTTTTACGGAAATGCATAGGCTAGCTCAGGGAAACGATAGAGGTACGCGTCCTACCAGTCTTCAAAAGAGAACTTTATGATGACGTACTATTTAATTATTATTGTAAAATAGTTAATAAAATTTCCTTTTTTAGTTCAGGGAGGGAACGCTACGGCTATTCAGTATTTGGCTCCGTCATGCTCCTAGCATCCTGTTTCAAATTATGCTAACCGTAACACGTTACCAAGTCCCAGAAAACTGTCGATAAATTACATTATGTTCGATTTTATTTAGAGTGGCTAGTAGTTAGAAAATGACAATACTGAGCCAGGCCATCGAGTTCTCCAGGTGCCATCCACTTCTTCGGCAGTGACCTTGAAAGACACCAGAGGCTGCTGAAGGAGTCCTTGAAGAAGAAGTGGAAGTCATGTCTTCAGCAACGACATCTTCAGCAGCTTCTGGTGTCTTTCAAGGTCATTGCCGAAGAAATGGGCATGTCTTCAGCAGCCTCTGTTGTCTTTCAAGGTCATTGCCGAAGAAGTTGTCTTCAGCAGCAGCAGCAGCAGCAGCAGCAGCCTCTGGTGTCTCTCAGAAGAAGAGCCTCTGGTGTCTTGCCATTGCGCACCCAAGCCGCCATTTTGTGGTCTTTGGCTGTGGGTCAGGCGCCTGCGCCGGGGCTGTCGCGTACAAAGCACGTGTTGCTCACTGTTCAGGCCAGTCCATCCTGGCCCCATCCACTTCTTCGGCAATGACCAGAGGCTGCTGAAGGAGTCATGTCTTCAGCAACGGTGTCTTTGGGGCCTTTGGCCGTGGCTCAGGCGCATGCGCCGGGGTTTTCGCAAACGTTCTGGAAATGACGCCGACCGGGATTCGAACCCGGGTCCCCACGCACCGGAGCCCTCACTCCAACCAACTGAGCTAATCGGCGGCCCACAAGCCCGTCTTTCAAATCATCCGTATATACTTATGATTGTAAACAGAAGTTACAGAATTAATATTTATTTTCTCGGAAATTTACAATTGTTTATACTAAATAAATATTGATATTAAAGTTTAAGAAAAAAGCACGTTCGCCGCCGATAAGAGATGTTATAATTGTTTTTATTATGGGAAATAACCTTTCATCTTGCCGATAGGATATGTTTGTTTAGGTTTGATCCCACGCTCTGCATGTGCATTTAATACCTTGTAGACACTACAAGGTGACCCGTTTGTTTGTTTGTATTATTACAATAAAATAACATTCTCCAGTTTGTTTATTTGAAATTACTTGTAATCTTAATGCGTTTCGGACACCTGTGGGAACCATCTGATTGATATATGCAAACATCTTAGTTCTCGGTAGTAGAACATTCTACATCGCTAATTATTTGAGAACAGTAGTCTAAATTTAGGCTAACCCCTACGTAAAAACTATGTCATGTGGGGTGTAAATTAAAGGACTCGACTAGAGGTATCGGAATATTGGGGTGGATTTTAGGGGTGGTTTTTGGGGGTGGTTTTTGGGGGTGTTTTTTGGGGGTGGTTTTTAGGGGGTGGTTTTAGGGGTTTTAGGGGTAGCATTTAAGGGTGGTTTTTAGGGGCGGTTCTTGGGGTGGCTTTGGAGGGTGATTTTTGGGGGTGGTTTTTAGGGGTGGTTTTTAGGGGTGGCCACTCACTGACCGCGCCCCCGGCCACGCTCCTTGCCCCGCCCACCTAGATCATGTAGGGTATCAAATTAATCAGCTCGATGAGACAAAAAGGAATCTATAGTTATTCTCCTACTTCCGAATTCTTATCAGTAGTTGTCTGTCTGTATGTCTGTCGGTCCGTCTGTCTGTCTATCTGTCTGTCTGTCTGTCTGTCTGTCTGTCTGTCTGTCTGTCTGTCTGTCTGTCTGTCTGTCTGTCTGTCTCTCTGTCTGTCTCTCTGTCTGTCTGTCTGTCTGTCTGTTTGCGAATACAGCTGTCTGTTGACACAGACAGCTGTATTCGCAAACACCATGGCTGATGACACGAGCAAGAATAAGACTGCGCATGCGCACGGTTGTATGGAGAGTATTTAAGCAAGAAAATTAACGGTGCTGTCAGTTAGTACTTGTGCTTCAACAAGGGAACCGCATTTGAATAATGACACACATAAACGTAGACACGTTTCGTGTTCTGGACGGTGCTGTTTTGGATGAGTCAGCACGCCGTGTCGAGGTGCACGTACATCAGCCGTTCGTGACAACAACAACATTCAACGCCAATGACGAAATTCGCATACCAATCCACCAACAAGACGTTTACGTACTGCCGCATCTAAGCAGCATCTACATAGAGGGCAGGTTCATCAAGGAGCCAAAGACCACAAAATGGCGGCTTGGGTGCGCAATGGCAAGACACCAGAGGCTCTTCTTCTGAGAGACACCAGAGGCTGCTGCTGCTGCTGCTGCTGAAGACAACTTCTTCGGCAATGACCTTGAAAGACAACAGAGGCTGCTGAAGACATGCCCATTTCTTCGGCAATGACCTTGAAAGAGACCAGAGGCTGCTGAAGATGTCGTTGCTGAAGACATGACTTCCACTTCTTCTTCAAGGACTCCTTCAGCAGCCTCTGGTGTCTTTCAAGGTCACTGCCGAAGAAGTGGATGGCACCTGGAGAACTCGATGGCCTGGTCCAGTATTGTCATTTTCTAACTACTGTGGCTGCAATGGGGCAGCCGATAATTTTATAAACTTTTGCAATGATAAACTAACTCGCGAAAATATCGATAATGCTGACCGATTTTCCTTCTGGCTCCAACGAACCACTTTTTCCGTTTTATTGGTGTACTGTACGATGTATTAGTCTGGGTACAAAACAGAAAACACCAGTTAGAACCAGTTAATAATATTTAACAATAATATTTAACAATGCATATGCATAATATTTATGGGACTGCTGCGCGCTGAAGCTGGGACTTGTATGTTATACTAAGTTCTGACGTCACGCGGCCTACTCTCGCTGCAAGGTACGATTTCTAGCCTCGCACCGACGGAAAACTTTGCAACGGCTTCACAGGCAAAGGAATTTTTTTTAACAAAAATTAACAACATAACTGCCTTCAGTATAAAAAACTCTATAAATTTTAATGAAATTTGAAAATTACCGAACCTGCCTATTAATCATATTAGGTATTCCTGAGGGTATTCCTATACCCAAACTCGGCGGCTCTTGAGATAATTTCAAAAATTGTTAAAAATAATAATTTTTGTCATTTCTGTGTAAGAAGGCTATGAAATAATAAAATGTGTCTCAAACGATTGCTAAATTAAATGAATTTTCCTATATTTCGCAAATATTTTCATTTAAATGCATTTACCTAGTATTATTAATTTCAAGTACTTACGTGAAATATCGCCATTTCTAGACGGTTTTAAGCAAACGTGGATTTGAATGCATTGTATTTATTATAGTAGAGTGCTCAATGCTTGCAATGACGCAGTTGGTAGGGGGTCGCTGTTACAACCCGCAATTTCTTGCAATCACGTTAATGTTTTGACTATAATATATCCAAAAGCTATCAAAAGGCCACTATATCCAAAAACTGAGTTACTGGCGTAAAGAGCGTAAAAATTGTTAGGTATCGTTTGGCATTAAGATCATTAAATTTTTTGTGGCACTTATATCTTAAAAAAATTGCTGAAGAAACAATTTAGTACAGGCCCTTACGGTAGAAAATTTTTTGAAAGCTGAATATCTCTGTTCGAATGTCGAGAAAATTTTGCAAGATTTCGACAATTTTTACATTTACATCGCGAAAACTTTTAAGTTAACGCCTAAATCGAAAAATTTTGTTCTTTACAAAATCTTGTACGCTTCTCTTGGAGTCTGATGGTTCAATATGCAGATTTTTATCTTTTACGTATATTGAGTTGTGTAATTAAACATAAAAGGATGTAAGAAGTGCGACCGGTCGCCGTCCGACGCCTGCACGCGTCCCCCTCACGTAGCTCCGTCTGCGTCTTGCTAAAATATGTTCAAGAAGTTATAAATACTAACTTTTTTCGCTGTCATTCTGACAAAAACATCTTGTCTTACCAGATTTTATACATATGAATTAAATAATTGTAAGTAGCAAATTCCACCATGGCTTACGCCGGTAGAAGAACGGCGCTACGGCGAAAAGTGAGATGCAAACCAGCGCAGCGTGAGGGGAACGCGTGCTGGCGTCGGGCGACGCGACGACCGGTCGCGCTTCTTACATATTTTTATATTTACCTATTTAGCGGGCCCGGCAGACGTTTTCCTGCCTAAAATTACTTTTCGTATTGAAATTTTGATTGATTTTGATCGTTTATTCAATGTGAAACATTTTTCTCCATTTGGAGTCAAATTCTGATTGCGTGTTTGTATTACTGCATTATTATTCGATTATTCAGGTTATGTTCCATGCGATCGTCATATAATCGATCTGTGTACGCTCATTAGTGTCTCTTTCGCAATCTATCGTCGGCATTTTGGTTTTCCCGTTCTTCCTGTGTCTGTTCAGATCGGGATTGTGACAATCACAGTCTCTCCAACTCATTTCGCTTTTCGCGTTGTCCATCGTTCTCATTCAGTCGTGAGCTTCCTGTTCTTCTTGCTATAAGTACGTGTGCGGCGACCAATGTTGCTCCTTCTGATCGGCGGCATTGCACTATTGATCAGAACACAAACAACAGCACAAATTGCAATTTTTCTACGTACGGAAGTTTTCGTTCGACGATCGAAGCTTATTGAACAGGACTGAAAACAACGACAATATCACTATCTGTTCACTTATACACATTTTTTTATGAACCATCCTCACACAATTACCAACAAAATAAAAAACAACAATCCAATCCGTCGAGTCGTTCCTTCATTCTAGATATTGACACAATTACCTGATTCGTTTAAGAATTCGTTTAAAATATGTTGCTTAGGCAGTAAAGCGCCGTTACCCATTTCATGAGAAAAACTATTTCAAATTTACCTGGCTACATCAAATGTAATTTTATTTTAATTTAGGGTGGAATGCGTTTTTCCAGATTTTTCTTCAGATCTTCCCGATTTTTTTCAATTGGAAACATTCACTTGAGTTAATTCCATCCCGGGAGCATAACGAACAAAACGAAAAAGAATCAACCAAATATGTCGTTCCTCTCGTCAGTTATGATCGAGAGTGCATTATGATTTTTACAGTTTTTCGGAATTTTCCGACTTACGCATATCTATCGTTTGAATTGTTGAGTTCATACAAAAATCCCATAGAAAAAAATCACTTTCTATTTTTCCCACATTTTCCAATTTTCCGGGCAACTTTTCCAATTTTTCTTTCCCTAAAAACCTTATTTGGACTATTACGAATATTTAAATAAAACATTAGCCAAATCGGTCCAGCCGTTAAGCACTTTCAGTTTTTCCCGAATTTTCAAATTTTCTGGCTGATTTTCCAAAACTTTTCTTTCATACAAACCTTGTCCAGCCGTTACGCACTCTCAGTTTTTCCCGGATTTTGACATTTTCCGGTGGATTTTCCAAAACTTTTCTTTCATACAAACCTTGTCCAGCCGTTACGCACTTTCAGTTTTTCCTGAATTTTAACATTTTCCGGTGGATTTTCCGAAACTTTTATTTCATACAAACCTTGTCCTGGCAATATTTGTCAGGACAATTATTACGAACACAACAAAAAAACAATCAGCCAAATCAGTCGAGCCGTTCTCAAGTGATGCTCTTTCATACATGCGGCAAATGATTTTTAGTTATATAGAATAGATTACACAACTCAACATACGTAAAAGATAAAAAACTGCATGTCGAACCATCAGACTCCAAGAGAAGCGTACGAGATTTTGTAAAAAACAATTTTTTTTAATTTAGGCGTTAACTTAAAAGTTATCGCGGTGTAAATGTAAAAATTGTCGAAAACTTCCAAATTTTCTCGGAAATCGAAGGGAGATATTCAGCTTTCAAAAAATTTTCTCTCGTAAGGGCCTCTGCTAAATTGTTTCTTCAGCAGTTTTTTAGAGATAGAATTGCCACAAGTGATCTTGGTGTCAAACGATAGTAATTTTTACGCTCTTTACGCCAGCGTGCATAACTCAGTTTTTGGACGTAATGCCCTTTTGCACATTTCGATTTTTGACAGCTTTTGGATATATTATAGTCAAGACATGAAGTTCAGATTGCAACAAGTTGCAGGTTGTAACAACGATCCCCCTACCAAAGTGAAATATTGTACACTTGAGCTCTGTACCTACTATTATCAGTGGACGCTCGGGGCACTGTAATGTACTAGTATAATTTCATTTTATTTTATCACTGTCAGTAAGTAAGAAACAAGACAATAAAATATAATTTACCCAGATATAATTCAGTTTACTTGCTGTTTAGAGATTGTAACAAAATAACTGGCAGTTCAATAAGACTGTTCAGTGTTCAATAAGGAATATCAACATTTCCTTGCAATGACCGAGACGGAATTGCAAGAGGCTTTAGTGAAACCTTTTACACTGTAAACGAACTTAAAATAGCAACAGTTAAGAAGTAACAGAATAAAAATTCATTAACAAAAATTGGCAAAGGTTACAACGATTACTTTGTCTTCTCTACTCGGACGTCATTTATACAACGACGTTCTCGGTTCGGGCCCTTAAACATACACCTGTGTCCCTCGGTCTCACTTATTGGGACACACTGTATATCTAGGAGGATCTGCACGTTCGCTTATGAACGTGATCGGCGTTGTCTGTACGGTCTGGTCGGTGAAAGATTTATTCGTTGTTCACCCTTAAGCACTTAGTCGCAGAAGGGCGGGTTCAATTACCTACTATTGCTAAACGTCGATGAAATAATAAGCAGAATAAACAAAATATAAACGGACTCTATTACTTTAACTATATGTACATTTTAAAACGGTAAAAGAAAAACTGACTATAGATACAAAATAATTACATGAAAATAAAATGCGGTTCTCGCGGAGTATCCCTGATAGTACGGTAGGCCCGTCGTATGGTCAAAACTGAACTTTTACGGTGTTTCGGAGTATCCGTAGTAGCAATAAAATATGCCGACTCCTAGACGGGCTTCGGTGAGAGATTTTCGTTGCAGCAACTAGATTTCGATCTCGTTGGGGAACGCCGCTAGGTTATTCGTGACAAGTAAATAGTTCGCTCGCCCTCTGTATGTCACCAGCAACCCTCAGTTACCCAGGTGCAATCGATTCCTGTTATCTCATTCATAGACGCTGTCGCACAAGTTTGAGAAATCGGTTTAACCTTCACTGTGTAGGTTTGAACATAGTACTACTCACTGGGCACGGACAAGATAGGCCAGTCAGCTTGTGACTGGGGCATGTTTAATTGGTGATATCTTTTACGATAACAGCAAGTGAACACCAGACATTTATTCAAAGTTATCTTACTCAAATATTTACAGGACGGTTACTATCAGTTTGATCACACGGCCAAGTAGGAACGGCCTATCAGGTACTATTTGTTCGGATGTCAGCGGCCAGCATCATTTCGGATGCTGGGAGTATTTGTTCCAGCTGAGGGCCGGGAGGCCAAATACCGAATTTTCTTCTGCGGAGCACCCACATTTATAAGCGGTGAGTGGGGGTTTCGGCGGCGGTTAACTTCTAGATGACGTCAGATTGGTGACGGCCGCAACTACCATCCATCTCGCTTGACGGCGATCTTGTATGGTGCGCGCTTGTTTCTCTCACCTGTGTTTACGAACACAGGTGACGCACATCTCTTCGGAATCCGGGCGTGACGTAAAAACGTCCAAAGTAAACACGAATCATCTTGATTCTTTCACGTGTTTACTTTTGCAACGTTACAAGGTAATTTCACTATGAAAATTTTGGCGGTTCTTAATTTTTCGAAATATCTTTAAAAATGGTTCAGGCATACCAAATTTGAGAATGCCGTCAAATTATTTTTAGAATTTTGCTCACGTTTGTCCTTTTACCATTCTTAATTCTACCTCAAGGAAGTTACTCGATTTACCGACATAGAATGCGGGCGCGCTATAGCAACTGTGTATATCCATTCCCATTCCCATTTTGATATCTATTTTCAGACAATGTCGCATGCCGATAGTTGCAAGAAATTCAAAAGTCATCAATTTGGAAAAGACATGAGAGCCCTTATACTACGTCTGCATAATGAGTTCCGTAACACGGTTGCTGGCGGCTTAGAACTTAATGGAACCCATGGCGGACATCCAAGTTCACAAAATATGAAGAAAATGGTAATATGTTTGAAAAATACTTATAGGGGTGTAAAACATTTTAGATGGACGGTCATTTACCAAGAAATCTAATTTATCATATTCATTGAAATTTCCAACAAGAACAAGAATTTCGTTTTTTACTCTAGACTTTGCCGCCATTAGATCTATCCAAATACCAAATGATAAAAGTTATCATGTCTACAGTTTATTCACAATTTAAGTGAACAATTGAATATGAATAGGGTGGAGGCAGAGCATGCAAAATCGGATGATTAAGACTGATAAATTAAATAAAAATCTGTAAATTAAGAATATTCGACAGTTTTTAGAGAATTTTACATTCAAAACCGGGTGTCTTATTTTCTCTTGGAGTTTCAAAATTACCATCCGCTTCAACAGAATAGCGGATGCCTTTCGTCAATTCACTCCCACAGCACTGAGAAACTTAATAGTAAGCAGATAAGGGTCCATGGAAAATCCTCTTGCGTATTATTTTTTCAATTACGGCAAATTATTAGCAAGAAAGCAACACTGTTGGCATGTATGTGGGTGTATAGATATCTCGTTATCTCATGCAGTTTTCCTTGCACAACAGCAACTATTAAATTTCGCTTCACAAGTTATATAATAAAACTTCAAAGAGAACAAGTTTACTGAAATTAAGAATCATATACCGGAGTGTCAAGAGACCCTCGAAGAGACTTTTAAGTAACTACATTTAACCCTTTACTACTCCCGTGACTTGGAACACTCTCAAAGTACCGTTTTACGATAGGTGAAACTCGGAAGTCTTACTAGCAACACCTTTTCAATTTAGGTAGATACCTTCTTGCCATAATATTTATTTTGATTCGGTAGTATTTGAATTATCACAGTACTGTGATAATTTTAACGTATTTCGTGTCCAGTGTCAACGCAAATTTTAGTGTACAGATATTTAATTTTCAAATAAACTTCTTTTAGTTTACTTTCATTATCAAGTACCTATAAAATTGAAAAATAAACAGTTATAAAGCAAACGTATGCAAAACCCTTATTTCAAAAATCTTCTAATAGAAGCCACGCGGGCGTTTAGTTTTCAAAGTTTAGAGAGCTCAAACGAAAGATAATTCCCTATAAAGCGAAATTTTCTTCTAACACAGAGGTAAAAGCTGCTGTGGGAAGTAGGTTTGCAGAACAATATGAAACAGTTTTTTACAAGGTTATTACGGAATCGTAGTAATAAGTGAATTGTATTAAGAGGACCATATTTTCCAGCAGAAAATTTGTATTTACAAATAGTTTCTATCTAGTTGGCCAAGTATATATTAATACACCCTCATATAGCACCTTTGTATTTAACACTACACTCGTTTGTTGTAGTTTTGTAATTATTGTAGTTTTACCTGCACCTTTGTCATACATGAACAAGACATTAAATGTGTGATAGTTGTCAATATAAATAGGTGCCCTGATACCTTTAGTGTAGTATTTAGCCTTTGCTCCATAAGGTTGGTTGATTGATCTTCAAAATCTCTATCTACTATAGTCTAGGCTTATTACTAAAACTAATTGAAACATTATTGAATGTGATAATTAGCAATCTATGTATTAAAGAATTACCGCGCGAATTTCTTATCATAAATTTCGTCCCTAGCTTGCTCCAACAACTACTCCAACAAAGAGCGAAATCATGATACCTATGCGGTTGCTGTGTGCAGACAAACAAAAGCACTTCTTTTCTTCTTCTTTATACTTAATATTACTTATCAGTCAGATCAACATAGAAAATTAATATAAAATCGTTATTCGGAAGGTCAATCCTAATCTCACAATTTCTAACAGCAGGAATTAAACAAAATAGTAGTGTAAGTGTAGAGAAAAGGGCTTTTCATTATAAAAAAATGCTGAGGCGCATGCGCGGTCGCACCATGGCAGTTTCGGGCCATGACGTTTTGTTTGCATGTGTTTATATAAATTCCTTGGTCTATACACCAATATTCTATTGCAAACGTGCCAAATGAGTAGTTGTAGTTCGGAACTAAAAAACTATGGACCATCCAAACATTGTGCTTTTGGTGATTGCAGAGTGGGTAGGCGAAGTTATCGCTTGGAATTACGATTTTATCCATTTCCCAAACCCTGCCTAACACTGGGGAAAGTCGAAGTTAATAGCAGGATCGTGTTGCGTAGAAGAAAATGTGTAAGAGGAAAGAGGATTCGAAATGGAAAAGTGTATTTAACATTTTCCAGGTTACGTTTTTATTTTTTAAGTCTTTAAATTAAGTACCTATTATTTGTGGTTACGGAAATTATATATTGCAGAAAAAACTTGTGTGTGTCAGCTCCGACGCACGACTAGAGTTTACTCCTACGAACGACTATTTTAACTTCAATCACTTGATAAATAATTTTCTAGCAAATCCATTTCCAGTTTAATTAAAAATTATAAAACGTTTAATTATGCATCTTTACTGATAGAAATAAATCGCCTTTATTCAAAATAACGATAAAAGTAAAAAAAGAAAACTAACCGCTATTGGATTTGAACCTCCGTATGCTCCGGATTCAATATCGGCGGCGTGCGATTGAACTCACTAATCCAATGCGACATGGATGTCCTCTTCTTTACACTTGTATTTAAACGAAGTTGATTCCCACGCGATATATTTTTGGAAATATTTTTGATGTTTTTTGTTAAACTTTGAAAAATATTTCACAAAAACGTTCTCTGGTGCACATTGTATGTGTCCAGATACTTGGAATATCCTTAAAACACTTTGAGGACATAGAAATCGCAATTTTCAAATTTACCATGTTAAACAGGATGCTTCAGGAATCTCGGGACACACGGTAAGCAACTAATCAAACATACATACACTAAATAAAAGACATAGCTGTTCGTATGTTCAATTTATATAATTCGTTAACATGAATTATACGCTTACCAATTAACCGCATCCATGTGTTTTTCGGAATAGGTTTTTCCCATATCTGTCAGTATTTTTTTTAACTTCAATCACTTGATAATTTTGTTTATTGTACAGAAATATACGTATACATAGATACACACATAATTTTAATGTGAAAGGTGCGTTGCGCAGAGGAACGTAACGCCTCACTTTTAGTTAACGCTGTTAACGCGAAATGTAACACTTGATTTTACTACTCATAAAATTTCCGTACCGCGGGCTATAACTGAAAATCGATTCTTAAGGAGTAAACTCCAAAAATACGCACCTGCTTATTAGATAATTTTTCTCCGTTTTCTTTTAAAAAATTGATTGATTTTCGCCGCTACATAATATTAAAAACCTGCATAATTGAAGTATCTTGGTTAACATTCCCGTATTTCAAGCAAGAGTCAGGCACGCCTTCGGGATTCAGCCTCACAATTTTATGAGGGATATCACTGGAAACTAACATCAATAAATAAATTTCAGGGTTTAATTCCAAAGTTTTTCGTTAATATGAAGTGTTTGAACACGAAAGGGTTCCTATATGAACTATTGTGGTTTCTGTAATCGATAAGTGTTAATAGTAGAATAATTTGTTGTCAAATATCTGCAATTTTTTTTCCCATTGAATAAGCTATACCGGCAAACCAAATTTCATGTCTGCCAGTCTTTCATTTTGACGTTCTTTGCATCAAGAATTGAAAGTAAACATGGAGAATCCCACTAATGCAAACTTCATCTTGTTGTCTTTCTTGTCGTTCATTACAACATGACAGTCCTTTAAGGTTTCCTCACATAATATAAAATATTAGTGTTTGAACATGAAAGGGTTCTTGCATGAACTATTTTGGTTTATTTCATCACTAAGTGTTAGTCGTAGGATAATTTGTTGTAAAATATCTGCGAAATTTCTCCATCGACCAGAGCAAATTTAATTTCTAGCAGTCTTTCCTTTTGACGCTCTTTCCATCAAGAATTGAAAATGAAAGTAAGCACGGCGAACCCCACTAATGCAAACTGCATCTTTTTGTCGCTCTTGTATAACAGGAAAGACCGTTTAGTTTCTTCATGAATATCATTTTCTCAGTCCACTAACACAAATTAACTTTCTCTGCACCTTTCCTATTTTACACTAAGATCGCCAAAATGCGTACTTATTAGTGTAAGAATTTGTCACTTTTGCTTGGAACGAAAAGATAATTTACGGAACAACCTTCAACAAAGGCAAGAAAATAAGCACTTTCCAATGCAATTTGATAATTTATTTTGCGTCTCTCAATTTTACATTGCAATATAACCAATGATTTCAAAGATATTGGGGTTTAAAATTACAATTTTTCCACAATGCTCACATAGGTGTCAACTGGAAAAAAGTTAATTTCCAGATTTCTTGGTTTCAAATTTTATAATCTCCCAAATTTTCAATTTCTATTCCAAATCCAATTTAAATTGTAATTTACGCTTTTAGATAAGTTATGGTATCTTTCACCAGTCTTCGACAAAGTTTGACAGCAAATTCCTATTCCGTTGACGGCAACCGGCGATTTAAGAAAAATACAGTAGTTCGCGACAAAACACCCCAGAGTTCCACATACTGACGTCAGTATGTCCCATACCAGTGGTCCACAAAAGCTGCGCAATGGCCAACCATCCTTTATACTAAACCAAGTTCCAAATCCAATTTAAATTGTAATTTATGCTTTCAGATATGTTATTCTTTTGATTTTCCCATAACTTATTCACACTTTGGAGTAAAACAACCTTCAAATTCAACCAAAAATTTTGATCTTCCACAAAATTTGATAGCAAATTCCTATGCCGTTGACGGCGACCGGCGATTTTAGAAAAATACCGTAGTTCGAGACAAAACACCCCAGAGTTTCACATACTGACGTCAGTATGTCCCAAAAGCTGAGCAATGACCAACGATCCTTGTTTATTATGATTCAGACTTGCACAGAAAATTTCGGTGACTAGAAATGGCCAATGACCAGAAGGGTTCATCGAAGGGTATATAAAGGCAAGTACGAGACCGTGAGTGCAGTTAGTTCCATTAGGAACTGAATGGAAAAAAGAAAGGCGAAAGTAATAATTCACACGAGTAAAGTATTGATGGCGGAGAAAGACGTTGACCCTGATAAATGTGCCAAGTGCAAGATCGATTTTAATGTCGATAAAATTATTGGATGAGATGGTTTTTGTGGTGGATGGTTTCACATTAAGTGTGCAAGCTTGAGTGAACAGCAATATGCAGTCATAGACAAGTGTGAAGGAGTACTGTGGCTTTGTAGAGTTTGCCGGAAAAAATGTGAGGTTAGAAGTATACAATCTAATGAAAGTATTATTAATGAAATACACAAATTGCGGGACATTGTTATGGAGAAGGAGAATAAAGAATATGCATCGGCAGTATTGTCACAAAAAATGCCTCAAAATCTAGAGAGTCTTGTTAATATGAGTTCGATTAAGAAAGCGGATAAAATAAATGAAACAATAATTATTAGAGCAAAAGATGGAACTAAGGACTCAGAAAAAATAAAGGAGACTCTGAAAAGACAAATTGATCCATCACAGTTAGGTGTTGGGGTTAATATGATTAAGAAATTAAATGGAAACGTAGCCATAACCTGCGAAACTGTACGGGATAGAGAGATTTTACAAAAAGAAGTTGAAGCTTCCAACCAATACATCACGCAAGTGCCTAAAAAACGTAAATCTAGGGTAAAACTAGTAGGTTTTGAGAAAGGGATTGGAAAAGACGAACTCGTGCAACGGATTAAAATGCAGAATGGCATCGACGACAACGGTAGTATTGAGGTTATTTATATAAAAGATCGAAAATTCGGAGCTATTGCGGTACTTGAAGCTGATGAAGCATTAGCGAAATTGATGGTAGAGGATATGGGTAAATTAAGAGTAGGATGGTGTATTTGTAACATTTATGAACACACAAGCGTTATGCAGTGTTACAATTGCTTTGGATTTAACCATATGGCAGTAAATTGTAACAATCAGCCAGTATGTGGAAGGTGCGGCGACTACAAACATGATGGTGAGTGCCAATATATGAAGCAGTGTGTGAATTATGCTTACTCCAATGAAAAATATAACACGCATCTTAATTGGGAACATTGTGCTTGGGATATAAATTGTGCGGTATACAGAGTACAAGTGGAGCGAAGAAAATCAAGAAACTTAGTAAACGAATAGCAACTAGTGCCAAAGACGAACAGCATCTATTGTATGAACTCGAGAAGTGTTATGGCAAATAAGGACCAAATTGAACAATTTATAATGATGAATAAGCCATTGGTGTTTTGTTTAACTGAGACTAGGTTAACAGCGGAAATTGACGACTACCAGATTTCAATGAAAAATTATGGTGTAGCAAGGTGTAATTCTAATAGTAGATATACAGGTGGGGTATTATTGTACGTAAGGGACAGTGCAAACTTTAAGGTAAGAGAGCAATATGTAGTAGAAATGAACTACTGGTTCCTAGTTACTGAGATCAATATGAATCAAAATAAAATTATAATAGCATGTACGTATCACTCGCCAAATGGATCACATACCGATTATTTAAATTTCTTGGAAGAGTGGATAGAAAATAATTTGCCAGAAATAGGTTGTACAGTAATAATTACAGGGGATTTTAATATCAACTGGGGAAATAACAATTGCTGTTACACTAAAAGATTAAAACGAATAATCAATGATAATGGCTTAAAACAGATTGTTTCAGGATACACACGTTACCAAAGAAACCAGTACAACGATAGATTTAGTTTTTAGTAATAGTTTAGATAATTTAGGATGCGTAGTGCTAGATCAACCAATGATTACAGATCACAATATTATTAAAATTGATAAAGTAGTGGCGTTCAATAGCATCGAAGTTACCAAAAAGTTAATGCGGCCCACTGAGTATGATAAAGTATTATTTAGAAATTATTTAAGACAGATTACTTTAAATTATGAATTTCGTGAAGTTGATTTAAATAAAAGATATCATGATTTTTATTATCAATACATAGATTTACTCGATCAAATGAGACCAAGGACGGAAATTATCATAAAAAGCAGCTCACAACCATGGTTCGGTAAACGAATCTTAGACTCTATAAAACAAAGGGATTATAGTTTCAAAAAGTACAATATAACGAAAAGTTTTGAAGACTGGAATAAGTACAAATACAATAGGAATAGACTAGTAGATTTAATTAGGATAGAAAAGCGTCGTTATTTTGAGGCGAAGATAGATAGTTTTAAGTGCGATGGGAAGAAAATGTGGAAAACTTTGAAGGAAATCATATCTAAACCAAAAGCAGAAAATTATCAAGACATTATTAGTAATGGAAATGTTCTAACCCATCCTAGAGACATAGCAAATGAATTAAATAAATGAACTAGACTGCCTAATGATATTTTCTAATGTAATAATAAATATCATAAACTCATCTTTGGAAAAAGCCGTTATTCCGGACCAAATGAAAATAGCCACTATAGTACCAATAAGAAAGATCTGTAGCAGTAAAAGAATCGAGGACTTCAGACCCATTAATATGTTGCCATCAATAGAAAAGATCTTAGAAAAAGCAGTATACTCTCAAGTAATAAACCATAGTAGTTAGAAAATGAGAGCCTCAGGCCAGGCCATCGAGTTCTCCAGGTGCCATCGAGTTCTTCGGCAGTGACCTTGAAAGAGACCAGAGGCTGCTGAAGGAGTCGTTGCGTCATCCGAAGAAGTGTCTTCAGCAGCGGCATCTGCAGCAGCCTCTGGTGTCTTTCAAGGTCATTGCTGAAGAAGTGTGCATGTCTTCAGCAGTGTCTGGTGTCTTTCAAGGTCATTGCCGAAGAAGTGGGCATGTCTTCAGCAGCGTCTGGTGTCTTTCAAGGTCATTGCCGAAGAAGTGGTCTTCAGCAGCGGCCAGGCGCATGCGCCGAGGCTATTCCTCAGGTCAGTCCACCCAGTTCTTCGGCAATGACCAGAGGCTGCTGAAGAAGGGCCTCTGGTGTCTTCGGGGCCTTTGGTTGTGGCTCAGGCGCCTGCGCCGGGGCTTAAAAAGTGCGCGTGTTGCTCATTGTTGCGCAATGGAAGAATGTTCTGGAAATGCTGATGCAATAGTACGCAGATGTTGCAGAATTAATGTTTTTTCTCCTTCTACGTGTTTACCAGAATACGTTCTAAGTTTTGAAGGAAAATAAAAAACTGTTGAATTTATATTTTTACGCCAATATAATAATTAAAACAATAACTACAATTTGTATAAATAGTAAGCATGCATTTACTATAACGCTAAACATATTTAACCTATAAACAAATAATGAGAATATATTAAAAGGTTTAATCTTTTCCTGTTTTACAAAACTGGCAGTCTTTCTGTAGTGGTGGAGGACCATCAATAGTGTCGCAATCATATGTTGTTGACTCGAATCCCCAGTGATGGTAGCAGTAAGTGTATGCATGAGAACTTATATTTTTCTTCTGCTCTTCGGTTAACATACCCAGTTCGACACATCTGCGTAAGTCTGACGGATGTACGTAATATTCTAGGAATTCCTTGGGCAGTTCGGCTATGTGTGTGGGATCCATTAGCAGTAAATGCTCACCATTGTTAAAGAACTTGCCAATGGCTTTCCCCACACGTTTTCGCAGTGTTAAAGTTTGCTCTTGTGGTTGATGTTCTTGTAATTCTGGCGGTTCCAGGTATTTCAGGATCCAGTTCCGCAGCAGTTGAGCGTTAACTTCGGAACAGATGGCGCTGCTGTTTGCGTAATGCTGAATGCAAGGTTCAATAACACGGGAATTTTCTTCTCGAAGTTTCTTTAGCGAGGGGCAGCAGTTGAGCGAATCCAAGTCGAAACACTCGACGTTGTCGGGAAGCACGTTTTTCAACCAAGACACTTTATCTTTACCCTTCACGTAGATCCTATCACAATCGGCCACCGATGACTTTAACTTCGATCGGATGTCGTCGTAGTTCTCCGTGCCACAATTCCAGCTCAAGCCGTGGTAGAAACGTGTCAACCAATGAGCTTGACGTCTGTCACACTCCCTCAACTGGTTCAGGTCGAATGGTGGCTTGAATACCCAGTGGTAGTTGCTGCCGCCGCCGCCGCCTCGATGATTCAACGCAATGAGTGAAACTTCTTTGAATATTAATTCACCGACTGCAGTCATGAAACCCTGAACGTCCGCGACGTACTCCATGGTTGACATGCGAACAAACCCAACGCGAGACTGGAGCGCTCGGTGTGCTTGTGCGACTTTTATACCAGGCGTTTGACAGAGCCGGTGGAGGGGGTATACTCGACGATGCGGTCATGCAGGATGAGACAGTAGGCGGTTGTGTTGGCGGGGAAATTTTCGCTCGACTCAAATTCCAGACGAATGTCCACAGGACCGGACTTGATGCTTTCCGACTGCTTTGATGCGTCAATGACTGCGAGTGGGGCTCGATTCTTGAACTGTCCCCTGCCGTATAGCGGCTCGCCAACTTTTCCATAGTACGAGCACTGAAAGTTCTCATACATCTCATACAGTAAGGCGTATTTCCCGGTGGCGAAATCCAAATTGAGATTCTCGTAGGGGAACGACTCAGAGTTCAGATGTAGTTTGATGTTTGTCAGATTGCAGTGGTCAAACTGGCTCGAGTCCGTGATCGCATTGCCCTTGCGATTCGTCTGGAAGGCCACAATGACGTAGCGCGGTTTCTCCAAGTGCGTTGCGGTCTTGATTGCCCACGTCTGTTTCGTCGCTTGCGGCAACAGCGGATACTCGTAAAGTTCCCAGCTGCGAAAGCACAGTTGAAGCGTTCTCTCCTCTTCGACGATCTTGAGGAGATTTAGACGTTCCAGATCGGAGGGGTAGACATACGGTACCCTCCAATGCACCTTGCTCAACTCGATCCTGGTGTTTGCTGCGTTACCCACGAAGGCGTTCCTATCGCTCTTCGAGCGATTCAGAATGAGCTCGTGACGCACATTCAACAGCACCTTGTGGTAGTCTTCTAGGAATCCGAGTAGGATTCTTCCCGGGATGCACACGTTAAAGTTCCCGTTCGCGTCAAGCACATGGGTCGGCGCATCACCGGTCGTCGTCCAGCCGGCATTCTCCAGCGCACGCGCCTCACCCTCATTCAGAGAAGCTATACCCTTTAATGTGCTCGTGATGCCCACGTTCTTCGTTCGATCCACCTCCACTCCGTTGATTTCGTAGCGGACGTCGTCCAGCAGGAAAGTGAAAGCGTTGTTTGTGAGAGCGGCAGCGGCCCCCTCACCCTCACCCGTCACGAATCTACCTTCCATGTAGATGCAACTGAGGTGCGGCAGTATGTATGCGTCCTGTTGCTGCACTGGTATGCGTATTTCATCGTTGGCGTTGAATGTCGTCGACACGTACGGTTGATGCACGTGCACCTCTACGCGCCGTGCGGACTCGTCCAAAACAGCACCGTCCAGAACACGAAAAGTATCCACGTTTATGTTTGTCATCTTCAATAAAGTTCACGTGACAGACCGATGACGTAAGACAGTGAGAAGTAAATATACCTCTCAACCAAGCCCACAATAAACTCTTCTTGGTACTCAAGTCCTCTTCCTCCTTTGTTTCAGTCGATATCCCAGGGACGTCAATATTGCTTTGCTATCAGTGCTAAGCTGGCGGATTTGTCGATGAGCTTTGTTCGCGTGGTGTACAGCTGGACTGTTGCTTGTCTGCTGCTGCTGCTCTGAATCACAAGTGATGCCCGTTCCAACAACGTACCCGCTTATATACCTGTTTCGAAAGGCTATGCCCATAATGCTCGCTATAATGCGTCCAAGCGAGTGTCCTCCCTTGCTATTTATAGTCTCTTTATGTGCAACCGGACAATTATCTCTTCACCGCGAAAATTCACCAGTGTGCCGTTTTGATCGACAATGCGCACCGTCACGTTGTCTATACTGTTGAGAGTGATGGGCAGGTATATTACGTTGCTGGGCACCTCAACAATCTTGTAACCGGGCGGCACGAGGGGGAAAAATTCGTGTACGGTGTGGACTAAGTTACCATTTACGTACGATCCGGTGGTGATGTTGCACTCTACGCGTATCACGTCCACTTTCAGTATGCTGACGGGCAAGTCCGACTCGTGCCATCTATTCGGTGCAAGTATGCGTCTATTGAATCCAAGCAGAGAAGCCAAACAGTTGTCTCTGTCAAAGTTTATCTGTTTCCCGAATTTAATTTCGCACTTCAGGGTGCTGTTGTTGGCGCGCAGAATAAAGCTGGTATCACCTGAGGGTAAATTGTTGCGCAGGTACTCGTTCAGGTCTTCGATCTCATATGAACCAGTGGGTATGGCGAGTTCCGCGTCACCGCTACCATAATAGAACTTATTGTTTGATTCGTCCACGTTCGGCACCGAGTTGAAGGTTTGGAACAGTACAAGCCCCAGCACGTAGTTGCCGTCCTCCAATTCGATAGGTGGGAAAAAATTGCTGCTCAAGACCGAACTGTTTCCCGTCAACGACACCGTCAGAGACTTGGTGGTGGTCATGATCCGCCGTTGTTGTACAAAAACTTTAAGCACAGGTGTCCACAGATGGGTGAGTTGAAGCTCTGCTCCCAGTCGTGATTGTACTGTATGGTGGTGGTGCGGCTACCGAGGTATTTAACGAGTTCTGCGGGCGGTCGCAGGTTGCCAAAACTGTCAAAGTAGAGGACGCGCGACCCTCGCTTTATGTACGCTACCCAGTGGGTGCCAGGACCGCTTGCGTCATCCAAATTGACGATAGCTGACTCGTTGCGTTTGGGTTTCCCCGCGGGCAAGCCGTTGCGCATGAACACTCCCCGGAAGTGGGGAATTTTCAGATCGATTGAAGCGTACTTGTTTAGATCGATGTCGGTGAGTGGTCTTCTCGGTAGCCTCAGTAGCGGTTTTTTGCCGGCGCCAAGTACAGACCCAAGCCTTTGCGGTATGGTTTCAGGTAGAGTCCGCTTCCCGGTTTACCCATAGCAATGACCTCCATGGTCTGATTGTGGCGTTGATGTTCGCCTAGCTCTTTTCGGGCCTGTGAAGCATCGTTCACTGCCTTAGCTACACCTGCCGCCCCTCCAGCTAGCGCACCGAGAGCCGATAGACCCGCAAAAATTGGTATCAGGGGTAATATTCCACCAGTCTTCGGCACCGGGATGACGCGCGGCAACGGCTTCCTCTCTTTGCGTCGAATTACTTGCTTAGCCGCTGCCAGGGCTCTGTTCACCGCCATAACCGTATCCTTGGTGTTCTTCACTGCAGCTCGCGCCTCTCTCGTCACTCTGCCGAGCGAAATACGATCTTTGACCGTCTTCTTCTTCTTCTTGGTGCCGACACCCATACCCAACTTGACTTTAGCTTTCATTGCGTTAGTTATGGCCCAAGCAGCTGCACGTTCACCCAGAGATGCGTCCTTTGCCAAAACCCTGTGCCACGCACTGTCCGCCAGTCTTCGGTCAGCTTCGTGTCGTTTCGCGAGCTCCTTCGATTGCGAGTAGGCAATGTCGTGGGATCTGCACGCTTCGTCCGTGGGATTTATGCCCCGATCACCTCTTGCCAATCGCTCCTTAAGTTTTGTACCTGGACCACAGAAGTTGTAGCCGGGCAGGTGCAATTCCACCGGCAGTTTTCCAATCAAATCGTTTAAGAGTCCTTTCCCCTTGCGTGGTTGTCGTCGTCGTCGAAGTGGTTTGACTGTCGGAGACATACTGACTGGAGTATAAAAGGTTTCGACGCGTCTATATATACTAGTTCGACGACGATGAAGTTCGTGAAACAATCGGAGAGTTTACCGGTCATGAATGTTTGCGGCGCAGGCTTCGAGCCACCCGCCAACAAGAGACTCAAACACGGACTCCTCTTCCCCGACACCGTGAGATCCATCATCTGCGGTCCCTCGAACTGTGGCAAAACGAATTTGATTTTGTCGCTGCTGTGCGCACCGAACGGGTTGCGTTTCGAGAACGTCTACGTCTACTCCAAGTCCCTGTACCAACCAAAGTACCAACTGCTGGGGGAGATTCTGCGGGCGGTGCCGGGTGTCAGCTACTTTGCCTACGGAGATTGCGCGGACATCGTGCCACCCGAGAACGCCCTGCCCAATTCCGTGTTCATCTTTGACGACGTGGCCTGCGACAAGCAGAACGTTATGCGCGACTATTTCGCCATGGGAAGACACAAGTCCACAGACTGCTTCTACCTCTGTCAGACGTACACGCACATCCCCAAACACCTGATACGCGACAACGTCAACTTTCTTGTTCTCTTCAAGCAGGACGACTTGAACCTACGTCACGTGTACAACGATCACGTGAACACCGACATGGACTGGTCGGTGTTTCGTTCAGCTTGCGCCGCATGTTGGACATCCAAGTACGGATTCCTGGTGATAGACAAGGACAGCGATATGAATCAAGGGCGGTACAGGAGGGGCTTCGATCAGTACCTGATCATATAAAAGGGAAGCTGTTGACACAGACAGCTGTATTCGCAAACATCATGGCTGCTGACACAAGCAAGAATAGGAAGAGAAAAAAGGATCGGATGCTTAGCAAAGAGATTATCAAATCAGCTGACGCCATTCGACGCAAGTACCGCTCGCTCAAGTCGATCCAAACGAGTGCCGAGGAGCGCCTGAGACGACGCTTCCAACCACTCACCGAACCGCTGCAAGAAATGACCCGCAAACTGGACTCTCTCAAGGAACCCTCAACGCTAGCGCCCGCCCTGACGCAGCCCCCTAGTTTCGCCAACGACCTCATCGATCTGGACGGTGAAGCGGCAGCAGCGCCATCTTTCGATGACAAAACTCCGCCGCCTACACCTACTACGCCCGGTCCCAAGGTCAGTTCACACATCGAGAGACTGCTGCGCAATGAGAATCGCAGAGATTTGGACACCGTGTACGGAGTCAGAAGACAAGCCGGCGATGTCGACGACTCGTTCATGATTGGAAACTCAGCCATTCAGTTTGTCGACGACGATGTCTACGTGCAGGACAAACGGTATCCGGGCACCAGCGGTCTCTACGAGCTGCTCTTCTACAAAGACCCGCACAATTACACCAAGCGTGATTTGAACGCGTACAAGAACATAATACTGACCACGAATGCTCACAAGGTGGGATACAGGGATCAAGCTCGTACTCGGGGCACCAACAGCACCAAGTACAAGAGCATCATCAAACGATTTACAAAGGAGGGTGGTGGTGGACTGTTGATGCGCGTCACCGATAAAAACAGCGAGTACGTGTATTGGAATGACATAAATGAACTGGTTCAACGTTTGTACTTGCTGCATGCCTCCAGAGCGGCCGGCAACACCTCACACGACAACGAGATTGCGTCTATTGTGGAAGAGCTTATGGAGGAGGGGGTTATAGTATAAGAAGGGGAGCAGCAGCAGCAGCGCGAGCCTCAATCATGTCCGTGGACAAGTTCGGACGACAGCTGGTTGGACGATCCAAGAAAGCATCTTCGCAGGCGTTTGTTCTGCGCGGACCGCCTGGAGTTGGTTTCCTGCTGACCCAGTCCGGGGACTATAACATAGACAACAAGCGTCTGACCAATGTTGCTAACGCAATCGAAGACCCCGACGCTACCAATAAAGCTTACGTGGACAGTTTATTTGCAGCACTGGGACTGTCAATTGATCACGCGGTGCGTACAGGAGCGGTGGCCCCTCTCGGCCGGAAACTAGAAATAGTCGAGCAAGACCTGGAAAAGGTCAGAGATAGTGTAGCGTTGCTGTTTCGCGAACACAGTGATAGACTGCACGCGCTAGAATTAGGTTTGGCGCAATTGCAAAACGACAAATATTTGGTGGGGGAATGAATGAGAAGAAGGGGCTGATTGACGAGTTACACAAACCCGCACGACGAAACTTCCCGAGACGCAAGGTGATAATCCGCGGTTTCGACGACCTCTGGCAAGCGGATCTGGTGGAGATGATCCCGTACGCGAAGGTGAATCGCAACTACAAGTACATTCTCATGGTGTTGGACACGTACTCCAAGTACGGGTGGGCGGTGCCCCTAAAGACGAAGACGGCATCGGATGTGGTGCAAGCGTTCGCCCCTCTGCTGCAACGACAACGATCACCGAAGAATTTGCAGACCGACGACGGCAAGGAGTTCTTTAACGCACGCTTCAAGGCTCTGATGACCGAGCACGGCATCAATCATTACTCCACGTTCACGGAGAAGAAGGCGAGTTGCGTGGAACGCTGGAACAGAACCATCAAGGAGAAGATGTGGAGACTGTTCAGTTTACAGGGCAACCACAGATGGCTCCACATTCTGCCTCAACTGGTCGGCGAGTACAACAAAACAGTGCATTCTGTGACGGGAATGCGCCCCGCTGATGTCACAAAGGATACGAAACTCAATTTTGGAGCGGCGGCAGCGGTCAGGGTGCAGACAAAGTTTAAGCTGTGGGACAAGGTGCGCATTTCAAAGTATAAGCACGTCTTCAGCAAGGGGTACACTCCAAACTACACCACCGAGGTGTTCACCATCGTCAAGGTGAAGCATACGAACCCAACCACGTACCATCTTGAAGATTACCAAGGGCAACCGATTCGGGGATGTTTCTACGAACAAGAGCTGCTGAAGACCAATTACCCCAACACATACCTGGTGGAGAAGGTATTGCGAAGGAGGGGCGATCGCATGTTTGTGAAGTGGCTCGGATTTGATGACTCACACAATTCGTGGATAGATAAGGGTGACTTGTAATAAATAAAACAGGAGTTGTTTACATAGAACATTTTTATTGAAAATATAGATAATTTATCAAATACATGCGTTTATTTACAAACTATTCTGGTCCATAATACTATAGTGCCCGAGAGGTAGTGTGTTTACACCATCATCGAGCGTGTGGCGTTTGTCATCTTCGGCACACAAACTTTTCTTGCTAATCTCGTACGAATAGAGTTCGTGATTTTTCGATCGAATCGAATTAAAGGTGGCCTGAAGTTTCAAATTGCCAAATAATACTCGTTTATAGTCGTTATGCGTCAACTCCTTGACTGCTGAACGGCCGATTCCCTTGGATTTTTTAATTTCAATAGCGTCGTCCTCGCACAGAATAGAGTACATTTTCGGTTTTAGTGCTACCAACTCTATAATAATTTTACCATCCAATTCATGCTTGAACTTGCCAATGACTTTTTTGTTTACCGGCGGAATATTGTAGGGATTCCCTGGGGGATAGCCGGAAGTGTCAAAATGATCCTTCGCATCGGCTCTAATTATTTCGTATAAATCGTCAGTGCAGCACTCGTAAATAAAACTGTCCGTATCCGTGTAACAAAGCGAGGCATTTAAATTTTTGTGTTCTTTTACATAGTCGTAGTGAAATTTGTACATCAGTTCTTTTGCCAACTCCAACACGCAAAATCCCACATAGATTGGCTTATTGAAGACTATTTCTGTCTTTTGTAATTCAATGGCCACCAAGTTCTCCGAAAATATCACGCAGTTCTTAAAATTGGGTTTTGCTATCAGAGACTTCGCGCCACATTTACCATCCCAACGCGTCACCAATTTGATGTCGCGCCGTTTCCTAATATTTTCAATTGTTTTCCCATACACTGCATTATTCATGAATTTGTACTGATCCTTTTCAAATTCATCCTTGGACTCTGTTCGTAATTTCGTGTTCAGATCTATGTACGGTTTGAGCCATTTAGACTGCTTAAATCGCAAAACTCTGTGGACCTGTTTTAACAGTAAACCGTGATTTAAACATTGCTGTAGATTTCTATAATGGATAACGTATCGAGATTTATCGTGAAGGGTTAGCATCAGTTTCGATTGGTTGGATAGGTCTGATGTGCGATGTTCTGAGCAGAAGGGGAAGTCCGCGTGATGGTCATGTATTGTTTCCGGATACTCCAGATCCACCTCTAGCGCATACCCATACTCTTGATCCCCTTCGAATAAGGTGTATTTTTCCTCCAATAGCTGCTGCTCGATCACGGCAATCTCACTGTCCTCCAACCACGCAAACCCTCCGTACGGCAGCGGTTGTGACAAACTGTGTCCGTACAGATTGTTTGCATCTATGTAGAAGAGAAATTTAGACGGTTTCGACGGATCAAAATTTTTCATATATTTGTTATTTGCTCTAGAAAATTTCTTGTTTGCCACAACCACTCCTCCTCTCAGTGAACGTTCGAAAAAATTTATCATTTCCACGTCTGTCAGCAGTTCGAGTTTGACCTTTGTCATCTTGAGCATTGCTTGAAACGTGTATCCCGCTAAAGTGAAACAGTGAAATGGATCCAACGAATACGTTTCCAAACACACGGAACGAAATTTATTCACTACATCTGTCAGAATTAATGTGTCCAGTTTGAGGTAGATGTCGGAGTAGTCTGCTAGAGTCTGACAACCAAATGTCCGCCAAACCTTCTGCGCATGTGCATAGTCCTCTTCCGTAATGTCGCTGTCGTTGAGTTTACTGTAAAAAGCATTCTTCGGTGGGAGTTCGGTTTCTTCCAGACGTTCCCACGAGTTCACGTAATCATATGGGAACACCCCCTTCCTACAAATCAACTGTAAATTTTCCGGATTGGAAAAGTATCTTCTGGTTACGTTGTACTCGTTTGGATTCAAATTCTGCGCCAATTTCTCTAAGGACGATGGTATGAAACGATACGAGTCTAAAAAGCGCATTTTAACCCCACCCATCTTTTTCGAAAACGAAATGTAATTTTCCATCGTTATGGGCAGTAGATCAATTGGTTCCGTGTCGTAGGCCAACTCCTTTATGATTAAATGTCCGTCGTAACCGCTCAAATTGTGAAATAATACGGGTACGAATCTGCAAGTTCGATATAGCAAATTGCATTGCGCATGCGCAGGTCCCCGGTACTTCCCCGTTATGTGATCGTGATCTTTCACTCGCTCTTCCAGTAAACCAAAAGGTTTCTCGCACATGTGGCAAATGTTGCACGTTTGAAATTCATGCAGCTGGATGTCATTCAATGGTTCCATACCCACGTCTCCGGTCACTATTGGCTCTATAACCGCAGCTATTTCTCGAAGTTTCGAAACAAACCAGCTGACGCAATCTTTTCCGCGATAAATCTCAAACCTTGACAGGCTATCGTCATAGTTACAAATCAGGTAAAAGGCAACGCTATACGGCTCGTGTTTCTGATATGCAAGCGTACTCGAAATGTCGGGATCATTTTTACATGCGGAAATTGGGCGGGTGAATGCTTCAAAATCACCGACGATGAGGAATGGCACCGGCTCTTTAAACCAATAATTTTGAAATTGCAAAATGTCATTATTCCCCTCCGTTGGTAGCGTAATTTTGACGTGACATTTTTTTGCCGAGCAATCTGGCATATGTCTATCGTACTTTTCCAAGGAATAAAAGGTGACTAAACACCGATCGCACACGTGAATCCGACCGTTGTGTTGTGAAAACTGAGGTGAGCATAGACGCGACATATCTTTAACCCACGCGTAATGCCCTATGCTATTATTCTCATTCGTAATGTATAACAAATTCACATGCCTTTCCCGTTTTTCCTCAGTATAATACAAAGGACCAATTACGTTACACTTATTGTCTAATCCAAACACATTAATAGATATGTTATTCTGTCTTTCAAACTTGGAAATGTCTGTCAATTTCACCGGAATGGAAATACCTGTGGTGTCCAAAACATCCGTATACTTTGGATAACTTGACACTCGATAACTATGTTCCTTTGCGGGATAGATCGCACAAACTACAGCGTGGAAAAAACAAGCCATACCTGTATTACGTACATTGACAATGGCCCTTCGTGCAGCTATTACTTCTGGCAGTGGTAAATAGCTGGACGTTCCACCACGCAGTGGATTGTATTTATTAATATTTACGGCCAACGAAATGACTTGGGTGAAGGACCAGCCACTGTTTTTCGCAGAAAATTCCACTAGCTGCAATAGTATGAATAAAAAATGTTAGTGACACGGCCCACACAAGAATTGATTTGTAAACAAGTGAGCTCGTATCGTCTTGAATTGTGAAGATGAGGTCGCGCATTGGTTTCATGAAAAAATGTACGCTTATAATGAAACAATAAGAAACATTTTATATTGTAGTCAAGCCTTAAAAGCAAACCACCCCCATATTCCGATCCCCCTCGTCGAGTCCTTTAATTTGATACCCCACATCACGTAGTTTTCCGTACGGGTAGGCATTGATTAGACTACTGTTTTCAAATAATTAGCGCTGTAGGATGTTCTACTACCGAGAACTAAGATGTTTACACATCAATAACTATATGGTCTCTTAAGATTATAAGTTGATTACGTACCTTGGTTTTAAGTTTATCCGTTACTTCCTTGTACCAATTTGCCATCTCGGACGAATCAGAGAAAGACGAAGCGGAAACTATTGTATTGCTGGAATTAAAATATTTGCACTCTTCAGCCGCAGTCTCTCCTTGTCCACACAGTTTAAATGTGCAACAAAGGCTAAAGTTGACCTTTGCTGCAGCCTCTCTCTTTAATATATTCTTTAGTCGCGTCTTAATGAGATGGTAACAATCTTCAATGAACGCATCTGGATCAGTATGACGCTTATTGATTATTAAACCGGTCCTTATTCTACTGGTAAAAGCCGAAGCGATGTCTCTCCAAATAATTCGACCAGAACGCTTCTTATTTGAATTTGATGCAATTCCAGAACCCAAGTGCCTCTGGTTTTGTATTATATTTAAACACACTTTAATATTTGATATGTTACACTCTACATGTCTGCGCTGACCGAGAGTAAGTTTATCACCAGTTTTCAAATATTTATAGTGGGTCCTGAGCATGCGCTTACATATCTTCGAAAAAGAATGAATTTGTTCCACAGACAAACTCCTTTTATTAGCACATACCTGTCAATTATTATTCGAATTAGCGCATGCAAAAATATGTGGAAACAAAGAAAACAAACTTACTTCAAATAATTTTTTCACCATATCTGATGATAGTGTCTGTATTTCAGATTGCGATTCCATCGTCAATACTGCCTAATCACTCGCACCACAAAATATTATGTCCTTTGTTGAAACTCAAAACGTAATGTCAACACTGCTTTATCACTATAGAACGGTCATAAAACAACTGGCGGATGCCACCCAATCTCACTCTATTTATACAGATTCTTATCTTCGCAGAACATTCCAGAAGAATCCTTGAGTGTTATCAATTCTAAGAATTACTTTAGTGCCGCGTGCAAATAATTTATGTATGTGTCACGTCTTATCTCCTTGTTAATCGATTGTTCCAGAAGAAACCTTGAATTTTATCGCTTCTAAGAATTAATTGAGTGCCGTGTGCAAATAATTTATGTGCCTGTCACGCCTTATCTCCTTGTTAATCGAAAGTTCCAGAAGAAACCTTGAATTTTATCGCTTCTAAGAATTAATTTAGAGTCAAAGCGGCGAGGAAGTCTTTGATCTTTATCGACAAATGACATAAATTTTTCGAATTGATAATCATGTTTATTTTGACAAGGTCTTTAAACAATCATGAGTTTATTTTTTAACGTTGTTTAATGGAATGTTCGAGAACAAAGCGGTGAGAAAGTCTTTGATCTTGCTCGATAATCATTATTCGAACTGATAACATTATGCTTAATTCGGCAGAACTTAAGTAAACATGACTTCCCAGAATAGGTCCATAGCAATATTACAACATATTTGTTCACATATTTCTTATTTTTTGCCTATATAAGTAGCTGAGGTGTACGTGGCTACAATTCAAATGGTCAAAAGACAGCATCAGTGTCGCAGTAGTGTGTAAAAATTAAGTAGTGATTGTGGCATTTACTTATTTTCGCATTGCATTATGGAAACATTAAGCGAATTAAGTCTCTGTGAGGACGGCATACCAACAGTTGATATTAAAGCACTGACAATTGATGTGCCCTATCCTATTCGTAAAATGAGGAGAGTGAAAACACGTCATGGAGATCGCATCTTAGTGGAACTTCAAGACTGTCGATGCTTTCTACCATCCAGATTCGGGATTTTAACAGAATCTGATATTTGTGAAGTATTGAAAGAGCCCAGAGGTTTAATTTTCGCAGGCGAATTAGTAACCGGACAAGGATTTAAAACGTCCAAGGTGAAATTCGTTACGCTTCCTTAAATGCACAATTTTATTTGTAATGTTTTTATGGATTAAAGCAATACATACTTACATAAATTAATTTATCTTTGTTTTTCTGGCACGGAGGGAAGTTGTCCATCATACTAATTATTGATGTCCAAAAAAAATCACGCTTCTAGCATACATTTATTGGAAAAGCACACAAACAAATATTCTAACATAATGGTGAGTATTATTTAGTAATCAATTCAATAGTTCAGTTGGTTCCCATGGAATACGGTAAATTATATAATATAATTTATTATATTAAAATACATTTTGTCAATTAAAATAATATAATACTGTTCATAATATGATTTGATAATATTATATTAAAATACATTTTATTCATTAAAATAATAAAATAGTGTAATCAAACTCGTGACGCTGCTTATACATCGTTGGCTGCAACAAGAGAAAAATCATAGTTACGAAATTATACTAGTAAACAAACAAACAAACAAGCAAACAAACAAACAAACAAACAAACAAACAAACAAACAAACAAACGGACAAACAAACGAACAAACAAACGGAGGGACAAACAAAGAAATAACTTCATTCATTATAAACAAACAAACAAACAAACAAACAAACAAACAAACAAACAAACAAACAAACAAACAAACAAACAAACAAACAAACAAACAAACAAACAAACAAACAAACAAACAAACAAACAAACAAACAAACAAACGGACAAACAAACGGACAGACAAACAAACAAACAAACAAACGGGCGGACAAACAAAGAAATAACTTCATTCATTATAAAAACAATTAATTTTCCACTACTAAAATTGTGAATCACAAAATCGGCAATTTTCCACTACTAAAATTGGGAAGTCCAAAATCCACACTTTTTATCTACTATCACTGCATATTAAAAAATCTAAATACTTTACTTACGATTTACAATATTGACCCAAATGACCACAAGTTCACTGCACGATTCCAACAAAATTATCTTGGTTTCTTTCTCCATGAATAGTCCAGAAAATAAAACATTTTCGGTTTCCGTTGCCATGTGCGATACAATTCCGCACATAATCATTTTGGGTTGGTTCTAAAGATATAAAATAGTTTACAATTATGGAACAGATACGTGAGCTTTTTAACTACATATAATGAAATTATAATTAATGAGTTTTATAAACAGAATGCTTGAACAATAAAAGAAATGATTACTGCAAATGGACTTACTTTTAAATTTTCCGGTAAATTTTGGAGGATAAAATGGTACAATAAAATATCTCCAACATCATCTTGGCCAATTACAACATCCATATTGGGAAACTAACTTTTACCGCACCTATTCCGTGGGAACCAACTAAACTATTGAAGTGATTACTAAATAATAATTCTCGCAATTATATTCGTTCTATTTATCTCCCAGCTTTTGCCGAGCTTGCAAAATTTTGGTAACATGCAGAAGTTATCAAAAACAACAATCAATCGAGTGTTTATGTTTCTGGCGGTGGCCTTCAAACTTTTTATGTTCTAGAATGATTTTATTATAATAATACAAACAACAGGGTATAAAATAATCTCGATCATCTTGTAGAGTTTGCGACATATTAAGTGCACATGTACTTATTAGCATGCAGAATGTGGGAGTCAAACCAAACAAATATACATTTCCTGTCGGCAAAGTTGAAAGGTTTTTCTAGAACGTTCTTAGCTATTAATATTTCATCATAATAAAAACAATAAATCATAACATCTCTTATCGACTTCGAATCTATTGTTTCTTTCTCAAACTTTGATAACAATATTTATTTAGTGTAAACAATTACAAACGTTGGAATTTCCGAGAAAAAACATTAATTCTGCAACATCTGCGTACTATTGCATCAGCATTTCCAGAACATTCTTCCATTGCGCAACAATGAGCAACACGCGCACTTTTTAAGCCCCGGCGCAGGCGCCTGAGCCACAACCAAAGGCCCCGAAGACACCAGAGGCCCTTCTTCAGCAGCCTCTGGTCATTGCCGAAGAACTGGGTGGACTGACCTGAGGAATAGCCTCGGCGCATGCGCCTGGCCGCTGCTGAAGACCACTTCTTCGGCAATGACCTTGAAAGACACCAGACGCTGCTGAAGACATGCCCACTTCTTCGGCAATGACCTTGAAAGACACCAGACACTGCTGAAGACATGCACACTTCTTCAGCAATGACCTTGAAAGACACCAGAGGCTGCTGCAGATGCCGCTGCTGAAGACACTTCTTCGGATGACGCAACGACTCCTTCAGCAGCCTCTGGTCTCTTTCAAGGTCACTGCCGAAGAACTCGATGGCACCTGGAGAACTCGATGGCCTGGCCTGAGGCTCTCATTTTCTAACTACTAACCATGTAAAAAATAATGCAATCTTATCCCAGTATCAATCCGGATTTAGGGAGAACCATAGCTGTGAAACGGCGTTTCAATATTTGCTAAATCATTGGAAAACGGCGGTAGATGACAATTTAATCGTGATAACAGTATTTTTAGATTTAAAGAGAGCGTTTGAGACTGTAGATCGAACAAGACTATTAGAAAAGCTCAGGAATTACGGCTTTCAAGGAACAGTTTATGATTGGTTCAATAATTACCTAACCCATAGAAAACAATATGTTAAGTATGGACACGCTTTATCGGATCAGCGAGAAATAGAGTTCGGTGTACCTCAGGGGAGTATATTGGGCCCATTATTATTCTGCTTATACGTGAATGACTTGCAAGAGGTTTTAAAAGCCTGTAAGTTTCATATGTTTGCGGATGACACTGTTATATATATAATAGGAAAAGATGAAACCGATATGGTAGAAATAATAAATGAGGAATTAGGCAAAGTAAACGATTGGTTGAAAGTAAATAAATTGAAATTAAATACTGGAAAAAGTAAGTATATGGTGTTATCATCAGAGAGCGTGTATCATAAATATAATGCATTGCAACTTAAAATAGAAATTGAAAACAAAGAAATAGAAAAAGTGGAAGAATTTAAATATCTTGGAATAATTGTTGATAGACGGTTAAACTTTAGGGAACACATTAACTACACATGTAGAAAGATATCCAAGAAGTTAGGAGTATTAAGACGTTGCAGCAGTTTCTTATCAGTTTATGCCAGGAAAACTGTATATAATGCAATAATTCTTCCACATTTCATGTATGCTTCAACAATATTGTATCTGGGGGCAAAAACAGAGAAAGATAGGCTGCAAAAGTTGCAAAACAAAGGGATGCGCATTATACTGGGATGTAGTAAATATACGAGAATTACTGATATGCTGCACTCACTGCAATGGCTGGATGTAAAATCTTTGTTGCTGAGGAATTTGTTAATTTTCTTACATAAAATTAACTTAGGATTAATGCCCCCATATTTATCGAATATAATAACAATTTTTTCCGAAAAACATGAGTATAATACAAGAAATAAGAATAATATAAGTTTGCGACATACAAATAAGAAAAAAACACAAGTATCAATATTTTTCAGAGGTGCAATAGAATACAATAAGTTACCATTAAAGTTAAAAGCAATAAAAAATGTAGGTAGATTTAAGGTAGAAATTAGTAAATATATTGTAAACCAGTAAGTATATTCGTGTTATTTTGTGTTACGTATTCGTGTTATTTTGTATTAGATATGTTATACTTATTAGTTATATATTTTTTATTTTATATTTTTATTCATGTGTAGTAACAGATATTAATGTAAGCTGATGTAAATTAGCAAAATGCTAAATAAATGGTGTTATTATTATTATTATTATAGAAGTGTTGTTTGACGGTGCAGGAGAAACTTGTTGTGCATAATAGTGTATACCAGGGTGATTCAATGTGATATTATCCGTGATTTGGAAAAATTAATTTAGTGAAGTTTGAACTGTTAAATATGTATATTGTTGGATTGTTTAGTGTTCGCTATTTGATTGTTGGTTGTTTAATTGTTTATTGCTTGTTATTTTGTAGCTTAATGTGTTATGGTAAATTTATGTATTCACATCAGTCACAGGTTGTAAATATTTGTAAATAGTTACTTGTAAATGAATTGTTAAATATGAATTACGTTACAATATGTTGAAATTATTCTGCATAAAGTTGGCCGACTATTAATACAGGTATAGTAAGCAAGGGTTCTATAAACTCATTCAGGAACAGCACTTCTGAATGCCTCATTCGGTTTTGGAAGTTAGCGGCATAGCAGTTTTATTACATGCTGCTCGAATGGTTTTTGGGTTTTAAAACGTTCAATCCGTGGACTCATTCAAATGAATTATAAAATCTACTGGACAGATCTTTATTTATAAATTACAGGGGCTGTACCGAGGGCTGTACAGTATTCGGAATATACTTAAGGGATATCTTTCTCTTAATCAGCGGAAGGAGATTGTGAACATCATCATCATAAAGTTCTCAGTCCAAAGACTAGTTAGACGCGTACCTCCATCCTCCCCTATCCTGAGCTAACTTTCGCATTTTCCTAAAAGTAGGACATCCTGCATCCCCAACTATTTGAAAGCAATAGTCTAATCTGGACCTACCCCTACCTCTCTTTCTTCCTATTTCTGTCTCTAGTATGTCGCGAACTATTCATTCGTGTCTCAGAAGGTGTCTTACCAACCTATTTTCCCTATTATTTACTGTCTTCCATATCTTTCGCTTTCCCCAACTTTTTATAATATCTTCCTATTGCTAACCTTATCTATCCACAGTATCTTCATCATGCGTCTGTGGCACCACCACCTTTCTAACGGTTCTTTTCTTTTTCGATCCGCTTCTTCTATTGTCCAAGTTTCGCACTCCATACATACGTCTTTAAGAGACTCTTCCGGGTTTCTACATTAACCGTTCCCGAGCATAAGAACATAAGAAAAATAAACATATGCATATAAATGTACTCTAAATTATGACTTTGAGGGATGTGTATAGGGGCAATTATTATCGGTGTGGGGGTTCGATCGAAAAACCATACCTACATTAAACCCTTGTTTATGTAGATAAATCAAAAATAAACAAGGTTATAATATACCTACTCTAAAAATTAAAAGTGACAAGAAAGAAGAACTGCGAACTTACTGGATGATTCAAACGATTTCAGTTATCTTTCAGGTTTAACCCGAATAGCTTTGCTTTTCCCATTTTACTGCTGGATCTCCTTATTTCTGCGCACACTATAACGACATTATGTTGTGATTTAAACTAAGCAAATAATAATAATAATAACATTAATAATAATAATAATAATAAAGTAAAAAAAATCTAGCCAACAGAAGGTGATGTGATACATTGTTATGCAATGAAGGGGACTTTCGAATGAGCCCCCACTTGACTCTACTGCCATTTAATTTTTTATTCCAAGATGGCGTCCGGCAGCCAACTTTCGAAACTTACTTGTCAAATGTTTTGAAAAAAGTACTATCGCAGTTGCCATTAAGGTTCCCTGAACGTCACAGCGCACAGTGGGGCAACTGCCTCCAAAAGTTGGTAAAAAATATTTCTGTCCCTTTTTACCTTCAAAATGCTCTGCATCATTAATTTATGAAGTAGGAATTAAAAGTAGTTTTTGGCGAAAAAGGCATATTTCTGAAGAAAATAAGTCAATACTGGGGTCAATGGCAGGAAAACAATCATTTCTTTAAGGGTACATTCCCAATTATCGTAGGAAATTCGTCAACAGCTGTCGGCGTCAGTAGGTACTATAATCAGAGCTTACGGGCGGCAGTAAAAGTAGCTTTACTGCCAAAAGGTGTGTACCATTAATAAAGTTCTCAGAATTTGGCTGCTCTCTCTATGTCACGTCATTCAAAATATATAAATGGAGGTGGAGACTTTTGGTAGGCACTGTATTTGATAAATTATTAAACAAGGAGGGTAAGTAACTACTTACTATATTTTGCAGGAGACGGTGTTTCAGTGGGATCAAATATTGCTACAGAAGTGGGAGACGATTTAAATGTCACTAAAATTATTTATGAATGGTACAACCAGGTGGCATACCACAACCAGGAAAAAATAATTTCGTTTGAAAGGTAAAACAAACTTGCATTTAAGTATAATTAGGGGTGTGACAAATTACCTGTGAATAATAATAAATTATGTTACGTTACGTGGGTCCATTAAAAAAGACTATCTAAGTATGAGGAAATTACAGTCTTATAACGCCCACGCTGACTAAGCGGGTCGGCGAGGATAGTTTACTTATCGCGGCATATTTAATGGGCTCATGGTCTCAATACCGGCCACCCATCCATATATGCTACGAGCGATGAGTACCTACTACACTTTCATAAGGCAAAGCTAGGCTACTCCAACTAGTCATTGAATGAACGTTACACTTAAATGTGCCCGAAAGCTCTATCCGTAGAATAAGCTCGCAGTGTAAAGTTATGCACCTAGGTGTGGCGTCATTACAGCAGGGTATAGGCACAGAATTACGGGAATAATAAGTCATGCTGTTAAAGAAAGTAGGCGAATCCTTTGTGTGCATCATAGCCGTCTTTATATTGGATGACAGGTCATTTCGTATTACGGTTTCTCACCCAAGATACTGGCGGCTGTTCGTTGAAATCGGCTTTAAAATATTGGAACTGCCGACAAAGGCGCAGTATTCTGGTTTTCTTTATTATGTGGCTCATACTTTCTACATTAACGGTGACTTCGATTCAACACGGACGTCGACCATAGCTGCTGCCTCGCAATTAACTAAACTGCTGGGAAAATAGCATCTGTGTAAAACGGGCTACAAATTATTTTTTGACGGAAAACGAGTTTTACATCAAATCCAGTTAATTTTAGCGAGGTATTTCCGTTAGCAATGCCAATTTCGTTCAAAATGTGTTACATTCATACATCCGTCATAAATCCATTTGAAAGTGGCGATTTTCAGCAAAACTGGTTAAATTCATACTTTTTGGGTAAAATGGGTTAAATTCAGCAGAATATAAAACTGTACGAAAAATGTGACGGTACGCATGTATAGAGAACACTGCCGAAACTGCATTATCTTTTTTATTAGCTTAGATGATAAAACTCCCATATTATACACATTGGTTAAAATTTGAAGCCCCCACCTCTGCATCTTTCAAAAATCCAAGTGACATATCTTGTTCCCTATTCGAGGCCATAGTCTTCTCCCGGCAGACTGCGTCTCTGGTCAAGTGAAAAAAGAATTACGCCAAAATTCCACAGTATAGCCGCAAAAGAAAGGTATGCAAAACCAACCGTAATCCCTGTTTGGTATTATGAAATTACTCGCCGAAGTCTGCAAAACATACAATTGATGAGAAGAAGAATACCTAGGTGAAAACATCTTTTCGGCAAGAATTCTATGAAAACTGGTATAAAAATGAGGAGCTGTTATGGTACAAAACCCTAGTTATTGAAGACGTTGTAGCGGAAGAAAAACAAGGCGTGGAAGAAGGAATAAAATGAGATAGGGAGGAGATATGAGAAGAGAAGGAGATGGGGAAGGAAGAGAAGGACAAGTTGAAGGATGTGAAAGAGAAGGCGAACCATGGGTTTGGAGGAATCTGGAATACATGTATAAACAAAAATTAAACAAAATAAAAGTTTAAACCGACTTGTATTCTTGAATAGTAGTTCAAACAAAAAAGTTAAGAATTCGTTTCGTTCGACCACAATAAGTTAATTATGGTCGTTCAAAACAAGCTAAATCCAAAATTTAGGGTCATTTTACTCAAAAAGCATTTAATTTGTCAGAATCAACTTTACAACTCATCAATAACTAACTTCAAGCAAACGATATCCCCTCTCACAAATCAATATTTTTGAAGGGCTTCATACAGAGTTACAACAAATCCTCAATTTCTAGAAAATACGCTGAAGTAGATTTAACTCCTTTTGCACGGATGCTTCTCTGCGTATCGATACAGTACAACAGACTATATACATTTTTACAAGCTTTTATTTAACTTGCAATGTATGTTATAGTTAGTTTGTTAGTTTGTCAGTGTGTTTGTTTAGGTCAAATCTTGCAAGCTGAATTAGAACCACTTATTGTCATCCAATTGAGCTGAAATTTTGCATACACCTTTAGTTGTGGTGACAATACAATATGCAATACTCAATATTGTAATACGTTCAAAATGGCCGCCCCAACAAGATGGCAGATGATGTATTTTTAGTCAACCCCCTTAATATAGGTATAATAATAATAATAATAATAATAAATTTATTAACACCCAATAGGTACAAGGTACATAAGTGCACAATCAACAAAATGAAAATAACCACTGGTGCTAAAAGGCCAGCATTCAGGCATCTGAGAATAACGCAGTATTCTCAGAGCCTGATCTTCCATGCGGGCCTATTCACTATTCCTATTCCCATAAACTAAAAATGAAGGAAAAAAATTAACTACATGAATCGAGAACGATAAAACGGGGGACGAAGAAGAAAAGAATAGGAAAGGAAAGGGAAGGATAGAGAAAAAAAAGAAGAAAGATTATGAAGATGTAGAAGAAGAACACAGTCATGTGCAGCCCACGTAATGCTAAGTAGACAAAAGGAACTAGCTACTGCTGGTCAAAGAGAATTTTGAATAACTCACGCTTCACGACACCACAAGGGAGAGTCCGAAACGAGTGAAACTGATTTAAACAGGACACGACGTTGTACGAGAAAGATCTCTTAAATATTTCCTTGCGATGCCGCGGAATCGTGAGCATTAGGGACTTTCGACGGGTGGCAACGCCATGCACATCAGCACGAAAAACAAGTTTATTATACAAATAGAGAGGTACACGGAACTGGACAATCTTGAGAAAGAAGCAGACCATGTGAAGGCGACGTCTATTGAACATATTCAACCAGTTCGCGTCTTTCAGCTTATGCGAGATACGCGAACGTGCTCTAATTCCAAACATCAAACGAAGACACGAATTCTGAACTTTCTGAACACGAAATTTATCCCGAAATGAGAGACAAGGACCATAGACAGTGTCACAGAAATTGAAATGGGAAAGAACAAGCGAGTCACACAGCGTCCTCTTGGTATTCAGATTAAGATAATGCCTCTGTCCGTATACAAGTTTAAGCGCAAGGTAAGCCTTCTGCAACATAGAGTTGACATGTTGCGTAAATCGTAAATTAGAATCGATGTGCAATCCCAAATTCTTAACACATTTCGTAAAAGGTACCACGGCGTCGTTTATTTTCAAAACAATGTCATTTGCTGAGGTATTTCTGAACCCTTCATCGCCAAACAAAATAGCACAAGATTTTTTTGAATTAATTTTTAAAAGGTGTTGTTCGGAAATGATTGATAGCTTTTCAAGATCACTATTTATGAAGGAACATGCATTGCGAACATCTGCAGCTTCGAAAGAATAGTAAAGCTGAGTATCATCCGCATAAAAGTGATAGTTACAGTGACGAAAAGATTTATGGAAAGAAGACGTATAAATAGTATACAAGATGGGGCCAAGAATACTACCCTGAGGCACGCCGGATGTGAGACTGTACGGCAATGATAGACGGTTGTTGTAAGCGACACACTGACTTCTATCGGATAAGAATGAAGCAATAAGCTTTACGGAGTCAGGGGCCAGACCGATATGATGCAAAATGGAGATCATAATCTCGTGGTTCAGCATGTCGAAGGCCTTGGAAAAGTCAATTAGGACCAGAACAGTAAGTTTGTTCTGGTCGAGAGCACGAAAGATATCATCCGTAACCTCCGACAAAGCCGAAGCGCAACCATGACCCTGACGAAAACCCGACTGCCTCAGAGGTAGCACATTAAAAGAGTTTAAATGCACACGCAGCTGTAGCTCAAGAATCTTTTCAAAAACTTTAGAAAGGACTGGAAGAATACTTATTGAACGGAGATCACTAAACTCCACAGGAGGGGTAACCTTAGGGAGAGGAATTACATGTGCACACTTCCAGACTCTCGGAAAATATGAGCTGCGTATGCATTCATTGAAAATATGAGTAAGGAAAGGAATAATAAACGGACAACACAGAAGAATAAGCGAAATACTGAGATCGTCACTGCCATACGCACTGGACTTGACCGCCATGAAAGGGCTTGAAGAGTAGAAAACGATAAAGTTAGTGACATCACACTAAATTCAATATGGCGACAGCTCCAGTCAGGTCTTATTATATCACAAGAGGTTTTAAGAACAATACACAACGGTCACTTACTAACGCAGCATGAGACGATTCACATAATTTGCATGCTTCTGTACACAGAATGCTGCAGAAGCAGTTTAGTCTTGCTCATGCAACTTGTATATCGGCATAACTTTTATTTGTTATTTTATATTTCTTTTTGAAATTTTATATTGAAATAAATCTTGTTTCACTCAGCATAAATAGCGAATCAGGACATCGTACTGACGAATTCACGCAGATTGTTTGGGCTGAGTCACATCTTGTTGGCTGTGCATATGCCTCTTTCGAGCATAGCAACGGTACTCAGTTTCTACGCTTTGTATGCCTATATTCGCCCTCTGGAAATCTAGAAAACTTTCCTGTGTACGCTGGTGGAACGCCTTGTACTGCTTGTACATGTGACGCCGTTTATACAAATCTGTGTACAAGTAAGTAGGTACTTTAGACATACCTAAATTTTTAATTACTTTTTGATATTGAAATAAAATGGACATTAATATCATCGTTTCAAAATACATAGGTAATGCCTTTAAACAATAGAGGAAAATTACAAAAAACATCGTTCTATCCATATAGTCTAAGAGCCACCAACATACATGGTGGACTGACGTCCGCAAATCTGAAATTAATTCAGGAGCTTACCATTAATGTGTAAAAACTGAATTGAATAGTCAGTCCGCCTAATCATATTGCTTTTGGCGCAGGTTTAAATATAAAGACATTATATTTTTTAAACTCATTTTAGCAAAACAAAAATTTTCATTTAATGATACCTTGTGATGTGTAAAATACGAACTGGTAAGTGACGGACTTTTTTTTGTATTGCTAGAATGGTGACAAATCGCCGCAAACATAATAAAAATGTTAAAAATTAAACTTATTTTGGTAAGGGCCAAATTTCTCTTTTCTATAATAAATTATCAATCTGTAGTAATAATTCATTTCTTCTGTCAAGTGTCATGAATAAATTTGACGCTTGTCAAAATAAGTTTAATTTTTAACATTTTTATTATGTTTGCGGCGATCAGTCACCATTTTAGCTATACAAAAAACGTCCGTCACTTACCATTTCGTATTTTACATATTACAAGGTATCATTAGATGAAAATTTTAGTTTTCCTAAAATGAGTTCTTTTTTCAAAAAAAATATGTCTTTATAATTAAACCTACGCCAGAAGCAATATGATTAGGCGGACTGACTATTCAATTCAGTTTTTACTAGTGCTGTACGTCAGATCCGGATCGTTTTCAAATCCGGATTAGATCCGGATCTGATCCGGATTTATCAGACAGGGAAATCCGTATCCGGATCGATCCGGATTTGGGTAAGTGATATCCGGATCTCGGATCCGGATCTTGGAGCCGGATCTCGGACCCGGATCTTGGAGCCGGATCTCGGATTTGGAATCCTTTTCGCTGGGCTGGTGCTGTTATTTCCTTATTTGAGTTCCAGTGGGTAGCGTCGGCATTAGAAGCTGCATCAAAGAACAAAGGAAAGCCGACTTTTTGGTCGGTGGCTGTATCAGCTTTGTGGCGGCTTTTTCTATCTATCACATAAATGATAGCGGTGAAATTTTGAGTGCGTTTTTTATTGTTGTTTGGCAAATGTTTTGGGAGTTATTTTTTATGAAATAATAACGTCGCGTTTTGTATCAAAATATAAAAAAATGCTTCATTGCAATATGTACTAGGTACCGTGAGACACCCTGGTTCCATTTAAAAATTCTTATTCCCAAACTTTCGAAATTTTAAATTTAGTTGATGATTTGAATCCCAAATTAACGTTTTTTGTTCAATCATTGCTATCTAGATACAAAATCTAATTTTCAGTTAAAAATTATTTAAGTTAAATTTTTTGTCTAAAGCACAAATTAATAGGTACCTTAAGGAACAAAAATGATATAGGGGTGAGCCTGATTTCTTGGTCACCCGGCATATTGATCGTGTGTAGGCCCCTTTAATATATTTAAGGTACATATATTTTTTAAGACAATATTAGGATAAAAGGGCATATTTGTTTTTAGAATGAAATTAATTTTTTGTTGCAAATTTTATCTCTATTACACCTATTTCCCAATGCACTTTCTATTTTCTTCATTTTTATTAAGTAATCTATACTGTCTTCAGAAAACAACAATTTTCAGAACCAGATAGCGAGATCCGGATCTGACACCAGGATCCGAATCCAAGATCCGGATTCAAGATCCGGATCCAAGATCCTAATCCCGAGATACGATATCCGGATCTTATAATAAAATCCGGATCCGGATATATCCGGATCCGGGTTTTTTCTAAACGGATCCGGATCCGTCAAAATTTATGGATCCGTACAGCCCTAGTTTTTACACAATAATGGTAAACTTGTGAATTAATTTCAGATTTGCGGACGTCAGTCCACCATGTATGTTGCTGGCTCTTAGATTAATAAGTAAGATCAATATAGTGTAACGTTGACTTTTTTAAAAGACCACGTTATTTTTAATATCAAAATATATTTATTACTTTTAATTGACAATTGACAATTTATTGGTTCATAATCTACAATATTATGTATATGTTGGTAAGATAGTGTTACAGTGATTCCTATATAGGGAAAATCACCTTACTTTTTATGCACGTCACCGGCTTCATATCAGCACTGTTGCCACAAGAGTTTATGGTACTCAATTTCAAAATATTAAAATTCAATTTACCTATCTAATTGAATTCAATGGTAATATGGGTCCATTATTTTCCAATTCTCTTTCAAAATAGTTGATAAGGGACGCTACAAGCTCCTTACACCGACTGTTTAAGAACTTGGGCATTATACCAACAATAACAATAACAACACCGATAATAAATAACTAGGAGCATATTTTAGTTCTCAAAAGAACAGATTTTTACCGCAAAAGTGGATGAACAAAGAAAACAAGGGTTTAAAACACCAAAAACAACAAAAGTTAACGAAACTTGACGCTTTCAGAATATCAGCTGTCAAGTCAACCGGGAAACGTCAACAAATTAAGCGGCAATCCTGCAACAAAATAGTGTTGTGTTTAGACATTCAAATATTTCTTTATTCTTTTTTAGCACATTCAATTTATATGACTTGTCATTTTACGTAAGGCGACTCTCAATCGTTACATTTTGTGACGTGCATAAAAAGTAAGGTGATTTTACCTGTATATCAGTATGGACACTATCATTCTATCATTACATCCAAAGACGTTCTATTTCTATAGATACCAAGATACACTTTAATATTGCTGAAAACATGCGTGCGACAAGAAAATATTTTCCGTCATAGTTTGAAGCACGCAAAAGTGGATTTTGCATCTATTTTAAGACAAAAAGTCAAATCTGACATTAACTGGGTAACCTTGACAACACAAGACTTCGATTAGTCAGTGTTAGTTGTCAAATTAGATACGAGAAAATTATTAAATCCTTTAGGAGAGTGAGCATCGAGTAGGCAAGTTAAAATATTCTCGCACACATTCACAATGTTACTGATCGTATAGGCAAACTTCTTCGTAAACATGATATCAAGACTGTCTTCACACCTCACAACAGAATCTCAGATCTTCTATCTTCGGCTAAGGATCCCTTACCTTTGCACACGGAAGGTGTGTATCGCATTCCTTGTTCTTGTGGTCTTGTTTACATCGGCGAGACTATAGGCGGTGCATCGGTACTCGTGTTGCTGAACATTAACGATGTACGAGGTTTCTCAATTCGGCTTGTTCAGGTCAGGTCAATCAATCAAATCAATTTTTCGGAGACAAAAGTTCTAGCCCGAACCTCAAATTTCTACAATAGGAAGATTAGGTAATCGATATAAATCATCAAACATCCCCTTAATGTCAATCGTGACAACGGCTTCTACCTACAAAATACATCACGGAAGCACATCATCAGTCACACTCCACTCTTCGGGTATAAATAAGCCCCCAGATCTTAGTCCTACCAGTTCAGTGCCAGCCCAGCAGCCCTGAAGATGTCCTTTGCGATAGTGGACGAAACGGCGGCATCCAGCCAATCCATGACGCGGTCTTCGCCCGGAAGCCAAGTAACCAGTTTTCTGCGATTTAGTTAATAAGTTTAATAATAAGCAGAGGCGTTGAAAGATTTTGGTTGGCTTATTCTTTCTTTTACATTTTTGAAGACGTGTCAATTGTAAAAAGGTGGGCAGAGGTCGATTTTCATGTTTGCTGTCACACAAATTACCAAATTTACAACCTCTTCCACACGCTAAAATCATTTTAAAATTTATGCCACTATCCGGAATACCATATGTCATTTTCTTTTATCTCTTCCACAAGTTCTGAATTCATTTGGCATCTATGTTCGTCTATACCAACTCTCTAGATCTTTTTCAGTATTTTGCGAAAATATAAAACTCAATCATGATTACTTCGACAGAAGCAATTTCACTGCAACAAAAGTATATTGGATTATGTATTTAGATGTATATAACTGTGCACAATTCATTTTTTGTATTTCTGTATAGATTCTGATGGTAATCGAGATGATTATAATAATTATGATGATGATATTGATGAAAACCTAACCGATACGACAATGGTTGACGATATCGTAGGGACTGCTACAATGAAAACAAATAAGCATGAAGTAATGGAAACGGTGAAGGAAACTGTGAAGGAAATGGTGAAGGACACTGTGACGGAAACGGCGAAGGAAGCGGTGAACGAAGCGGTGAAGGAAACAACCATATCAACAGAAAGAACATCTAATACGGGAGAGCTGGTGCGAGTGTATTCATCAACTACATTAAAAGATTTTGATCCTTGTCACTGTGAATACAACATGTTATAAGAGGAAATTTAGTCTACTTTAATATATGTATACGAATATATTTTACACTATTATAGATAATGTTTAAATAATGTTAATGTGTGTGAATAATGATTTTAACCTTTAGACCCTTTATAGGCTGGGCGCTATTGGCGTTTTTTTGCCCATAAAAAGCGGTCGCCTTTTGCCGGTCCTTTTCGCACGGGCGTCTTTTATGTGGTCGGAGTCAATGTTAAACCGGGAGCGGGCGACAGTCGACTACTTTGTGAGGTGTGTCAAGTTAGCCCGAAGAGGTCGACATTTTTTCAAAATAATTCGAGGGGCTGTATGCTCGCCAATTGATGAAAGATCCTAAAAGAAATTTTTCAAAATCTTCTTCAATGAGTAAGTACCTAGGTAATATGCTTAATTAATTTTTCCAGGATAACTTGGCGACAGTCAGGTCAGATCAACATTTTTTAGAAACAATTGAAAGGGCTGTAATGCTGGCCAAGTACTGCGAGATGCTACAAGAATTCTTTCTAAATGCTCTACGATTAGTTAATAATCCTTAATTAATTTTTCCGGGACAACTTGACGGCATCTTTTCAAAACAGTTGAAGAGAATGCAATGCTCGGAAAGTGCTGTAACATTAATTTTGTATCAAACAGCAATCGAGCGGTGAACAGTATATTGAAATTCCCTCGTAGAGTATTTGAACGCGGCGGTCCGCTGTACGCGAGCGCATGTCTTCCTTACCGTGTTCAATTTTCGGAAATATCTAGCACTTGATCGCTACCTGTACTACCGGAGGGTCATTTCAATATTTAAAGGCCATTCATTTTGAAGGTACGTTAAAATTTTCAAGTTTCATTTCAGTTATCTAAATTCCGTGTGTATTTCTCCTTTTTTAGATTTGCCGGCCTTTTTTTATTTGTTTTCCTTCTGAACAAAATTAACTCTACATCACGTATCGCAGTCCAGACCCGCAAGAAGGAGCAAAAGGTCAGATTTTTCATTTCGAAATAAAAAGAAAAACCTAAATACAGACGCAACTTGTTGATTTATTGTAGTCATTTCATTATGTTCATTGTCTGGATTTCAGACGTTTCAAAATTGTAAAACCATATGTAAACTCGATATAGCGCTATAGTGGGGTACCTCAAAATTTTGTTAAATCTATTATTTGAGTTAACTGTCGGAATTGCTTATCACTTTGTTCAATTTAAATACCATTACTGTGAAATTTATCTAGCAAACATTAAACCGTCTATTGACGCCCTTACTCTTGAGTCATTTTTCTTGATTTTTAACGAGGTAAAATCAAGTGGCGCCAATTATAGGGAGAATCCTTCCCCGCGACCCAATGCCCGACTGTAAGAGCACCGGCTACCAGTTGTAGTGTTACAGTGCTACAAGAAATTTTTCAAAATATTCTTCTGATAGTAATCTTGTGGACGACTACGACCCACAAAAAAACGCCCATCTGAAAAAGGTCTTAATATCTTCCCAAAAAATTACCTAGGTACCTACCTATACCTCGTGCATGTTTGAATTCAAATAGTCGTCATTAGAGGCAAAATAAAAACATCTCGTCTAATTACATACAAAAAAAACAGTTTAATAATTTATATTGAAAGTAGTTCCATGGCCGTAATGTCACAGTGTTTCATGGAAATCAAATATTTTACATGCTGTAAAAAACATTTTGAGTGTTGTTAAAATGTCTGACAACGATACCGATATTTCAATTTCCTGCACTCATGCAGTAATAATACAAATTGTACAATATCCATCCTAAGTAATTTATGAATTAGGGAAGGGAGTTTTGTCCGTTTATAATCCTCGACACTTTTCAAATTGTTTTTTATATAAATATACAGACGACCATGGTTTCGGGTTCTTAAACTACCAACCCATCTTTAGGTCAGGAAACTACAACTCAGAACAAGATGGCAAACATGAGAGCTGGCTACTGTCATTATCCAAACAAGCAAACAACCACACTCATAGTGATTATATAAAGTTCCTAAGACTACTTAAAGGTAACATTCAGCTGGGCAATCAAGTCTGGTCCGCAGGAAGGATGGAAAAACAATCAGCAGCAAAATTGGAAGCGACCGCAACTGCGGAAGCCAATTTTTGCAGGGGAAAAAACTGAAACGATCTTTACGCTAGCAGTTTCAACATAGGTACAATTCTTTATTGTTTACGGATACCAACCAGAGGTTGTTTACAGTGTTGACACATGTTTTTTTTAATTATTTGAGATACCTACATCCAAACCCCCACTATCTCAAATAATTAAGAGGTCGGACTTAATTTTTTTACAAAATAATAATGCCATTAAAAGGAACAGAAAACTACGCACAATAAGAGGAAATGAAGAACAGAAACGGATTGAGTGCGGACTATAAGGGGGAAGTGATGAGGAAATCAAGGTAGAGGAAGTGACCACAGCAATTGGAAAGATCAAGAGTGGAAAAGCGGCAGGGCACGATGATATCACGCCAGATATTTTCAAATCCATGGGACCGAGTAAACTTTCTGCTAGAAGTATTCAACAAGATATGGACAGAAGGTGAAGTACCAAAAGATTGGGAACTAGGTATTATAATGCCCATCTATAAAAAAGGCGACAGGACCGAATGTAAGACCTATAGAAATGCGTAGATTAGCTCAGGAGGTACTTGTCCAACCAGTCTTCAGACTGAGAACCTTATGATGATGTTATTCTACACGTTGATTTACAACTTTATGTACTTATGAGAACTATCCCAAAGGACTTGTACCTTGACGCAGTTCTAGTAATACTGGGACGGGTGGGATGGCTTGCGCGCTTCAATGATATAAAGAGCCGAACCATAGGTTTAACCATATTGGAGGGGTTTTTATTTGAGAAGCCAGACTAAATCAAGTCCCTGGAAGGGGGCAGCAGCTCTTTCAGTAATCATAGTGGCAGAGATCGTGAGGGTTGGTATGGCACTGTGATATACACTACTGCGATGTGGAAGGCAACGGGAAACCACCACATTATTTTATCCCTAGTACAGCGTACTTTAATTTATGATGATGGCACCTTCTGGAGTAAAATATTCCGGAGGTAAAATAGTCCCACATTCGGATCTCCGGGCGGGGACTGCTTCGGGGGGAGTCATCAGAAATTATAAGTGTAACATCTCACGAGTCGGAGCGTGGAATGTTAGAAGCATGAAACAAGTAGGGAAGTTAGAGAATTTGAAAATTGAGATGGATAGGTTAGCATTAGACGTAGTAGGTATCAGTGAAGTGCGATGGCCAGAAGCTGGAGACTTCTGGAGCGGAGATTTTAGAGTAATACACACAGGATCTGTAGGAGGAAATTCGGGAGTAGGAATTGTTATGCGGAAAAAAGTAGGACAGAGTGTAGAAAATTTCTTACAGCAAAGTGACAGGGTAGTTATGGTTAGGTTAGATTCGAAACCTGTAAAAACAGTAATAATACAGGTATATATGCCCACTTCTAACTACAGTGATGAGGCCGTAGAGGCAGTTTATAGTGATATTGAATATGTGCTAGATTTTGTGAGAGGGCACGAAAATTTAATAATTACAGGAGATTTCAATGCAGTCGTAGGCACAGGGCGAGAGGGCGGAATAGTTGGCCCCTTTGGATTAGGCAATAGGAACGATAGGGGAGTTAGACTGATAGAGTTCTGCGATAAACATAACTTAACGGTCGCGAACACTCTATTTCACCATCATGTTAGGAGATGCTATACGTGGAAGATGCCAGGAGACTTAGGGAGATATCAAATAGATTACATTCTCGTTAGGCAAAGATTTAAAAATCAAGTTAGGGATTGTAGAAGTTATCCAGGAGCAGATATAGATAGTGATCACAACATAGTCGTTATGAAAGCCAATCTTAAATTTAAGATTTTGAAAAAAAGAAGCGGAAGAAGGTATCTTGACCCAGAGAAACTAAAAGATGATGATATGCGCAATAAGTTCGAGAAAAAGACAAACGAAGCACTAAAGGGCACGGGTGGAAATATTGTTAGGGACATAGAGGCAGAATGGAATTGCATTAAAAATAGTTTAGTTTCCTCAGCTAGGGATATTTTGGGTCATAAACAGAATGAAAGTAGGAAACCCTGGATAACAAAACATATTGTGAGTCTAATAGAGGAAAGGCGAAAATATAAAAATAGGTTAGATGAAACAGGGAAACAAAGATATAAGGCGATCAAGTGGGAAATTATTCGGGAATGTAGGAAAGCGAAAGAGCAATGGATCGATAATAAATGCAAAGAAGTGGAAGATAAATTCGAAGTAGGAAAGACTGATGAAGCATATAAAATAATTAGGAGAAATTTTAGAGAAATTGGATCTAGTACCAAAAACATTAGAAATGAGGCAGGAGATATCCTAATCGGAAGTGGGGAGAAGGCAGATAGGTGGAAACAATATTTAGGAAACTTATATGCGGGACAGGAAGTGCAAGATATATTAGAAAGCGAAAGCAGTGTAGAGGGGGATAACCTAGGGAGTCCTATAATGAGAGAAGAGTTTGAGATAGCACTAAAAAGTTTAAGGAATAATAAAGCACCAGGTATAGATGGCTTGCAGGCAGAAATCTTAAAGTGCGCAGGTCAAGAGGTAATAGATCGTTTATTTAAACTAGTTAGTCGCATATACCTGACAGGCGAGATTCCAGAAGATTACAAACGGAACATCATAGTAGCTTTGCCAAAAAGAAAAGGCGCGGATAGATGCGAAAATTTTAGAACTATCAGTTTAACTTCCCATGCGTCAAAAATTTTAACTAGAATTGTGCAAAGAAGGATGGAGAAAAAGGCGGAAGAAATATTAGGAGAAGATCAGTTCGGATTTAGACGAAATAGAGGAACGCGCGAGGCCATTCTAGCTTTACGAGTAATTATAGAAAAAACGATAGAAAAGAGAAAGAGAAAGAGAGAAAGAGGATTTGTAGATTTAGAAAAAGCCTTCGACAACGTAAAATGGGGGAAGATGTTCGAAGTGCTGAGAAAGGTAGGGATGAAATACAGGGACAGAAGAATAATACATAATCTCTACAAAGAGCAAAAGGCAGTTATAGAATGTGAGCAGGAACAAAGGGAAGTAGATATCCGGAAGGGAGTGAGACAGGGATGTGCATTGTCACCTCTAGTTTTCAACTTATATATCGAAGATGCGATTAATATTGTTAAGGAAAGAACAGCCTCAGGGATCAATGTACAGGGCCAAACTATTAACATGCTCAGATTTGCGGATGATATAGCAGTGTTAGCATCTAGCAAAGAAGAATTAGGAGCGGCTTTGAATGAAATGGAAGCAGTTTTGACACAGGGCTTCGGCATGAAAATCAATAAAAAGAAAACTAAAATTTTGGTATGTAGGGGATGTGAAAATAGAACTAAAATGGAAATACAAATTGGAAATGAGAAGATAGAGGAGGTCGCGGATTTCTGCTACTTAGGAAGTAAAATAACTCAAGACGGTAGGAGCACTAAAGATATAAAACAAAGAATGGCGCAGGGCCGAGTTGCGTTTAACAGAAAGAAACAACTGTTATGTTCGAGAACGGTTAATATTGAGACTAGGAAGAGACTCTTAAAGTCGTATGTATGGAGTACGGCATTATACGTGTGCGAAACTTGGACAATAGGAGAAGCGGATAGAAAAAGAGTAGAAGCGTTTGAAATGTGGTGCTACAGGCGCATGATGAAGATACCGTGGATAGATAAGGTTAGCAATAGGGATGTATTAGAAAGAGTTGGGGAAAAGCGAAAGGTATGGAAAACAATAAAGAGTAGGAGAGATAGGATGGTAGGACACCTTCTAAGACACGAAGGAATAGTTCGTGACATACTAGAGTCAGAGATAGGAATAAAAAGAGGTAGGGGTAGGCCTAGATTAGACTACTGCTCTCAAATAGTTAGGGATGTAGGATGTTCTACTTTTAGGGAAATGCGTAGGTTAGCTCAGGATAGAAAAGAATGGAGGTACGCGTCCAACCAGTCTTCGGACTGAGAACCTTATGATGATGATGATGTACTTATGAGCATACCACTGTATCATGGAAGTAAATATACACCACTGCAGCCCCTTGAATTCCAGAAGGGACAACAAAGAATCCAAAAAACATAGTGCAACGAAAGGTAAATAGCAAAGTACTAAGCTTAGAATTATTTACTATGCATTTTAGTATTTACCTACTTACTCTGTGCAAATTGTTATAGGTAACTATTATTTTAAAATAAGAATCATCATAAAGTTCTCAATTCGAACACTGGTTGGGCGCGCACCTCCATATCCCCTCCTATCCTGAACTAACCTACGCATTTCCCTAAAAGTAGAACACCCCCATTTATTTGAGAGCCATAGTCTAATCTGGGCCTATCTCTAGTATGTCGCGAAGTATTCCTTCTTGTCTTGGAAGGTATTGTACTATCCTACATCTCCTAGATCCTAGACTTTATTTATTCTTTATTTTTATGAGAACATAGCATAATTTTCTAGGCTGGGTAAACGAGTTGCAAGTATAACAGAAGCACTAAATACAAAAGAAACAGCATTAATTATATATGTTACGGACAAGGATGTAAATTGGGCTATGACGACATTAGCCGGACAACGACGTGAATGTCCATTTCTCCTGGCCATTAGCGTTATTGCCCGGGCATTGTCGAGTTGGCCCATTTATGGTGGGCAATGTTGTAAATATTTTCATCCAATTTTTATATGAACATCTTTTCCCGGCCATTAACGATATTAGCCAAAAGCGATTAGACAATGTTGATATCATAATTAAAACTACCAATTAGAAAGAAGAGAAGATTAGTTTTGGTTCGTTCGCACACAGCAACCGTATTTAAAACATTTAAAACTACCAAATAGGTATATTTTATTTTTATTAGATTATACGTAAGTAGTATAAGAATGTTGTAAGCGAATGTATCAAATCGGTAAAATATGGTTCCTCAAACTAAAATAAAGTAAGTACGAAGCGGAAAAAAATAAGTGTGATTCTCAAAACAAAGGCCTAACTCATAGACTCTAATAAAATGTGTGTGTACCTTTTAGAAAGTGGAAAACGTCCTTACCTATATTATTTAAACTTATTATCTAAATTGATGATAACACAAATAAAAAGTATGATAAAATAAACAAAAAAAACATAATATAGTCGGTATTATATTGAAAATATCTACCTACAACTAATCATTTTTATTCTGACACGAGAGTGAACCATGGCACTTCGAATTGCATACTTTTTTGTTGGCGCGACATGCACATTTATTGGTTTAACATACGCCCTTGCAGTGATAGCGCTTGTAACCTTGTCCCCCTAAAATACTGTTTTCAGTTGAGGCTTGTCTAAGACTAATCTCTTTTTCTTTGACTGAATCGCTAAGGTTTTCCAATAAAATAATCTTTTCAATACAGGGATTAAACTCAGATCTGAAAAACTTATATGTTTCAAAACGCCATTTCTTGTACCTAAAACAATTATTTTGTAATAATTTTAAACACGCCTATAAATTAAAAACGTACAAAGTTTATAAAGGCCTTCTTCAATAGAACTAACAACAGCCAGTACCGCGACCTCTGTCTACGTCTGGTCGTTGATTGAGAAGTCCTCAATCAACGGTCTGGTATAGGAACACAAACCGTAGTTTCAATTTGAATATCAGGAAATTTTTCGTTCGACAACTTTAGCATTTTGGCGGCTTGTTTCTCTAAAGATTTCCCGGATCTTTTACGTGCATTACTGATGTTTTCCTGTCTTTCGCAATTAAAGGACATCCCAACATCATTGCCTTCTTCAAGCGGGCAATGTCAACATGCCCCGGACAATGTCGTCAAACCACACTTGACTAATGAATTGTCAACACCGGCCAATTAACATAGCCATTGACGTTATTGGCCGGTCATTATCGATACTGCCCGACGTAGTAGGGCATTATCGACATTGCCCGGACAATAACGTGATTGGCCAGATTTTCGTCATTGTCCGTAACATATACACATTGTTTTCGTTAATTTCTGGAGCAAAGTGTCGCTTTCACCTTATATTTTCTCAGTAACCTTCTTTGCAAAACTATTAAGTCTAATTTTCAAGCACGTTTCAGCAATTTTTTTAATCAGTTGCACTTCATGTAAATCCTCAACCAAATTTGTTACTTACTCATGAAACGATCAGTTATTACTTGGCTGCTAAACGCCTTTACAGTCGTGAGCAATACAATAGCAATAATCACCATTGTAAACAAAAAGCTGCTACCTGGAGAAAAACAAGTGATCACCTCTTCGCGTTAGAAAAGGATGGAGATACTTAAGTAGTACGGGTTGCATACACAACATATATCCATGCCTCACAAAGTTTTCATGGCCTATCCTGTAGGGTTATACATATGTAATTGGAAAAACGTAAAATTCACTGGGTGCAAGGTACGGTTGCGAGTTTAGAGTTGTACCTACGAATTATATATTTATCTGTCCGTACTTCTTAATCTTTCCGTCACTTTTGAAATGTAGTGCAGAGTGTAGACAATTAGAGCGTAGACCGTAGACCCTAGACCCAGAACACAGAGAACCTCCAGAGGTATAACTTCCCCTGAAAATATGACTCTTTCTTTATCTCCTTCTAACATTGCGTACATTCAATAGAGCTATCTTTATCGCACATCAAGTAAAATCCCCATAGAGGCGCTACTGTCATCTGGCAGAGACCTATCTAATATTTTTGCTTAATTAACTCAACTGCGCAGAGGTGGCACTACCGTCACCGTCTCGCCGCCAAAACTGTTAAGGTACTCCTTAAGCCGCGTATCCATTTGTAACAAATGTCCCGTAACCGTTGATTGAGAAGTCCTCTCAATCAACGCCGTAACGTAACACCAAACATGTTACGTTACATCTAGTGGAGACGGGAAACTGTTGCCTGTTACGCGTGACCAATTTGGCACGCGTAACGAATTTGGACCGAACCACCATTTGTCGGTTTTTAGCCGTCCCATCGAAGGAATGCAACGGTACGCGTCGCGGCAAGTTGGGACGGGTTGGCTTTATCGCCGTAACGTTACCTGTTGCGTTCGTGATTTTGTCTTGTTTTGTCTTTTGTCAGTCTGGCCTCTATCGTTAACTAGGAAAGTGCTCATGGAGTGGAGCAAGGAAGATATTAAGAAATGTCGTCGTGTCGTGTCGTAACCCTGTTTTGTTACGTTACGAAGTGAATGATATGACCTAAACTAAACCTCTTTCGCAGCGATTCGTGTCGTTTTTGCAATGTATACCCATCTTTAAAGCTACAAGCAACTACGTATAGGGTACCGAAGCAACAATGAACCCACGAACGGAACGACGCGCACTTAGGGTTGCCAAATACTTAAATTGGAAAAGCGTGGCACCTGGGCGGGGGACAAAGGGGGGGGAGCCCCCCACAATGAGGGTGTCCGGGAGTGTCTCCCCCGATTTTTTTTTAAATGAAGTGCTTTGGAAGTCAATTTAAAGTGTTTTAAAAATATGTTGGATACCTTACAAAGGAATAGAAATAATGTAATGTAGGTATTTGGAAATAAACTTTTTATTACGAAAAAGCACCCAAAATATAAAAGGATCCCTCTCACGTGTAGAGGCGGCACTTACCCACTTTTTATGGTGGGGCGATGAACCGGTACGTAAACATAGCTTCTGTCTCTAAGATGATAAATACCTATACAATGTTGTCAGTTGTATCCTTTTTTGTCCCAGAAAATCGGGATAATCGGGAACGAATTTGTTAAATCGGGGCATTTCGTTAGTTTGGCGTAGCGCGGGGCATGAAAAATCGGGGCAATCCCGCCCAAATCGGGGCGTCTGGAAACCCTACGCGCACTCCGTGCTGTGCAATAATCATCTCTGTATTGTTTTCTTGTAACGTGATTTATCTTTAAACAGACCCCTTAGCTGCCCTCTCGCACCAGACACACGCATTTTTCGTAAAAAAGTTAGTGTAGGAACATAAGAAAAACAAAGCAAGTTTTACGGGAGTCGACCCCACCCAGCCGGAGAGTATCAAAACACAAGCTCTATGCGATACCTGCAGCTGACCACTGTCGCCCCTCTCTTGCTAACCGCCAACCGAGAACTGAAGCGCAGCTACACGCTCAGATCTTGCCTGTGGCGTGTTTCAGGCCGCGCCAAATCTTTTGTCCGATTGGATTTCTTCAGTCCGCGTCGAGATGCGTCGAGACGCGCCGAGAATGTTGCATCCCTACACGTTCAGTTTTGGACTGACCTGAAGTCCAAAACTGACGAAAAACTGAACGTGAAAGGGTAGCTTAACGATTCACGTTCAGCTTGTAACGTTGCAAAAGTAAACACCTTGATTAATCAAAATTGATTAGTGTTTACTTTGGACGTTCTGACGTCACGCCGTGATCCAGAAGGAAAATGGATGGGAGAAGCAATCGCGCACCGCTTGAGATAGAAAACATGCGATAGCGAAGGTTTGCACACGTCCCATGTATGACGCGAAGGATCAACGTCACAATTGGTGCAGACGGCACCAATGCCCCGCTGGAAAATCTCGGAAGAAGACCGCAGAATCCACCCCCCTTAGTCTTATAAAAGTGGATGCTCCAGAAGGCAGAAGGCCTACCGAAATCGGAGCTCTCTGGCAGGGGTAGGAACCACTTAATTACGTTTTCCCGCTGGTTATTTATAGCCACCTGGGATTTCTTTGTGGTGACCGGTTTCCACCCAAACCTGGAGGCAGCCGGTGTATGGTAGGACGTATCCATTACATATTGGTTAGCGGCCTCCCCGAAGGGATTGCACTCTGGAGTGCGACACCGAAGATCCCGTACCTAAACCCCCGACTGGAGTGTATTTCAATACTGCTACGTAACATCTAGAAAACCAGACCTATATTGTGCAGATCGAACACCGGACGTTCGACGTGTATCAGGACACCAGAATTCGATGAGAGGTTCGCCCGCAGTGAACAACTCATGTAATTATTAACTCGTACCGTACAGACCGTTTGACAGACCGACTTGAGAATCTGAATTACCGCGAAGTCCTGTACTAATTGTCACTGTAAATATTTTGTATATATCTGATTTAATCAACTGTAGTGTAAATAGTTAAAGTAATATAGTTGATTTTAAGTTATTCCTGTGTTCTATTTATCATCGTTTAGCAATAGAGAACCCTACCCTTTCTTCGACAAAGAGCTCAAGGGTATTGTCGACGATTACATGTCCAACCGTCCGTATCCAGGTTTAGTTGGTACCGAAAGTAAGATAAAAACTACCGGTGCACAACAAAAGACATAAGTATCGTTGCAAGCTTTTCGTCAGTTTTGGACTGACAGTCCTTCAGATCAGTCCTAAACTGAACATGAAGGGATGCAACATTCCCGGCGCGTTTCAATTCCGACGCGGACTGAAGAAATCCAATCGGACAAAAGATTTAGTGCGGCCTGAGACGCGGCACAGGCAAGATCTGAGGGTGTAGCTGTGCTTGTGCTTCAGTTCCATAGATTAGAGACTTCTCAGTTGGCTATTAGCAAGAGAGCAGCGGATAGTGGTTTACGTGGATGAAAGAGAGACGTGTGCTGCGTTCTCAGTTTCGTACACAATCAGCCGTGCACTTTGCTTGCTTAATTTGGTTAGTGGGATAGTGGGCATTATTAAAAGTACCTATACATACTTATTTACTCATGTTGATATATTTACTGTATAATAATTGCAGAGATAGCATGAGCATCCTTTGTCTATGAAAACCGTAAAGTGGCAGCTAGTTCTGATTAAAAGTCTCAAAGAGTATCTAGGGGGCTAACTTGATGCTCAGCCCCCCACTTTTTCAACATTTCTGCAACTTGTTCGCCGCAGGGAAATTGTGCTCGAGTTGTGCTGGATTGTGCCGGTGTTTATTTTCACGTTGCTCTTCAAACAGAAATGGAATTTTAAAAACAGTCAGGGGGGGGGGGCTAAACTGACGATCAGCCCCTCATTTCTTGAGCAATTTAGTAAATTTCTCCTTGCCAGGAGATTGTGCTCGAGTTGTACCGGCTTGTTCTGGTGTTTATTTTCACGAGGTACGTCAAAAGAGTGGTGGAATTTACAATTATTTGTTTGGGCGGCTAACTTGATACTCAGCCGTCCACTTTTTTGACATTTTTGCAACTTTTTGGCTACGAGTAAGTTGTGCTCGAGTTGTGCTGGGTTGTGCTGGTGGTATTAACTTTGTTGATAGTCAGATTGAACTTCGCCGGAAGGGCTCAATTGACCAAACTTACTTTGTACAAAAAAATAAAAATAGAACACGTCTTCTTAAATTATGGGTCTTTCATGAATGCAACATAATTTATACCGCCCGTCCCGCTAATTTCCGATTCCTATACATACTGGTGACCGGAGACATGAACTCGTATAGGGAACGTAGCGCGTTATGATGCACTACAAACTCTACCCGATTTGGTGATTCTCGCACAGTTTGGCGCCAGAACCATGGCCGGTTTCTGGTCACTTTCTTTTACTTGCATTGTATTACAGTGTTACGTATCCGATTGTCAGTTAAGTTTGAAAGTTGTAAGTGACGTTTGTTTGTTTACCTGCATTGGCGAATGCAAATGCAACCAAAGAAGGTAGTGTTTTTACATCGTTTGATAAAGCCTGTCGTGTTATCGGAGAATCCGTTGAACGAGGACAAAAGTGCCTTGAGTTAAGAACAAAATTCAACACGCAAATAATGCGGCAAAATGGATATTAAAATTTTAGGGAAATGCGTAGGTTGGCTCAGGATAGGAAAGGATGGAGGTACGCGTCCAACCAGTCTTCGAACTGACAACTTTATGATGTGTCGGGTTGCATAGTACTGAAGTTACGTTTATTAGAATGTTTAATATTTTGTTAAGTTTTCTTATATTTTTTATTGAAGCTAGGTTTGGAACTTTATTTATAATCGTAACAACCCATTTCTAGAAAAAATGTAACAATACGTCTTTCATTATGTTCCGAATATTCATTATATTAAAACTTTTATATGCAGATAGCATGTTACGTATGAGTGTTAGTTTGTTTATATTATAAATAAATCTTTTCAATTTAAAACTAGTTTAATTTTTCGTCGAATAATAATATGTATGTACAAAAATTTTAGACCTTAGAAATGCAAACTAGCCTATGTCCTAAAACAAATAGCAAACTTATGTCCATATTTGGACTTGAAATACTAGATATGCTAAAAAGTATTCTATGTCCCAAGTTTTATGCTACCACAAACATTTTTTAATATTTATTGCATGATTCATTAAACAATACCTTTTCAAATAAGTTGGCCTATTTTGGTTTAGGTATTTGCATAAATAATCTTGTGAGAAGAAAAAATCGTCTCCTGCAAAATTTAGTTTTTGGACTTAATTTACTTCTTCATTAAAGGGACGATTTATGAAGCGGGAATTACTAGCCAAATCTGTTTATATTTAATTTAACTTTGCATCTGGAAACTCCAGTGGAAACAGACAAAAAGCCCACAGAGGAATGTGGTAAGCAGATTACTAAATTGGCTTCCAATTTCAACTCATTAATTAACATGACAAAATTGAATTATAATAACCACCTAGGAAAAATTGTAAAAAATTCAACGACAGTGTAGCGCAAATCCAAAACCCATCTCGGCTATTAGAATTTTTCGAAATACATCAACGCAAAAGCCTTCGCAAAGGAAAGAAAATTAACGTCCAGCCAACTGCGATTGCTAGAAGGAAAAGCAAATATAAAGGATCAACTTCTCTACAGTCTGGGAGGCCAGTTACGAAAAGGATGCGAGAAAAGACATATAAACTATTATTGATAACATATTTAAAAATCAACCAAATGTAAAATAACATTAAAAATTCGAATACAAATTCTATTATTTAGTTGTGATGTTCATCTTAATAAATCAAATCTATTTCTCATCTACTTGTAATGTAGGTACCTATATGAATGCTCGCATGAATTTCCCGAGACAATGCTGTGTATCATATCATATAGGCATCATATACCCTTTTTTAAACACATTGGCGCTTAGCTTTCACAAGAGATCACGAATTCGGATAGGGTTTGTAGTGTATATAACGTACTACGTTCCCTATACGAGTTCATGTCTGCGGTCACCAGTATGTATAGGAAACGGAAATTAGCGTCCCGGGAGCATTTAGACATTCCACTATAGGATTCGGCACCCGTCCGAATGATTGGCTGACTTGAATATTTCTTTCCACCGCCACACATTTATTAAGTGTGGTGCCGAATCGGATAGCGGAATGTTCGAGCGGTGCGGAAATGCAGAGTGGAATGTTAAACACATATAGGGGCCGAATCGTATAATAGAATGTTCGAGCGGCGCTGAAATGCAAAGTGGAATGTAAAGACATTTTCAAACTGCAATACGTATTATACGAACTTGCCTACATAGCTACATTGAAATGCAGCTACAATTGAAACAATATAAGCTTATTCAAACATTTATTATTTTAAACTTTTAAATAATAAATAGGTAGGTACCCACGTATAAGTATTAAATTGTTTGTTAAAAATACTGGATAAGTGAGTAATAAGTAATATACAAAATTCCTTTCTTTTAATGGCCCACGCCGTGACTTTTCGCATTTTGACGGTTTCTTGCCACATTCTCTGCCAAATCGCGTTTTCTTTTTTTGGATGCAGGTTCACCTTTGGCAGGTCGGCCACAAGGAAGTCTCTTGCAACCTCTTGTCACTCCCACCCTTCTTCTGCTAATCGAAGTTGGTTGTACTTTAATGTTCAAATTTGTTTAATTGTTGTTTAATCACAGAACTGTTCTTAATCTTACTAAAGAGGTATGAAAAGTGCCCAATAACAGCTTTTGAGAATGATGCAATTAAAAAAATGGGAAGGCTAGCTAATTGTGGCAGGAATGATTGTCAGTCAGTATTTTATATTATACAGCAGCTACTTACTAACATAAAATTACAGTAAACCTGCAAAAGCCGGCAACTTAACTTACTTGTTTGTAAATCGAACGCTGTTTGTCAACGTCGATTTAACGCGCCATGAAGTGGCAGTTTCTTCCTCGTAAGCATGGATCCATTTAACTACATCTTCTTCCTTTTTAAATTTTCCCCGATAAAGAAAATCACCCACTTTAATTAGCTCGTCCATTGCGCCACTAATCGATTTAAATTATAACCTCAAATACAATTCACAATGGGATGCGAATGAATGTGCGTTTTACATTCCACTCTGCATTTCAGCACCGCTCGAACATTCTATTATACGATTCGGTCCCTATATGTGTTTAACATTCCACTCTGCATTTCCGCACCGCTCGAACATTCCGCTATACGATTCGGCACTACACTTAATGAATGTGTGGCGGTGGAAAGAAATATTCAAGTCAGCCAATCAGAATGCGGACGGGTGCCGAATCCTATAGTGGAATGTCTAAATGCGTCCCGGGAATTCTGAAGCATGAAGTTTAACATGGAAAATTTGAAAATTGCGATTTCTATGTCCCCAAAGTGTTTTAAGGATATTCCGAGTATCAGGACACATACAATGTGCACCAGAGAACGTTTTTGTACAATAATTTTCAAAGTTTAACAAAAAATGTTAAAAATATTTCCAAAAACATATCGCGTGGGAATCAACTAAGTTTAAATTCAAGTGTAAAAAGCAGAACGGTTGTGTCGAAATGGCTTAGTGAGTTTAATCGCCAGCGTCCCAGACATTGCTTCGGGCATGCGGAGGTTCGAATTCAACGACGGTTAATTTCTTTTACTTGTATTGTTATATTTTGAACGAACGGCGATTGATTTCTATCAGTAGAGCGATGCTTTATAATTTTTTAAAACTGGAAATGGTACAAAATGGAGAGCTGTTTGAGCACTAGCTTTAAGCAAATCATTTCAATCGATCCTTTCCAGAACCACCATAAATATTTATTGGAGGGTTGATTACAGAAACGATGATTGCTGTTATTAATGCCTACAACTAAATATGCAGTTATTGTTGCAAATCGAAAAAGTGGGGGCTGAGCGTCAAAAGTTAGCCCCGGTACTCTTTTGAAGAGCAACGTGAAAATAATCACCGGCACAACCCAGTACAACTCGATCAAAATTTCCCAGTAGCGAGAAAATTGCATATATGTCGAAAAAGTGGGGGGCTGAGTGCCAAGTTCGCCACCCAATAATTTTTTAAGAAAAATTATGTTGCGTAATCAGCACAAAAATGCTATTTGCAGCACAACACAGCACAAGTCGAGCACAACTGCACAGTATTTCCAAACTGTTCCTATTTTGTTGTGGGGGGGGGTCTAACTAATATAACTCCTACAGTTTCGGACTGAACGTCTAGGTTGAACACTTAAGCGTCAGTCCGGGAACGCCCGCCGGGCCTTCGGTCCAGGCGCGCAGGCAATAGGTAACTGTACGTGAAGAGGTAGCTTTACCAACAGAGAACGTTCACGGTGGATTAACGTTCTATATGCTGAAAAATTCAAAATTTTGCATATCGCATAGTCGCTTGCTCGTCGTTCGTCGACCGTTATTGCGAAAAATCCCTTGCAAAAATTCCCAAGGCCCAAAAGGTGCTTTTCAGACCAATTATATTTATCTGGAAATGAACTCTAGTGGTAGTAGAAATGTGGCTTTACCTTGTCTATCACGGAACCACAGAGGTTCTCTGTTCTGTGCACGGTACGTCAAACTTCAAATCTGTGATTGTAACCTTAAAACCAAAAACTAAACAAAACAACTAAAACCAGCTTCCCAGTTTGAATTAAAATTATCATGTTTTGAGTATTCCTTAAAAACGTCTTATCGAGTGCGTAATGTGTTTAATTTGTGATTAAGAGCGAACTGAACTAGAACAGTTTTCATTTACATTTGACATAAAATTTGTTATAACCTAATAAAAATTGAAAATGTGGGACTCTGCTATGTTTTTAAGTACTCTTACACCAAAGTTTTATGTAGCTTTAACTGGAACATCGTCACTTATTTCTGGTTTGATACTTATTTTTGAGTGGTGGTATTTTCGAAAATACGGAACCTCTTTTATTGAACAAGTGTCGTTAAATCACATAAGTCCCTGGATCAGTGGAGTTGATAATAGTGAAAATGGCAGTACAGGATCTAATGGCACATCTCTAGCCCAACAGAGTAATATACCAGAATGTAAAGTATGGAGAAATCCTCTTAATTTGTATAGAGGAGCAGAATATCAAAGATTTTATTGGGCAACAAATAAAGAACCATTGACATATTATGACATGAATTTATCTGCGCAAGATCACCAGACATTCTTCACGTGTGAAGCTGACATAGGCAAAGCCGAATATGAAATTATGCAAACAGCATGGAGAGAGAGGAATCCCATTGTTAGAATAAAAGCTGCACACGGTGCCATAGAACGTAATCCAGATTGTGCTCCAGCATATATTCTTCTTGCAGAAGAAGAAGCGACAACTATTTTGGAAGCTGAGAAGATACTTAAACAGGCCCTAAAAGTTGCAGAATCAAATTATAAAAAGTCACAAAATTTGCAACACCAAGGGGCTCTTATGGAAGCTCAACATAGACGAGATACAAATGTTCTCATTTATATAAAGAGACGCCTGGCTATGTGTGCACGAAAATTAGGAAAATTAAAGGAAGCTGTAAAAATGTTCAGAGACCTAACTAAAGAAGTACCTCCGATTATGAATGTATTGAATATTCATGAAAATTTAATAGAAACATTACTGGAGATGCAAGCTTATGCAGATGTACAAGGAGTGTTGGCCAAATATGATGATATTTCTTTGCCAAAATCAGCCACAATTTGTTACACTGCTGCTTTATTAAAAGCTAGGATAGTAGCAGATAAATTTTCACCAGATGTTGCTAGTAAACGTGGCTTAACTACTGCAGAACTTGCAGCGGTTGAAGCTATTCATCGTGCTGTAGAATTTAATCCTCACGTACCCAAATATTTATTAGAAATGAAACCCTTAATTTTACCACCAGAACATGTTTTAAAACGAGGTGATTCTGAAGCTATAGCGTATGCATTTTTTCATTTAGCTCACTGGAAACAAATGGAAGGAGCCTTAAATTTGTTACATTGTACTTGGGAAGGTACGTTTAGAATGCTGCCATATCCTTTGGAACGTGGACACTTGTTTTATCCTTACCCTACATGTACAGAATGTGCAGATAGGGAACTACTACCATCCTTTCATGAAGTTTCCGTGTACCCTAAAAAAGAATTGCCATTTTTTATCATATTTACTGCCGGTTTGTGTTCTTTCACTGCTCTATTAGCTCTTTTAACGCATCAGTATCCTGAACCTATGGGTGTTGTAGCAAAATCTGTGTTAAATTGGCTGTCCTTACCGGTTTATTATGTGTACGAAAAAATTGAAAGTGTGCTACCATCAAACTTACTGCAGCAGTTGTCCAGAATTTAATATCAGTAGATTAAATTGTGTTTTTCTATGGTTAGTTCTTGTATGTTATTTATGTACAGCGTAATGTGATACATTTTAAGATTAATGTGTGAAAATTTTGTAAATTAAGTAAGTACGTCATAGTTTTATTTGTGAAATTTTATTTAATTCCGATGTGAGTGAGGTTGTCTGCTTTAAGATGGAAATATATTTTAGAATTTATACTGTTTTCATTCATCAGCAGAATGTGTAACATAGGTAAGGAAAATTAGAAAAATTTATGCTATCATATCAAAAATTAATTTATAAGTGGATTGTGCTCAAGGTATTGTAAATTTAAAAGGTATGTTGGAAACCTACAGACAATTAGTTAAATTGTGTAATTATGTGGTCAAATCGTAATTGAGGTTTTGAATTTATTTGAAGGGTAACACAGTTTTTATACTACATACTATGCTTTGTATCAGTAATATAGCATATAAAGTCAGTTTTTAATGCATTTTCGGGAAATTAAATTAAAATACTCGCCTACGGCTTGCATTGCGTTGTTAATGATAGCTCGAATAACTCGTTCGGTGGATATTTCACTATTCTTTGTTGGGTTTGATACTCGTTAGATATTTGAAGATGGATACTTCAAAAAATGTTAACTTTGGAGGTTTGCAAATTGCTGCATAATAGAAATGAAATTTAGGATAAAAAAATAATCTGAACATGAAAATTATGATTCTTTTAATAATTAATACAATCATAATTATAATTGCTTATATCCAAGAAAAAAAAAACTATTGATGTATCGTTTCAGAAAAAAATATTTACCCTGTATATTTTCGGCTTCTTAGTACTGAAATGGTTACTCCTAATAGTAGGAGAGCTCGCGACATTTTTTGGTACGTCATAAGTCGAATTAATACAGTAGGCGCTCGATTATGTGAACTAATACAAACGAGGGGTGTTCATATAATATCAAATTGTTCATATAATCAAAAGTATATTATTATTAAAATGACATTAATGTATTGGCATGTTACACTTTACTAAAGTATTGTGTAATGTGTTGTTGCACTTTCTTCGCCGCTAAACTGTTCTGCAGTGCTTTATCTCTGCACTTTCGCAGAACCAGCAATTCGTCAATGTCGTGTATGTTTATTTCGCGCCAGCGAATCTGTATTAAATGCATCCACAGCTCCAGAAGAACTTATTTCTGCATGATCTTCATGGCCATCTCTTATCGTCACTGTCACTATCTTGGTCATTTACGTGATCTTCATCGTTCCACTTTTGAATGTCCTCTCTTCCACTAAATTCTAAAGAAACTTCAAATAAAATTTGTGCTTACCTGACTATCCACTTCATTCAATTTTCAATAAAGTTACTACTTCTTGCACTTGCTCTTCTGTTTCACTTCTGTACTTTTCTTTCAAAGTGCTAAGTGGAATATCCTCTTCTGGATCTTCATCATCGTCGTTTTCAGTAAAATACAGTACGTGTTTCCAGCACTTCTTAATCGTGTCAGCCTGAAGCCTACTCCATGCCAGAGAAAGATTAATGACAGCACCCTTAATTGTTAATTCTTTTAGAAGTTTAGACAGATCTCTAGATTTTGAAGATACAATTGAAGACAACAAACTAGACCTGCAGCAGAGTTTTGTTACACGGATGACATTTTGGTCCATTTGTTGGGTTTTCACTGGAAACCCAACATGCAAACCTTGCTGTTCACTTAATCGAGATTAACGCTGTTCACTCTATAGAACCTGATATGTTTTACATTGCGTGTTCACTGTTGCGGATAGTTCATAATAATGTTCATATAACCGAGCGCCTAATGTATATGTTTTTTATGATACGTACCTATATGAAATACCTACGCGATAGGTTGCCATTTCAATCCTGCCTCGATTAGTGCAGAAGATTTTTTATTATACATATACAGTGCTTTCATTTCGAAACTAGCCAGCTTGATACAAAGCGAATTCGGCTTAAACAAAAAACACGTCAATTTAGATTTCGAGGGGGAAGTTTATTAAAACCAATACAGAGTGAATTCTAGGTTTTACCCCCTTTCCCTCAGCTACCCCTATTTTGAAATTTCAAATAGCACCCCCTACTTTGTGATACATCATTTTAAAGGCCGTAAAAATCCTGAACTAACCACGTTTACAAAATTGGATTCGGTTGATCCGTAAACAAGTTATGGTAAAAAAATGTATTTTCAGAATTATTATGACAATTTTATAAAATTTACTTTATTATGTGTTCAAAATGTGCTCCATCATTTGCTAGACAATAATACAGCCTGTTTTCGTTGCGGACTTTCTGAAAAGTTTCTGGAGTAATCCTATTTCATAAAACATGACAAAAAATATTGAAAGTGGGCTTTGGTGAAAGAGTGTAAACGGATTACTCCAGAAACTTTTCAGAAAGTCCGCAACGAGTTCGAAAACTTACTGTGTTATTGTCTAGCAAATAATGGAGCACAATACTATCTGCAAAAGGAAGCTCATGAGCAACACCTTTAAAATCACCTGATGATTCCAATTTCAAAACATTACGAAATGTTTTCCGCATTTCTGCAACACTTGCAGGTTTAATGCCCCTATACTCCAATTCATATTTCAATTCTTCCGCGTTAAGTCGATTAATCTCCTCTTTCCAAATATTAGACATGATCCCCACCAGACTACAATACAACAACCTATCTGCAAAAATACCTATACCAACAAAATCAAGAAATTATTAAACAAGGCCCCACGACTATGGGCGCCAAAATCTTGTGACACTAATTTTTATTAAAGTACAATACCAAAAGAAAACCCAGAGTTTGCGTCGTACTTTCCGATGTCACAATTATTAACACGTGGACCGGCCCGCTCAGGGAGAAGTGCGTGGAGAAAATAATCGGTGAAATAAAGGGCGCCAGGCAGATCTGTCCCTGTCCACGAGTACAACGTCGAGTATCCCAAATCTGCCAAATGGACACTAAAGGAAAAAATAAGAAACAAATCCCTGCTTGACAGATGGAATGTAATGCACTTATCAAAGTTATGTTATACAATTTTAAGTACTGCTTTATGATGATGAGTAATGGGTGTGTGTGTGTGTGTGGGGGTGTATATTTTTGATTGTATTTAGGGTTGTACGTGTGCGGGTGTATGCGTGTGTGTGCGAAAGAATGTGAGGGTGTATAATGTTATAATAAGTAAGGTATTTGCGACAGGTATCCAAAAATATTGTTGACTTGGTAGGTTCGTTACTGCTATTACTGTTGTTGTTGTATTTAGTTGATCTAGTTTGACAAGTTTGCCTAGTTTGTAGTTGGCAAAGTTTAACTACTGACTAGTTTGCTTTGTTTTTTCCAGTTTAGTTAGTTTATCTAGTTTAGTTCAGTTCGTTTAGTTTAGTTTAGTTTGCCTCGTACCTGAAAAGAGAGTTCAAGATTGGATAATACGAATCACAGAATATGCACATTTGAAATTACTTACTTTCCAAAATAATAATTAAATAGAATAAGTAATCGTTGATCCCAGCAAGCTGGTTAAAAGAGATACTATAATATTCACTATTTCTAATAATTCTCTTCCAATCTTATTTCGGGAGAGATAAAATCCCCTTTGGGTATAATTTAACAATAATTATAACTCTCCACGAAAACGGATATCAATCGAATAATTCTGCTAAAGCAAATACAAGATCGTTTTGCACTTTGCCTTTTTTTTTGCCTTTTTTGGAATACCTACTGGTTTATTTATACTACCTATTTTAGCACAGTAAAAACTTTTACCACGGCAGGTACAAAACAAAATACTCGAAGCAAATTCAAATATGCATCTTCTTAAATAAAATTCGATTTATATATGAATCAAATCTCGACCAATTTTTCATATACAGGGAAAAATCTGAACATGCTCCCTCCGTACCTATAAAGTAAATGAAAATTTATGAATTAATGTATTAACGAAAAATCTGAACGTAACACAAGTACCACGTAGTGCAAACGTTATTGCCAGGTGACCAGATGAGAAGATTAGAGTTTTGTCGATGGTTTGTGAACTATTGCCAAGCAGATAGAGATAATTTTAGGCATTTCTTGTGGACCGATGAAGCTCATTATTTAAATGGCGGAATATTTAATCGGAAGAACAGACATTACTGGAGTAGGCAAAATCTATTTCGGGTGCATCCCCGGAATCCTCAACGTAGAATTAGTTTAAATGTATGGTTCGGTATAATTGGGTCCAAAATTGTTGGGCCGCTTTTCTAATGAAGGGACTCTGACTGGTGTAAGGTACACTCAATTTTTGAAGGAAATTTTCAGCGCAGACTTTTTCGATGACCTTAACTTAAATATTATAAGAAATTTATATTTCCAACAAGATGGAGCACCTCCACACAATTATAACGGTGCACGCGATTTACTGAATGAAACCTTCGGGACGAATGGACCTGTCAGCCACCTATCACCCACGTTCCCCGGATTTGACACCGATAGATTTCTTTTTATGGGGCTACTTGAAGGAAGAAATTTATAAGACAAGGTACAATACCATTAATGAATTGCAAGACAAAACAAACAAGTTATTAATAGAATTGATGGCAGAACAATTTTGAAGGCAAGTAATGCAGTAATACTGTCTGAAAGAGAGCTGAAAAATGCACTGAACAAGATGGCAATATTTTCGAGCATCTCTTATAATTTTTATCTTTGCCATTCTACTTCATTTTTAATGTTACTAAGTAGTATGTACTTTAAATTACTCTAAAATAAAATTTTCATTTGAGCATTTAATAAATTCTTTATACATATTTCTTTGTGACGACTTTTTAGTTTCAAAATTTGCATCTGTTTGCATCCGAAATAAAGGCAGGTACCTATTCGTATTTTTCTTCTTTGCAAAAAGGAAAATTCATAAGCTATTAGGATCACTAAGATGTCGATTATGCCATTAAAATTGTAAGAAAACTCTTGAAATGGCAATAAGCATGAATAATAGATATGTGAACATTATTGGCACTTACCATTGTTTGTTACGTGGCTTACGTAGGTTTAGCGTTGGTACATAGGTTCCTTAATTTCCTAGTGTAAGGCCCGGTAAAATGGAACTACGTACTATATTTTATTGCCAGATTCTTATGGAACATAACTTACTGAATCTGGAAATATACACCTATAGTACTTTTTTCCTTCAACTTCCACAGAAAAAAGAAATAAAAACTGGATTAAATGAGTGCGACTTTTAAAAGGGCCTCATTTTCATCCGAATTTTTTTAAGTTAATATCGACAGCAAAATCGCAAAAGAAAACACTTTATTTAAAAAATGATTTAACAAAACAAATTAATAAATTAAATGCTTAACGTTATAACCATGTAGTTGCATATAGTACGCGAACCTGTTGTACATTTCTTATCGGACATTTTCTAATATTGCTGGACTTTGTAATCTGATTTCCTTGAGGGTCCTTTGTTTCAGGTCCTCCAAGTCTGTAGGCTTTGAAATGTAGACTTTTGATTTTTAAAAACCCGAAAGAAGAAAGTCCAAAGGCGTCAAAGTTGCAGCCATTTAAATCAGTTTTTATTTTTTCTCCGGAAGTAGAAGGAAAAAGTACTATGAGTGTATACAGGGTGGGCCAATAGTGTGTAGTCGGCCCATATCTCTGGTTCTATTCAAGGTATCAAAATAAATCTTTACAAGTATGTTGAGAACCCCACGAAGCTTCTGATAAAAATATTTTGGTGTATAGTGTTCACACTCTGAGCATCAAACAAAAGTTATGTTTTTTAAATGGAATGCCCCCCATTTGTTTACGTATTTGAATTCCCAATAAAATTTTATGAAAGATGGTGTACTACACGATGGGGTTCAGAGTGGGCGATTTTAAGATATTATCATTTTAGTGCCAGTGTAGACCCAACTTTGAGGAGCTGCTGACATCTACTGGTGGAAACTATTTAAGATTTCTTTATTGGACTAGGTTCACAGACTGCTCTATTTGTAAAATTCTTGAGTACTTTTGTCACAAAATTTAATATCATACAGGGTGGACAGTTTACGCAATATGCATTTTTCCTTAAAAATTTCAAATGGAACACCCCATATATATTATTTCCATATTTGATAGGCAGTTTACTAAGCTTTTGATTGATGTAGACATTGTTAGGTCTGCGACTGACGGTTTCGGTAGAATTGAAAATTGAACTTCAAAATGTAGTAATTTGACTGGTAGTTTATTCGTTTCTCCCATATTTTAGCGCCCAAAACACAAAATATAATTTCCATTTTGTTTCCGAAAACTGACTTCACATTGAGACAAAAAATTTCATCGCCAGATTTCTTCTTCATGGTCATATTCTTAAATAAACGGTAACTTATAAAACCTAGGTATAAATTTAAACAAGGAGTGCCATGGAACAAAACCGTCCTTTCAAGAAGTAATCTTGCAATGAGATTTCTTGTGCCGGTGTAAACTCTGTTCGCTAAATATTCTGTAAAAACAAAGTGTAAGCATTTTTCTGAGTTTTGGGTGGCAAAATGAGGGAAATTCCCCAAAAATGGTACAAAATTACGGTAAAAATCTTAATTCTTAAGATTCAATCTTTATGGTAGCAGCATACAAAAATTACCATTTCATGGTCTTCTGTGATTATATTAGAACTCTTAGCAAAAAACATGCAGGTTAGGGCTAATAATTTTCACTTTCTTACATACAGTTCTGGCCCTCCCAGATCCCAAGGATATTTAAATAAAAGTCATTAAAACTCTAATCCAGTAGGTATTTATTTTGGCATGGTTAAAAATCATTTAACCACAACAAAGCAGTCCAAACAGTAATGTATGAATATAGGTAATATATTTACAAAACAGAGATATGGAAGCTACAGCATGTGCCGACTGCACACGACAAATAGTCCTAACACTGGATTATAGCACATACTTTTCAATATACAATCCTAGATCACACTTAATTGCTTTTTTGAAAATAATTTTTATAAATTACTCGGGGTAATATACTCATTTTGTTTCATGACAGGTACTTTACAAGTATGTATATACAAAAATAATAACAAAACGATAACTATGGTCCACTCTAAGTGATGTACGTAAAATTAATCCAAGTTTTAGTGGACGGTTCGCTACACATCTGAATGATATACTAAATATAAGTGATGTTAGAACAGAAATAATAAAAATAATGATGGCATGTTAACCCGTAAATCTTATTTACCTTTTTTTCTGTAAGCAAAAACACGAAACACGGGGATATTTTCAACTCATAGATCCAGTTTTCTGAATAATTTTCACTAGTTCAGCTTTCGAATTTATTTAAATTATGCCGAGTTGCAGACATTTCTTAATGATAATTACCTACAGATAATAATCATATACTTAACGTAATTCTCAAAATTAACCATATGGACATTTTTAAAATAAAATACAAATGACTCGATTCATACATTTTGAGAATTTATTATATAGGCATAATTTTTAGGAATAATTTAAAGTTTCTCACATCTTTTTAGAAACCCAATAAGATTACTGGTCTTTTTCGTTTAATGCTACTTACGATAAATCATTACTTGATTTGATGACTATTTTAGAGGAACAGCCCAAGCCATCAAAAAGTAATCATGACACAACCAGTGATTTCTAACAGCTTTTTTATACTGAGTGATTTGAATTGCTGCAAAATTTCAGTAGGGCATTCAGAACCAAAAACTAAATGACATTCATTTGTTTCATTCAAAGGTACAAGCTAAGACAGCTGCAACACTTCGAAGGGGCATCAGTAATTTGCATTTTTTTGTGTAAAGTTGAACTTCTGTAACCTGAGCCTCCATTTTACATATAAAACTCGAGTTATGGAAAGTATATTTTAAATATGTATATGGCAGAAACATGGACAAAATGGCAAACCAGGTGCTCACGAAATCATTGTGCAGTCCACCAATGCCTTGCAATTACTTATGTCGCTCTTGTAGATATACATATGGTGCAAAAATGTTACTGTGACATACGATCAAAGGTGTCCATGACAAAAAAAATTGCAATATAAATGAGCAGTTGGGAATAGGACAAAGCAATGCCAATAATAAATTTTGAAACAGAACATTTGACCTTACTATTATTCTCATACTTTAAGTTTAGTTTATCTTATAGGTATGATTACTGAAGTTTAGAACATTACAGAAGCTTTTCAACATGTAATATTATAGGTCACATTGTGTATACAAGGGAATACTATCACAGAATTTACAACCTCGTTTGTATTTCCAACACAACTCAGCATGTTTGTGGATATACTGCCCTATATTTCATTACCACATTAATATCACAAAATATTGATATGCCGACACATCAATATCTCGATACATCAATATTAATTTTTTTAAATCGATGTGGATATTATATACAGTGTGTTTCACCTTACAAAAAGGCATTTTTTTTATTTTAAAGGTAAATAGGATAAAAATTTTACCAGTTACGACAGCCATTAAGATCCAACTTTCTGTAAAGCGGCCCCTTCACGTGCATACATTTGGACGAACTTGGGTTGTGCAACCGTCAAAACGCACCAAGAATGCACGTGAAGGGATCAAAAATACCAAGTTTTTCTCGCACCCGGTGTGGTGCGTGGTGTTTCATCGGCGCTAAATTCTTTGTGCGATGCGTAGTGCGGAGTGTACGTGAAATTTGCCCGAACACTTGACTTCGCACTTCGACAAAGATAGAGAAATACAAATCACAATGAGAGAAGCATCAGACGAATTCATCACACACATCTTAATAAAAATTTATTTATTTATTCCTTCCCTCGCGTTGAAGTTGACTTATCTTCTAATCACGTTACAAGAGAGATTCTTTTAAAGTACTTATGGTGGCCGAGAACAGGGTTTATGATCACGTTATCCTAGTGTCTTTTCATCTTGTGAAAAATATAAATGCACCTGTCTCGCTCGCACTCATATCAGTGATAGTGGGTAAAAGTCGAGCCAGTTTTCGGACACCGAAAATATGTTGGGAAGTATGCGATAAATGAGTGGCTGAGAACTGGAAACTGGTGGTCGAGAACAGAAATGAGCAGTCTAGAACACTGCCTGTTACACTGGTCCTATCTCTATTAACTAAAATAATTAATAATAAATTAGTCTTCACAATCTTTTACTTGTTCTAGATGGCACCAAAACAACCAGAAATGAATGAACCAAAAATCAAAAAGAAATCTAAACCAATTAAAAAAAAAGTAGAAAACTGTTTACCTATTCAGAGGATGCTCTTTTGAAGGTCCTAGAGCTAGTAACATCAAAAACCATGGGGATTCGCGAAGCAAGCCGAAATTTAGGTGTTCCCAAAACAATACAGGATCGCTTAAATGATAAAATCGCTGCAAATCCAAGAACAACTGGACCACCGCCACTTTTATCAAAAGAAGGGGAAGACAGGATAGTACAGTGGCTCATTAAATCGGCTAAATGTGGTTTTGGTATCGAGAAAAATGAATTAATGGAAACAGTTGAGTAAAACCGATATGTTTCGCAATGGCCAGCCAGCACAAAAATCGTATGGAAAATTTCGGAAGAGGCATCCTGAAATCTCCATTAGAGAGCCCGAAAGTGTGAATAAAGCACGTGCAGTTGTAACGGAGCAAAACATTAGAGCCTGGTTTGCAAATCTTAAGAAGTCTTTAGAAGACAATAACCACACAGACATTTTAAATGGTGACGAATCTGGATTTGCATTGTGCCCTAAAGGGTATAACAATCTGTATACTGTGAAAACCAGTAATGAGAAAGAAAATTTAACTGTTCTAATAGTTTTTACGGCTATTGGGAAAGTATGTCCCCCAATGATTGTCTTCCCCTATATGTATAAGGCTGCCTCGGGCAGCTGTCGACTCTATCCCGGAAAACTGGATTCTGGAGAAATCGGAGAGTGGATGGATGAAATCCGATATATTTTACGAGTACGTGGTAAATGCACTTGATGAATGGCTTGAGAAAAATGACATAACGAGACCAGTCCTGCTATTCATTGATGGTCATAAGAGCCATATGACTATAGCCCTAAGTGAAGCGTGCGTGAGGAAACACATAATACTGTACGCATTGCCGGCCAACACTACACATACGCTCCAACCAGCAGATGTTAGCGTTTTCCGACCACTGATGCAAGAATGGAACAAAACTGTAAGAATGTGGCAGAGCAAACCTGAAAATTTTAATCTGTCTGTAACAAAGACCAACTTTTGCAAATTGTCCAAAGAGACACTCGAAAATGTGGATATGGAAAAAGACATTAAAATGGATTTAGAAAGTGTGGCCTATTTCCATTCAATCCGGACAGCGAAGACTACTCTAAATGCATTCAAAATATATTGGAGAATCCAACCAAGAATATCAGGGAGAAGAAGAAGCAATAACTGCTAATGACCTGAAATCGGCGGTAAAAGTAATTAATAGAATCAAGAACAATTTGCAAAGTTACGGAATAAGCGCAGAAGTTATTCTAAACGAAATAGCATTTCTGGAAGCTGGAATTTTTTTAATCGCTTCATTTTGACTCAAATAACAACATCCTAAGTTTTCTACCTCGAGCGAGGACCGGAAGTGGCCGCCATTTCGACAAGAAGGTCACAAGAAGGCATTCTTGCGAATAACTCCTTTTTAGTTCATTCTAAGCCAAATATACACCACACCGGTTTGGAAGCCTATTAACCCTTTCGGGACGGGAAGCGACCGGAGTTGAAAAAAAATGTCTTACCCGCCAGACGGGAAACTACTAAAGTTGGAAGCTTGGAGAGAAGGTTTAGGACTGTAAACGATCGCAGTTTGATAGTGGGGCGGCATTATGATAACCAATAACGTCTATAATTGGCGCTTATTGGCTAATTTAATCTCCCTCCATTTCCTCCCAGCATTCGTGTTCCATCATGCAGTATAGTGTGTTATGCGTTTGGGAGTGCATCTTCTGCTCAGATCTCAGAAAATGGATTTGTGATCAAGCAATAATAATGAAAAGAAAACAAAATTTCACATTTTTTCGAACGAATAATTTGGCACGCAAGACGGCTAGCGACCGGGGTCTGCGCGCTGTCCGCGGCCGTTCAGCCAGCCAGCAATCGTTTTACCGCTGCCGTCCCGAAAGGGTTAAATTACCTACAAAAAGATTTTCGAATTATTATCTTACGATTAATAATTTTCATTGCATACTCCGTTTCCACTTACAGATAACATAATGTCAATAAGCACAGGATTAATAGGAGATGAGACAATATATTGTCAGTAGGGTTATCTTCAATGGAAGTTCTCATTGGAAACACTTTCAAGAACGTGAGATTCCAAAGAAAAAATCATGTCATCCCTCTTAGTGCTTTAACATCATCTATCAAAATACGCCAAGAAGTTGTTCCAATCGATCCCGCTACACTATTTCCGCGAATTTCGCTAGCAAAAAAATCCGACAAGTAACTGCAAAATTACTTCAATTTCGAATTGGCCCCATTTCCTCTGTCACTGTTTGATGAATCGGGCATGGGAAAGACACAAAAATCCAAACTTTTCGATTACTTTTCCCCTCTATCAGAAGATCTACGATTTGGAAATCATATTCATGTAGTAGATGGCAGATTTCTACTTCATCGAGTGTCGTGGCACCAACAGCAGACCATTTGCAGAGATCTTGTCACAGTACGTTGCAAATGTACAAAAGTATTACACACCGAACAGCAGCGTTGTATTTGACGGGTATCCCGTTGAGGCTGCTTTCAAGGGTACAAAAAGTGCTGAACGTACCAGAAGAACATCAAGACAATCAGGACCCGAATTAAATTTTAATGAATCAATGTCATCAACAGTGTCACAGGAAAAGTTTCTTTCAAATGACAAAAACAAGGCCCGTTTAATTTCTAAATTGTCCCGAAAACTTTGTGAAGCTGGATTTATCGTGAAGCAGGCCTTTTAAGATGCCGATACACTAATAGTTAATATCGCGATTGATTTGTCAAAGAACTACAAATCTGTAATAATTGTTGCAGACGTTGACCTTCTCGTATTGTTAACGTCATTAACATTTTCACATTCAAACATCTACATGATGAAGCCAAGCATCAGAAGTAAGATGGCACAAAAATTGTATACTTGCAACAGTTTCAATTTTCCGCGCATCAGAGACTTCACTGCCTTCCTGCACGCTTTCAGTGGATGTGATACCACTTCTGTCTTTTTAAACAAGGTAAAGCCAAATTCTTAAAAATTTTGAACAACGACGAGTGTCTCAAAGCATTTTAAAAGTGTTCAATGATCCAAATGCTCACCCAGGTTTTGTCGACTCAGCAGGACAAAAATTATTAGCAGCCTTATATGGAGCGAGGGTGTCTGACCACTTTCTCTTTAATGAATTTAGGTACTTATCTCTGCTTTGAAAAATCAGCTGCACGAAACACTTTCAATCTGGCAGTGCTACCTCCGACAGAAGATGCTGCGCGACAACATTCACTGAGTTTACCACCAGGTGCAGCATTAGAATGGGAACATTATGAACCCGGAAGACTGGGGATGGAAGAGATCAAAAAGTAGGCTTGTGCCTATTTTTACGACCAAAGATCCTGTTCCTGAAGAACTACTGAAAATGATATCGTGCAGATGTATCCATGGCTGCAAAGCAAATTGCGGTTGCCGGATGGTTGGTCTCCGTTGCTCCATAATTTGCTTTACCTGTCGAGGACAATCGTGCAGGAATTCCAGAGAACAACAGCATATAAATTACGAGGAGAATGAACAGTTCTTATTAGAAAACACGCTCCGGATACTCTACCTCATGGTGGTGTGGAAACGAGCATAAGAAATTACTTTCAGCATCGTTTAATGTCAAAAAAGATGGAAGTTATTATTTCAAATTATTTTTCAATGTTTCACACTGAATGCAGGTATATTTATAAAAAATAGTATGCAGCAATTCTACTTTTACCATTTTCTCGGTAAAATTTTGAAATTTGAACTCCGTTATTGATGGTAAGGTAATAATTGTAGGGGCGCTTTGTAGCTAATTTAATAGGCTTTCGAAATGATTAGGTATATATTTGACGTAGGATGGAGTGAAAAGGAGTTTCTCACAAAATAACCATTTTTCGCACTTTTCTGTCAAAATAGCGGCCACTTCCATTCCTCGCTTGAGGTAGAAAACTTAGGATATTGCAGTGGGTCTGCATTACGCTCCGAAAGCGTACCAGACATTAAGAGACCGATGTATACAAAATCTGCATAAGTCGCAACCGTCCACCGAACGTACCTACTCGCGCATGTTTGGTATGCATCTAACAAATAAAGGGTGTTTGAAAATGAGCGCAAGATTTAAATTTCTCGGCATTTTCTTTTAATCAAGGATGCTGGATTAAAAATTTTACAATTGTCGAGTAGACCCATTGCGATTATCAGTCATGGAATGCAACACGATCAAAGTGTGGATTTTAATAGTGAAAACGTATCTAAAAAATGGTGAAAGTTTAGCGGTCGCAGAGTGCGTGCAATTTTTGGTCGACGAAATGCACCAAATTGGTCGACAGTTCCGAGACTGATCGAGAAATTCCATCGAACTGGCTCGCTTGAGAACGAAAAATCATCAGGTCGAACTCGGCCAGGCCGGTCCATCGAAAATATTGCCTTAGTGACTGCAAGTGTTACTGAGAATCCAGGCACATCGAGTCGCCGCCGGTCGCAGCAACTGGCTAATTCGACAAGCAGTTTACAGCGAATTTAAAAAAAAGATCTCTAGCTGCATCCTTATAAGGTCCAGTTGACTCAAGAACTTAAGCCAGGTGATCAAGCCAACGCCGTACTTTTGTCAACTGGGTGTTGGGGTGGAAGATGTGCGAAAAAGTAATCAGGAACTTCTCCAAAAGAGCAAGAGTGTGCCAGCCGACTCTTTGCGGTCATTTGTTGGATGTTCTATTCCACACATAATCGCCATATGTATACTTCATATTACAATAAAAATATTTGCAAATCTCGAGTAAATGATGTGTTTTATTGAAAAATCATATCTTGCGCTCATTTTGAAACACCCATTATAAACGACGAAGTAGAATATACTATTTCTATCGCCTTTTCTCTGTCACGCTTTTTGCACATGCAAGGAATGATGAGTTGTTTGTATTAATGTAATAGGTATATGGGATATTGTTATTTGAGTCAATGTGAAGCAATTAAAAAAAAGTTTAGCTTTGTCAGAGTTATTTCCATATTGCCCGAATTTTCGTGCTAATTCAACTGGATTAACAGTACATTCGTTTGAAATATATTGCACAACACATTTAGTTTTTTGTTTTTATCTCGAGAATATTTAATTCTATCATTGGGCATGTATGTTATGTTGCATGAGGATAAAAACAACGAGCGAATTTTTCAAAAGGCAACTGCGTAAATAAAGGATTGTAACGCACGGTGATTTTTAGCTACTTCTTACGGGGTTACGCAAAATTTCGTCAATATTCATTCACCTGTTTGGGAATTACCACTAAAAAATTCAAATTAGTGGTGCCTTTTTGGAGGATTGCAGCATCCTTGCCTTGCACTTTTGCTCAAAACAGAAAAATACATGTGGTTTAATTTTCGGTTCTGAATACCCTACTGAAATTTTGGAAAATAATTCTAGATTACTACATAATAATTCATATTGTCACATAAAACTGAAAATTTTGTAAAACTGATTTAGTAAAAGCAATGTACATGCAACTGGCCGTTTCTAAAAGTAATGCAAGAAATAACTAAATACATATTATCACCAGCCTCGTAATATTCCACGCTTGCTACGATTCAATACAAGTCATGAAAAAAATAAAAAGTAAGTAGTGTTCTCCTCAAAGACAACAAAATTAGTGAGTGCTTAGAAGATATGTTTATTGTGGATACTTCCTGCACTTGCAAACATATACTTATGTACATTATACAGAATGACACTATTATTCTTTTAGCTTATTAGAATCTTTCAAACATGTTTAGTTTCAATTATTACGAAAATTATAAAGGAATTTCAGTTTTATCATTACAATACAAAGAAATATAAGCATAATCATAGTGATAAGTAGAGAGCATAGGGATATCTTATGAACAATTTGACTGCTCTGTAACTGATAGAATCAAAAATTACCAATAACTGGGCTACACATTTTATGGCCCTATTATTTTTAATGTAAATGTCTTGTGCCTATAAAATCATTGATCCTATGCATATATGCTACACTTTAGAATGAACGAAATAATAAAATTATTTGCCAGATCCTAATAGAAGCTGCGAGATTTTTAACACTGATGCTTGTTAAATAAATTTTACAAATAAATAGGTAATACTACAAGATAATAAAATGTACAAACAATAAATACATGTATAAAAATATAGTGCACATTGTTATATCTAAATATTTTCCCAATAATATTCATAATTAGATTATGAATTAAAAAACGAAAATGCTAAAATAATATATACAGAATGTACATCACATGGTCTAAACTATCATCTAGTAACATGTTGAAGATAAAAAGGTTATAATTTATAAAAAGAAAATATTAATCTATTTTTAAAATACCGGAAGTTTAATTGTTTCGTTTAAAAAAGAACATTAGTATGCAAAAATATCACATTTTTGAGTAATCTAGTTCAATATTTTTTGCTCCACCATCATGCCATAAACTGTAGTGTTCTATAACGCAAAATAAGGAAAAGTAGTATAACCATTGTTCTAATTTGCGTAAAATTTTCTCGATTTTTTTATAGCTTCAGAACTGCTTATTGAAAAATCTATAAACCATGGCCGAAGATACACTAATGTGCACAAGTTAGTAAAAGTATGAATGGGCACATTGAATGTAGAAATCTCAATTTTAAATTAGTCGAGGTTGCAAAAAATTTGTGATATATCTTTTTTGAGTAAAAAGAAGGGGGAACTGAGTGCATTGTATCTAGATGTCCTGTAAGAGCAACATAAAAGTGTATTTTTTTCGATTTGCAAGATATGTAATAGTATGCATCCCAGAAAAAATGATATTAAAACATGCGCCCCGGTAAAAATATCATCAGAATAATGGCTCAAGGCCACACAAATTCTTTACAAGAAATGCACTAGCTGTCGCTTCTGTTATTTATTTTTCTGATCCAGTGACATAATATATCTGACATGTGGTGCCTTGCTTTTGTCAAGATTAAGTTAGGTACTATTTAAGTGTATTATATTGATACGAATTTTTGTCCCGCAAGCGACGCTCATGGCTATGAGTCATGCTGTAAGAGTGCTTAAAGAAGTTCGAACTGTGGATTTGTGTACTGTGGATTTTTAGTTTAGATAAATTAACTGTTTAATTGTTCGCTGGTAATTATTTAATTGTTATTGCTTGTTGTTTGTTTGTTGCTTGTATATTTCGCTGTTTATTCTAAAATTGCTTGTTCTCAAATCACTTTTATTTGTAAATATTTGTACATGTCACTGTTAATAAATTGTGTAAATAAGAAATACGTTACAATATCCTCTCATCAGTGAACAACAAAAGACGACTGCAAATGATACAGAACAATAGAGTCCATTAGTGTAACGCCGAAATCAGAGTGCGAAATTTAAAATGCTATCCTAAGAGAATAGTTGGATAAAATTTTTTAATGATGACCTTGCACATTTTATTTTTACCTTTTATCCTGATTTCTTAACATGAAATCAATAAATGGCGATTACTATGAAGCTTTTTTTTGGTGTTTGTCTTATAAAAACATTTATTTATGGGGTCATTTTATTTAAAACTAAAATTCAACAAACTACTGCAATTTACGGCGCGAGCGTGTCTGAGATAGAACCGGCACAGTACTTGGTTTACTATACTAAACCAGGGACACACTAGATGGTTTAAATCGTCCATAAAGAAGTCGTTAACAACACTAATTTTTAACACTTTCTCTTCTATTATACACTTTTTAAATATAAGTAAATTCTTAAACCACCTATTAAATATAGATTAAACAATAAATAAGCTGGAGAAATAAACAACTTAACCTCAAACCTTGTCCAGCAAACGTCAAAATAATCTGGTCTGGTCTACACAAGACATACGTTCTTTTCTAATAGGTACTGTGCTCCATTTTAAAATATTTCTCAAATTAAGTTCTATTTTAAGTTGTTTTTGAAAATGTAACAGCTGGAAAGAGCAGTCTATATGTTACTTGCAGAATTCCTATTAAGAAATGCACTGAATTTAAATAATCAGTGTTTAAAATCTAAGTCCCATAAGAGCTAAATGATAAGAATTTTGAAGAACGATAGAGCGCGAAACGAGTAACATAACCTAACTAATGGACTCTATTGCATTCGATTTTCATATAACTTACATTCAAATGACGACATTACACTTCATCTAAATAACTTAAAATCATTGAATATAAAGCAGCACACCTTTTTGCGTTTTGTTGCTTGCATTTCCGTATTATAAATTCGGGGGAACAACTCATCCAAGAGTTAATCATAACTAGAAGGGAAATATGTAACCATAATACCAGACGTTCGGTTGTAGTATGACACTCCAAGGCATTGCACGTAAAATTTGAGGGCAGTTTTAATTACAAGGTGCCAAATGTTATAAATATTGAACAATTGCAATGTCCAGATGTGGTCTCATTTAGGGCAAGCATACAGAGATACCTTCTGAATACTACTAGCTGACGAACTATTTTTTGCAATTTACATCTGAAGTCCTGGGCAATAGGAAGGACCAGCTGAGCTGATTATCACCGTTTATATGGATTATGTATTGTCTAATGTTTTTGGTTTCGCTGCTATTAAGTGTTTGTGTATGCAACTAAAAATATATTAAATTTTAAAGATATTCGAGTAGCTGTAAACTGTAATTTCTTGTTATTTCAATTATCGATCCTCATATCTCCTCCACTGTTCACAAGCAATTTTATCTGACACTTTCAGATTCTGAAGAAGATTGGGACAAATATTCAGTCAAAATTTCAGTTTTGTTCAAATAAACAGTAGATAAGTTGCTATAAAGTACAAAAAAATGAGAAAATTTTAGCACTATGTATCTTTAAAATGAAGCAAATTAGAGGACGTGTATAAGGCTTTCTTTCTTATTTTGAGTCATAGAATGCGCTCTGGTGTTTAGGACATACAGTGACAGTGAGGTTATACCTGTTTATAGGTATGTATTACCATTGATTAAAGAAGGCATTTGCAATGTTAAGAACCTTGTAGGCCAATTTTCTACGAAACTGTAAGTGTAGGATGCAAATTATGTTGTCATCTGGCTTAAAGAAGTTCGATTAGTAACCAATGCAGAAAATGCCAATATAGTGGTTCGGCACACAGTTTTACAAATTTTGGCATTAGAGTAACACGCTTATAAACGGTAAGATGCGATTACCCAACTCGTGCTATGCACTCGTTGGGTAAACTTCGCATGCGTACGTTAATAAAACTCATATCCCAGTTATATCGTAAATAACTATTATGTTACTGACTGTCAGTTGCTAAGGAACAAAAAAAACTAATATGAGCATAGCATCCTTGATCAATTCAGTTAATATGTTGTAAGTTGTAGTGAAAATCTTATTCCATATTATACCAATTTTAAAATTGAGGTAACTTTTTAGGTGCACATTTTTTCATTGTTTGGTTCGATACATCACGCTCCTGAAGTTTGTCCAGGCATTTCAGAGATTAATTGATGGTGAAGAAAATGCAGCCAACCGCTTCCACATCCTCTAATGCGGCCAGCCGTCACTCGAAGTTGGCCGGTTACATTTACGCGACATTGTTCTGTCATTTTCTTTTACACATGAATGCGTTTTGATTTTTGAAATAAAAAAAAATGTGGAAAATTCCACGGCAACACTTCTAAAAAACAAGTGGGTGGTTTCAATATTTGTTGCAAAGCCCTCTGTGGTGCAGCTACAAAATAGCTAGTGTGGGCGCAACAGGTATACCGACAAAGCACGCCTGGTGGCAAATGCAGGTATAAGGTTTGAATGTTCCATATGGTTGCATGCCTTTCTCCCAAAATACTCTTTAATCAATGGTATTACATATTTGTGAATTTCAACGATTCAAAATATTTACCTGAAAAATTATGGTTTACACTGCAACAACAAAATACTAAAAATAGAAAATAACAATATGCATGTTGTTCCCGTAAAACTCCAAATACAATAAATAAATAAATAGAGGCTTGGATGTGCCACCGTTACAAGCAGTGAGCATAAAATTATTCCATATCGTTTATGAATATTGCCAAAATACAATAAAACGCTCAAACAGGAAGCTGTAAGGAGCAAAATATGTCCAATACTGAACATAGAAAATTATTCATTAAAGGTTGTAAAAAGCTAAGAAATTGAATTCTAAAATTCAAAGCAGATATTAGTGTCTAGAAAATATGGACAGGTAAAAGATGAACATGATTATTTTCACGGGAACAACTTGCATATGACTAGAAAAAAATTACCCAAAGAGAAAATTTTGGAATTTTAAACCATTTTAGTACTAGTCAAGAAAACCGCATTACCTTCTTCATCAATATAAACTGATGAGCATCTAGTTTCATTATCTATCTGACCTTGGTTCCATTTAACAGTATTTTTCACAGGCTGCAAGGGATTCGGAGATTTTGAAACTGAAGGAACTAGACGTTTCTCAGTATTCAATGTGGAGGATTCGGCATAAGCAACTTGCGTAAAATGAATATTTTTCTTATTTGTAAATGTTTGATTATTTGCCACGTTTTCAAATATTCCTAAATCTGGCTTAATAACTTCGTATTCAGCATTTTGAATTACCAAGTCAGAAGAATCTGGTTTGCTACTGGAGACACAGTGGACCATTGCCTGGAAGAAACCGTTGATGAGTTCTACGCATGTAAAATATACAATTATCATTCTACTTATTCATGAACTGTTCAACTTCACTTAAGTTAAATGTAATTTTTTGTTATTAGCCAGTTCAGAAAACAGTGGCAGAGAATAAAGAACTGTACATACAAAAGCATTACTTAAGGAACGAAAATTTAAAGCTATAAATAAATTGAGTACACCAAATCAAAGAGCATTTGTAATTAAGTATTATATATACATCAGGAAAACCCGCCTATTATGGGAAAAAATTGCCATTTCTATACTCAGAATGTGTCATTCTTTTCAACTCTGCAACAGAAAATAGGTGCTGCTATTTAAAGTTTTTTTCAAATATGGTGGGAAAAATGGTTATTTATGTCAAACAAAGCGCACTACAAAACAAAAATTGACGGGTCCAGGCTTTTTTCGAAAATGAATCTTGAATTTTTTACCAAATTTATGCGTTAATTTCTACCCACCCTGTGACGAAAACCCAGTTGCACAAAAGTTACAGTGGTCTAAAGTTTAAAATTACCTCTATTATTTTTTTAACAAACGCTTTTTAATTAATTTAACTTCACATCGCTGTAACTTTTTAATTTTCGATTTTTGTGAAAACTATTAATAGAAAAGGTCTATTTTTAACCCCTCTATCTACTCTTTTAAACTCCTCCATATGTCGGGAATCACGCTGTATAACAAACAATCGCAACAAAATACTTGTCAAGTTCAATTGGACAACGAAATTTTGCTTTTTGCAACTCCTGATGGAACACCGATGTGAGACTTGCCATTTTAGATTTGTTTTGAGAAATAGTAATTTGGCGAATTAACCCCATATTAACTTAGCCAAACAGCAATAAAATTCTTTTGGACTCCATGCAATATTTAAAGAAATTGCAAGGTAAATGGGTGTTTTCCAACTGAAAATTATAATATCCAATTTGGGGAACACAATGTGTGAAGATCAACTTGTCACTAGACTCTTTGGAGTTATCCTAAATTTCAATGACATTGTAACACAGAAGTTTATGGAAAATAAAAATACTTTACTTTTAGGCAATAGTTTCTTGGTTCTTGTGGTGTTGATTTTTGTGAAGACCTACTTAAAGAAAACATTCTTTCAGCCAAGATGTCGAATTTAAATATACACGGTGTCCCAACGAAAACTTGTACCCCCGTAAAACTCGGCAAAATAAACGTTTTGACAAAAATCCAAAAACACGTCGATTTTTATATCAAAGGTGACCAATTTTTATGCAATAATCATTCTTGCAACTCTAGCCCTGTGCAGGGGGGTAGTGACCCCCAAAATTTTTAAATGGGACGGGGGTCAAATGTTCCCTACTTTGGAAGAGTTTTTCATTACTTACACAACCGTATTTGTTTTATTCAATTCGATCAATTTGTTACCGAGAAAAGGTTCAAACTATCGAATGTATTGCTCGAAATGACCTCCACCAATTGTCATACAATTAGGGATGCAACGTTTAGCGATTTTTCGTAAACTTTTAAACGCGTATATTAAACGTTCAAACGGCGTTTAAACACGCACCCTACACGTAACTTGCCAATATTGCAATATTGTTTGGAAACTTCAATAATTAGAAAAAAATCAAACATCGTTTGAAAGTTGGATTATAAATCATAAAATAATACATATTCCGTTGAATGATGGCTGCGGCAATGGCGGCGAAAGTCCTCAAAGGGATGCAAACAATAAATTTGAAAAGTACATGATGGTTTTGCAATATTTAAGCAGCTGTAGTCAACAATAATTTGTGTACAAGTTTGCGAGTGTGGAAAAGAAGAGAGCGATACGTTCCTTAGAGCAGCGCGCCTGCTGCTAGAATAATTTTATGCAGTGATATGGTGTCGCGCTCCCCTCTCAAGTCGTACGCGCAGGTATATCCCCACTGAAGGCGGCGCTTCCCTCCTCAACAGAATGGGAAACGGACATGATTTGCTAACCGAAGTGATCACGTCTGCTCGAAGTACAAAATACTGGTTCACAGAAATAAATTCTGACGTGATATGCGGGAGCTTCGATTAGGCGATGATGACTAGGGCAAGATCTCCGATTGGCTAAAGTGAACTTTGGGACCTTTCAGTTTACTATATAAGAAGTCGGAGCGGCATAAGAATTTAGTCATTCCACTTAAACCACTATTTCCAAGCCATTTCTTCAGGATCGGAATGTGAGGCTGCATATCCGGTAGTGGTAATTGACTCTGAATTTGGCCACTGTTTCCAAGTCTTTTAATCTTCAGAGTACAGGACGTGAGACTGCGTGCCTGGCAGTGGTCAAAATTCAGTTTTAATCAGTTTCAAGTTGTAAATATTGTATATACGTTTCACAATTAGAATAAAAGTTTAAGTTTTCCGATTTGTACATACAGTGTGTTATCAAGAATAAAGTTTAAGTTACCGTTACAAGTTGTTATTCTTCAACACAACCAACAGCGGCCGCGTCACTTTTGCTCTTATACGCTGTGCGCGCCTAGCACTAGCCGCAGCTTTTTTTATCTGAAATTTAACGATATCTAAATTTTATCTGCAGTGCGTTTAAACGTTCCCCTAAACGGAAAGTGTCCACAGGGGCGGTTAAACGTTGCATCCCTACTTACAATAATACATTCTGGATTCAAATCCGGATCTTACATTTCTCAAGCCTCAGGAGTTATTAGCCGGCATTCTTCTTTGAAATGAACCATTTTGATTTAGTAAATAAACATGATTTTATACTGTGGCGAATAAGTTTATTTTGACATTTGTTCTGATGTTCTTTTGTTCTTACTTTTTATTCTTATTAGTTTACTTGATTTTGTTACTTTTCCATTCTAATACATTTGGTAGTTTAAACCAGGCCTGTGCAACCTGCGGCCCCTCTGGCATTTTTATGCGGCCCGCGGCACAGGAGTGATGAATTGAATTTTTAAAAAAATAAAGCAAAGTAATGTCTGTTAAGGAAATGAAAAACCCAACAAGGAACACATAAATACACCATTTGATGTACAGCACATTCATGCAGTGATTATACATTTCATGAACTGGATGTCCGAATACAGTTTCTGTCATGAAAAAGCTTTTTTCTAACACTCCGTTTCGCGAAATTAACCTTTTCATGAACTGTACAGTTACGGTAAGTGCGTGGAATACATAGACATGGTGGTGTCTGTGGTGTCTGTGGTGCGACATAATGTGCATAATTTCTTGATGTAACCAGTATGCGTTACGGGATCTCGTTTGGCTAAATTCGGGCCAATTCTTCCACCGCAACACTTGTTGTTAATTATTTCTACGTTAAGGTGTCAGGCAACTCCGTCCATGTCGGGATGGCTAATGCGCTGGTTCTGTAGAGATATCGGCAGATCAAACCTAGTTTGTTGCAGTTTTTTCGTTTTTGCGTTAACTCCGAATTTGTATTTAAAGTTTTACAGCTCAGAATCTGTGTCTGGTGTCCCATCAGATAAGAGAATAACATTCCAAGAAAACAGTTTATTTCTTGATTTATAACACGTCAGGTCGCCCGAATTCAACCGAAGACGCTTACTGGTTACATAAAGAAATTATGCACACAATATGCACTAATCGTGGTGGGAGTATGCTGACGCAGTTTGCGTCGTCCATTCAGTCTTGTCCTAAATTAGAATTTTTGTACACATTTTATTGAAGTACAGTGAAATCTCTTATAGCGGACACCCCCCTTTAGCGAACGCCTCTCTCTAACGAACAATTTTGTATAGTATCGTTTTTGTTCCATAAGAGAAGCATGTATTTTGTTCTCTACTCAACGGACCCTCCCTTGGACGGACGCGGACAAGACTAAACAGCACTTGGGCGAAACAAAAGTCTCTTTTCAATGGACAGCGGCACTTTAGACATCTGCGCGGCGGTGTGCGCCACAACAAATTCGGGGATTTCCCGGCAGCAAATGTGTCTCTACAGTGCTTCAAACGTGTGTGTTCATAAAAATGGCAACAAAACGGAATATTTTGACGTTGCAACAAAAGATTGGCGTTGTTGAGGTATACAATAAAGAGAAGTTAAGTGCCCGTGCCCTGTCTAAGAGGTAATATGTTTACTTAGGTATATTCCCTTTTTTATATAAACATGTAATGCATTATGTGAATACATACATCAGATGTATTTGAGTTTTTATTCTTTCTGTAGTTTTTCTCATAAGCGGACGCCTCCCATTAACGGACACTTTTTGTCGGTCCCGTAAGTGTCCGCTGAAGAGAGATTTCACTGTACCTATAAGTTTTGTTAAACATTGGTTGAAGAATAAAATATTTTTTTCTCAATAATTTGGGTTTTGATAGTAAATATTTTATTTATTTTTACGCACACAAATGTACAAGTTAATAACGTTTTTGTTTAATGTTTCTAGTAAAAAAGTGTCTTCTGTTAACTTTTCTATTATAAAATCGCAAATCTCAATATTAACACGTTCGTTCAAAATTCTCTGGACCCACCACATCGAGGGAACACTTGATAGACAGCAGTTCAGTAGTGCGGCCCACTATGATTTTATAAAATTTGCAAATGGCCCTCTCGCTTAAAAGGTTGCACGGGCCTGGTTTAAACATTTTTGTGCTTTATTAATTTTTTAACTAGGAAACTTCAAGAAGCAATTTCTCGGTAACAAATTGATCGAATTGAATAAAACAAATACGGTTGTGTAAGTAATGAAAAACCCTTCCAAAGTAGGGATCATTTGACCCCCTGTCCCATTTAAAATTTTGGGGGGTCGCTTACCCCCCCCCCCCCCCGCACAGGGCTAGTTGCAAGAATGATTATTGCATAAAAATTGGTCCCCTTATATATAAAAATCGACGTGTTTTTGGATTTTTCTCAAAACGTTTATTTTGCAGAGTTTTACGGGGGTACAAGTTTTCGTTGGGACACCGTTTATATATGCTGTTTAGGTTTTCCTTTTTGGCAGAGCCCTTTTGTGAGCAAGTCACGAGCCGCCACTGAACTTAAGTGATAGTGGGTAGTTTATAAAACAACCATTAGAAAAAAAAACCTTGTATATGAGTGAAAATAAGCAACTAAAAATCGACTTACCAAACACGAAGCAGACTGTGCTTTTCTTATTGCACCGTCCATTTCAGAATTCAAGCCTTGTGCACGATTGATTTCGTTGTTAGCTGATGCATCAGTATCTGACGGGCTCCCACACGCCATTGGACTATGGGTAGTTGTATCAGGTGAACTACTTGCAGATATTGTAGATGTCTGACAGAAAGTATTTGTTGTGACAGACTGTGACGCCTGGTTTACTGCAGTTTGGGTGGATACAGAATGTCTATAAGATGTCGTAGAGGGTTCGATTGATTGACCAGATTGTTTTGCATTAGTCTGATTAACAACAAATCCATGATCTATATTAAGACCTTGAGGACGTACGTTTCCTTGGTTGGTCACTTGACTGGTTGTTTGATAATTCTGCAGTTGATTGTTAGCTACCATGGTAGTTTGTTGCTGCACAATTGTTGTGTTCTGTTGAACAAATGTAGTACCTTGTTGATTCGAAGTAGGCGCTGGAGGAGGACAGGGCACCATTAATGTTTGTCCTGCATGTATGAAGTCTTGGTTATGACTGCTAGGCCGAACAGAAGGTGGACTACCAAAAGAAACTTGTGTAGGACTAACATTTGCTATCAAGGGACTAAGTTGTCCGCTAAATTGGGTGCCATTTAGAACAAACTGCCCTCCATTTGACGGCAAAAATTGATTCCCTGGACTATGTTGCTGAGGAACTATTTTACTGTCTGGGGCGTTGGGGCTTCGTATAACCATACCCGTTGTTGTTCCAGTTAAAATGCCTTGACCAGTATTAAATACACTATTATTTTGCACTGGCGTTAAAATATTTTGTCCATTGAGATTCTGAAATTGTAGTTGCATGCCTAAATTTGATGCGTCTTGCAAAATAGTTGCTGTGCCATCTGGATTCATGACCATTCCCCCCAAATTAGGCACAATAAACTGTTGAATGGTAGGAAAATGTTGAACCATTCCAGTTGATCCATTTAATAAATTAACGGGTTGTAACAAATTGATTTGTTGAGAAGGTTGCGAATTTGTTATGAGTTGTTGCGGGCCCCCCAATGATTGACTATTCATGACAATCTGCGCAGTACCACTAGACTTTCCTGGTACGATAGTCAAAGCCTGCATAACAGGTGCGGTATTCAAACCTTGAGGGCTATGTGTCATATGTATTTGTGGGGTAAATCCCTGAGGAGACATTAACACATTTGTATTTTGCTGGGATGCTATATGCAACATATTAGCCACAGTTTGTGTGGACATCTTTCGTTTCTTGTTTTTCTTCTTTCCTTCTGGTGAAAGCATCAACGCATTCCTATTGGTATCAGAAGCTCCTTCCACTTGAATTTGCTGAGGAAGTACATTGCCAGTTACGAGATGAGGAATCTGCACGTTCTGACCAACTGTCATTCCATCCATCGTCATAGCAACACCAGATTGCAATACAAATGGGCCTGGTACAGCATTAACTAACACAGTCTGTTGTCCAAGTCCTACAGCTGGCATTACTTGTGTTAATGCTGTGGTTACATTAGTTATAACGGCCGATGCATTTTGGTTGGTTAAAACTTTGGTAGGAGGTGGGGGCATAATATTACTGCCGCTACTTGCGATAATAAGTTGACCGCCAGATGAAACCAAAATTGGTGACAAATTCTGTGGAGATGACTGTTTAAGAAATTGATCAACTGAATGTTGTGACTGTGGCGGTACTTGTATGCTACTCACAACACTTTGGACCATTTCGAGGGGCGACTTTGAAACACTGAATGATGCCATAGGAGGGTTTGTTGAACTGCTAATGTTTACCATTGAGGTTGGCGTTGATGACATTGGAATATTTGTTGGATTGTTCACTGTTACTGTAGCAGTATTTGTTCGGCCTGCTAACACTGATGTTATTGTATTACTCCCAACTGTTCTACCACTAGCCATAGTGGTTATAACAGCTGTATACGAGTGTGGTTTTATTTTACAAATAGACCTACTAATTGCATGGCTGCGTAGTTCAGATCTATCATAACCTGACATATCTTTATTGAAGTCTTCTTGAGTCATGTTAGGTGGATTACAAGATGACGATGATATCAAGTGGGCTATTTGAGGGTTTGTAAGATTTATTTCTACATTTCTACTAGGAGATGCTGCATTGTGTATGCTAGGAGTAGAAGGATTTGAAATTGATCCCTCAGAAGGTGAAACATTACTAGTACTGATAGTACCTCCTTGAATAGGCCTGGCATCTGGAGATTCTTCATTTATCAGTTCAAACTGGGTCGATGAAGTTACAGGATCTTCAAATGATTTTGAAGAACTAGGATTTTCAGGATGATTTTTAGTATTCATATGCTGAGTTGTTGGTTCCTTATTGCCTTCACAAGATACAGATCGTATATTGTCAGACATACAATTCTGACAATGTTGAGCCTGATTCATGGCATGAATGTGTGGCCTTGATAATTGTTGCTGCTGAGCAATAAGTGGTTTTGAAGGAACTAATTCACTTTTTAAATCATTTTGATTCTTTTGTCTTTGATGAGATATATTATGTATATTACTAGGTAAAGGCACTCCACTACCATGTGACTCCATGATCGCCAAATTATGAAGGTGGGTAGGAGGTACATTATTGCACGTGTAATTTGTGCAACCTGAAATGAAAAGAATACACAGATGTAAAAAAATTCTGTGCTTGAGAAAAACAAAATAAAAAAATTATTTTCCAATTTTTGAATAGTGTAATAGTGTCTCGTTTAGACGTGTGATAGATGCCTCCGTGTCTAAGTTCAATATTTGGGCAGCCACGAGCATCAAACATACGAGAAATTGTGACCAGCCTGTGTATAAGTGTAGAACGGAGTAATTGGTATAACGGTGAGAAATTGTGAATTAGATTGAGTTAGTAATAAGTAAAAATTAGGAAACAAACTGAACAAAATAACAAGAAAAAGAAACTGCAAAAACGGTTGAAGTACCTGCGCGCTTCCGAACGGTCGATTTGGAGGGCAGCTCGCTTGCCGCTTGTATAGGCAACCCAAACTACATATGGATCACAAAGAAAGTAGCATAGATACAGAAAGCGAAGAATTCTCTACGGACGAAGGCAAACGTAAGAGACAAGTTCAAAACACCGAAGAGGTATTTAAACGAAGCAAGAAAATCCATAGAACACCAGAAAAAAGAAATAAAGACTCGGAAATGGAGGAAATAAAACAGCTGATGTTAAACTTAGTGACTGAAATGAAGGAAATGAGAAGCGATGTTAGAGAATACAGGGAAGAAATTATAGCGTTGAAAGGGGAAAACGAAGCTATGAAACAAGAATTAATACAATCACGTACAAAACTTGAAGATCAGGATTGTCTGGAAGAAAGGATAGAGCATTTGGAAAGAAAACACAAGAAGAACAATGTCATAATGAACGGTCTCAAAATGAAAGATAATGATGAAGTAAACAAGCCTTATGTAGGAGAGTTCCTTAGAAAGAATCTAGAAATTGAGCTAAGTGCTGATAGTTATAGTACAAGGAGAATAAATGCTACAATGTGCATTGTCGAACTGAATAATTTTGAGAAGAAATTGGAAATAATGAGAAACAAGAATAAGTTGAAAAACATCCAGGAAAGAGTTCATATCGACAACGACCTGACAGTGAAAGAAAGAGAAATACAGAAAAGAATAAGAGACTTGGCAAATGAAGAAAGGCGACAGAACAAAACGGTGAGGATTGGGTACCAAAGAATGATGATAAATGGAGAAAAGTTTGTATGGAATAACAAAACAAAGCGAATGGACGAAGCTGACTTAAAACACAGAGTAGGGTCAAAAAACGGAAAAATTTAAATGCGGTGGGAGAGAATGAGAATGGATTTACGGTAACGAAACGGAACGGAAAAGGTACATGTACAGATAGGATGACAATGGTGATGAATCGGCGACGGAAAAGGACAGAGAAAATATTGAGCTAGGAATGAAACTGAGGTGGATCCCAGAAGAAACAAGAAAGAAAATAAGCGAAATTGGAGGAAGACATGCAAAAATAAGAGGAAAAGTGACATGGAATTTAGCGACCCAAAATGTGAGAGGACTGAGTGGAAAAGAAATTGAAATATGTGAAGTCATGGAAGAAGCAGATTTGGATATTCTATCAATCACGGAGACAAAAAAGAAAATGAAGGGATGTGAGGAACTAGAAGGACACCTGATGATATATAGTGGAGTTGACACCACACAACGGGCAAAGGAAGGAGTGGCATGTGTCATTAACAGGAGGAATGTGAACGGAATAACAGATTGGAAGGGAGTATCGGGAAGGCTGGTAAGAGTAGAAATAGAAAAAGATGGGGAATTGTTTACGATAATTACAACATATGGACCAATCGAAGGCGCGATAAAACCGGAGATCGAGGAATATTGGAACAGTCTGCAAGGAGAGGTGGATAGTAGTAAAGGAACAATTATGATAGTGGGAGATATGAATGGGCGGGTAGGAAATGATACGGAAAAAACAGGTGGGTGTGTCGGAAAATTTGGTGAAACAGTAATGAATAGTAATGGTCAAAGAATAATAGATTTCTGTGTGATGAACAACCTGGTAGTGAGTAACACTTTCTATGAACACAAAGATATCCATAAATACACCCGAGTAATGCCCAGCAGAAACGACAGATCTATAATCGACTTACTCCTAGTAAAGCGAGATATACTGAAGAAGATCAAAGACATCTGGGTAAAAAGAGGATATGACGTCGGAAGTGATCATCTCCTAGTGAAGGCAACCATAAAGAGTAAAGCAGCGTCGAAAAGAGCTGAAGAAATGAGGAAGAAAATAGAATATGCAAGCATCAAAACGTACAAATTAGGAAATAACGAGATACAGAAGAGATATCAAGAGTTGATAAAGCGAGAAATAAAGTCGAAGGACAATATTCTAAAGGAAGCGGACTTAGAGAAAATATGGGAAACATTTAAAATGGTAATTATGACAGCAGCGACAGAAGCTTGTGGAGTGAATAAGACAACTAACAAAAAGAAACTAATGTACTGGTGGAGTAATGAAATAAAACAAGAAATAAAGGAGAAAAAACGCTTATGGAAAAAGTACTTGGGAAATAGCAGAAATTTAAATGATTACCAGCTATACAAGAACCAGAGAGAAAGGGTGAAAGCAAAAGTAAAAGAGGCTAAAGCAAAGTCATGGGAAGAGTTTGGGATAAAGATGGAGAAAAATGCTTCAGGCAACGCAAAAATGTTATTCCACATCCTAAGAGGCCTGAGAAAAGAAAGGAAAAGTCAGCTGGAAAATATCAAAGATGGAGAAGGAGAAATCATCACAGATGAAAACAAAATATCCGAAAGATGGAAAGAATACTACGAACAGTTACTGGGTGGAGATTACACAGAATTATTGGAAGGAAACGAAAAAATAGACACAACTGAAGACGAAGAACCTGAAGACGAAGAAAAATCGGAGCAAGAAGAAGACAAAGAAGAAATAACAGAAGTCGAAATAATGGAAGCGATAAATAAAATCAAAATAGGTAAGGCACCAGGGATAGATGAACTAAGGCCGGAGATGATAAAATACATGGGAAACGAAGGGTTAAAGTTATTACACACAATATTAAATTTAGCTTGGAAAACACAAACTATGCCCGATGAATGGAACACAGCAATAATTACCCCAATTCATAAAAAGGGGAGTTTTAGTGACTGTAATAACTATAGGGGCATATCATTGCTTTGCACTACTTATAAATTGTATGAACGTATAATAGAAGGAAGACTAAAACGGGAAATAGAAAAAACACTGGGTGACTCACAAGCAGCCTTCCGAGCAAACAGGTCAATGCAGGATTGGATATTTGCAATAAGACAAATCTCAGAAAAGATAATAACAACAAACAGTAAAATGTTTGTGACAGCAATAGATTTCGAAAAGGCGTTTGACAGTATTAAAAGAGAGGAAATTTGGAGAATTCTTAGAACAAGAAAGATAAATAAAAAACTCATTGGAGTAATTAAAAGCATATACAGAAAAACAGAAAATGTAGTGCGGGTAGGAGGAAAAAGAACAGAAAGATTTCAAACAATCAGAGGAGTTAGACAGGGGGGAGTACTCAGCCCGCTGCTTTTTATCATTGTTATGGACAAAAGCGAAAATTACGAAAAATGCCTTCTGAGCTCTACAGTCAAAACGGTCCCTCTCACCTGTCTATCTCTCATCGGCGCTATACTTTCGATGTATTACGCTTAAAAGAGGTTGTTTTGAATGAATTGATGGCAAAGCATGTTCGAGGAAAACATTAACAAATTATATTTACAACATATTAGGTACACGACACTGAATATGAAATCTGTATGTATTAATGTACATGTGTCATGAAATGAGAGAAAGTCGAACCCATGAATGGGTCATCATTTCGAGTAGGTTCTCCATCTGGAAAAGAAAGAAGGCATTTAGTGTTAGAACATAGTTACAAGAACAGATAAGTTGTATAGTGAACTGTCCATGTATGAAGAAATACCTGGTATCATGTGCGCAGTTATTTTAGTCGTCCCCGTTTGGTTGTTGGTGGCCCAGGCAATGTCTTTTGGGCACTAGAAGGTCCAGGCGAAGGGTCTTGGTCAATGGAAGTTCCAGGCAAAGGGTCAGGGGCTGTGCAAGGGCCAGGCTGAACAGTTGAGTTGCTGCTGTTCTTCAACTGAAAAATTGTAATTGGATGATTAATGTTATTATAAAAAAAATTGATTAGTAAAGATGCATAATGCTGCAAAATTCAGAAGAGGGAGACGACCTAGACGAGCCCCTTGCAGTACCACTGTCTGAAGCAGCTGAGGTGACAGAAGGTATTAATTCATGTAATAATTTGCAGCATTATGCATCTTTACCAATCAATTTTTCTATATAATAACATTAATCATTCAATTACAATTTTTTCAGTTGAAGAACAGCAACAACTCACTGTTCAGCCTGAACTTTCCACAGCCCCTGACTCTTTGCCTGGACCTTCCATTGCCCAACATCCTTCACCTGGACCTTCTAGTGCCCAAAAGACATTGCCTGGGTCACCAAAAACCAAACGGGGACTACTAACATAACTGTGCACATGACATCAGGTATTTCTTCATACATCGACAGTTCACTATACAACTTATCTGTTCTTGTAACCATGTTCTAACACTAAATGCCTTCTTTCTTTTCCATATGGAGAACCTATTCGAAGTGATGACCCAATCCTGGGTTCGACTTTCCTTCATTTCATGACGCATGTACATTAATACCCACAGATTTCATATTGATACGAACTGTTGCCCCGTCAGCGACGCCCCTGGTGGTGACACATTATTTGTTTGACGGCGAGCAGGCTTTGATTTATGACGGCGCGACCTTGTCGCTGTTTATGATTCCCGAAAAGAATAGTCTATCTCGAAGATTCTCATTCTGGAACAATGTTTGATCGATAATTTTCGAGAATCTTCTAAGACCATTATAAAATGGGAAGCAAGAAGCCGAGTCTTACAGTCTGACAGTTTGAAGTCTAAAGTTTGGAAGCGAATGTTAAATGCGATAAGAACCGGGCGTTTAATAGTTCCGTGCGAGTATAAGTCTTGATACGCGTTTAGTGTCGGTACGGTACGCGAGTGCGAATTCTTTGGTGGCGTTTTAAGTGTACCGGGGCGTCTTCGTATGTGATTTACCGTCGGTTGAAGACGAGTGTTTTAGAGAGTTTAAACTGTGGACTTGTGTACTGTGGATTGTTTAGGTTAGGTAATTAACTGTTTAATTGTTCGCTAATAATTGTTTAATTTTCACCGCTTGTTGTTACTTACTGCCTGTATATATTTCGCTGCTTATTGTTCAATTTGTTAATTTTAAGTTCTCAAATCACTGTTAATCATTGTAAATATTTGTACATATACATAAAGTCACTGTAAATAAATAGTGTAAAATCGAAATACGTTACAATATTCAGCTTTATATTCAGTATCGTGTACCTAATATGTTGTAAATATAATTTGTTAACGTTGTCACATTTAAAATTTGCGTATTTTTAATCCCTCGAATTTATTCATTTTTGTTGGATTTCTGCTTGTCGCCTTTTTTTGCACCTTCTGTATCTGCGCTGGTTTTACTGCTAGTTGGTTTTGAGCATTGAAGCGTGTGTGAGACAGATTAAGTGGTATAGAATTAATTACCGTTTGAGTTTGTTAATCGTCCATGTGGACGGATTTAATCATTGATCTGATGTAATCCAGTACTTGAAGATTTTTGGAATTTTGAAATTCGGTGTGGGATTCTTTTACACGTGCTCGACCCGTTTGCGATTTCATTCCTTATCGCCTTCTACATAAAGCCGCCTTTCACCACAGGTCAGTTTTAAAGGGAAAAATTAATTACTTGGAGATCCCTAACTCCGTTCGTTTATTTCAGGCTTTTTTTTCCCTGGTTTTACGTTTCCGTCGATCTAGTAAATATTGTATTATATCTCCGTTTTGAGGTCATTAGTTGAATTGGAACAATTATTGCGGATTCCAATAGCTGGAGATAATTTTCTCGGGAGCCTGCGCCTGCTTTCCTATGATAGTTTTTGCCATCCGTTCACTGATGCTTGGACCGTATATCGAGGAGTGCAGCTAAGTTTTTGTTTTATTTTGTACGAACTTGAAATATTTTGGTTCAGCTGTTTATTTGCCCTTCAGGCGTGTGTTGATTTTCATATAAATTTAATATTTCTAGGGTTAGTCACCCTTCCGGCTGTATTTGTTCATGTGCCATTTAGGCAAAAGATTTTGATTACTAATTAGAAAACGTATACTTCACGCTTATAATTTCATTAGTGGCTATAATCATTTCTTTTGATAACCAGATTCTGCGTATATGTAAACCGAAATTTTAGCGCTAGAATACCGGTGACGAGAAGGTTTTTTAAGTTAAAAGTACTTAAAGTGTATTTTGAATAGAGGTTACGATCTTGTATAAACGTAATATGTATAGTTGTTTTCTGTTTTGATTAGGTACTTGAGTTACGTGATACTGGATCGATTTATTATCGTGATTTATTGTAAACCGATAGTACTGATTTTTGTGTTATTGACGCGTTTATGTTTCCTATTGTACCTAACTTTTTTTACTGCCTGGCTAATTAGATGGTTGTTATTGATTATTGGCTTTTATGTGAATACCTCCTTACTTGTTATGCCCGTTGCTTGACCCAGTATTTCGCAATTAAGCTTGGTTTTGTGGTGCCCGATCTGGGAAGGAAATTGCGTGGCGCCCTCATATTTTTTTTATGCTCAACTTTGTTGTGTTTTTAACCCACCCGGACTCCACTGAGCTTGTCGGTTGCCGGATTTGGGAGAGGGATGCAGGTTTTGCGCGGTTCGATTTTGGAACCGTGACAACGTTTTCATCAAACATGCTTTGCCATCAATTCATTCAAAACAACCTCTTTTAAGCGTAATACATCGAAAGTATAGCGCCGATGAGAGATAGACAGGTGGGAGGTCAGGTCTACAATGTAAATGGAAATATTTAAAGTGAAAATATTAAAAATATTGGAAATTTCCCAGAGCATAGTGGAAGTATTGGAAAAATTGGAAATATTTGTAACTTTTTTATATTTGTTAGTACTAGTTCTTCTGTGACAAAAAAGCCTATAATTAGTTCTGCCTCATTGAAAATTACACGAGTCATCCGCCAGCCCTGGCCCCTGAGCGGTTTTTGCCGATGTTCTAGTACTGCACTTGGCAAAATAGCCGTTCAAATTTCATCTTTACCGGCATCCTCTTCAGCTACAGAGCGCTCTTTCAGTTCTTATGGTCAGATTCACAGCAAAATAAGAAATAAGCTGACTAACGACAGAGCTGCCAAATTACTTTATATACGATACGAGTATATCACAACAGCACTTTGTTGAAAAAATAATGAATCAGAGGATCGTTCAATAAAGAATTTTGAGTCCACCTCTGATGATTAATCAATCTTCAGACATTCAATTAGATGCAGATGGGGTGGAATCTGAGGAGAAAGAAGCTGAATCAGGACCAGCACATAACTACTCCGATTCTGAGATACCACTGAGTTTACTTGCTAATATTTAACTAAATGTACCTTTACACTTTTTTGTTATCGCTTATCGCAGGTAACTCCAGAATATTTTTGAATACATTTTATTTGCGTTTCAATTATTTCCATTGAAAAACTACATATTCTTTCTATAGAAATAATATTTCCAATACAGTGAACCCTCCCTTAACGGACACCTCCCTTAAACGGACAACTCTCTAGAACGGACAAAAAATTTGTCATGGACATTTCACATCCAAGATTGTATGTTAAACTGACTCTGCTGAACGGGCACTTCTCTTAAGAGCCGTCCGACCATTTTGCCGCTTATGGGGTTTCTTAACAAATTTTCCTAAGAAAGTACAGCCGTAGTTGTAGGAATACGAACTTCTTCTAAAGACCATTCGACTGTATTTGTTGATTTCTACCGCAGTAATGATTTAGATTTTTAATATCCTTTTATATTTTCATTCTATAAGCCAAACAAAACGTTCAAAATCCGAGAAAACTGCACAGTTATGTTCAGCACGTTGTTGTAGCTTACATTGAATTTTTTTCGAAAAAATAAATCGATATGTCAATTCAGCACAAATTTAGGAAGTGAACGCTTCAAATTACGTTCCGTTATCTTCAAAAATGTAGCCGCATGACCAGTTGGAGGCGGGGAGGTGTTACAATGCTCCACTGGGTGGTAGGGAGTAAGCGGGAAATAAGTAAGTTGTCTGCTGGGGATTGCGATTGCGTTGCTAGCGCAGTTGGAATAATTTATTATGTTTTTATTTTTAATTTTTGAGCAACATGGGTAGCGAGAAACGGAGACTTTGGGGCCTTTTTGTCGGGATTCCTCTATGTATCTTACCTACTTTATAAAGAAATCTTGACAAAGGTCGCAATCGGAGCCGAAACATTGATTATATTTTCCAGTCTTTTAATAACAATACTTCAAATAATAGTAAATTATATTTTTTGATAAATTAAGTTTTCCCCGCAAATCAGTTTCATGACCCAGCCACCTTCACTTACCTACACTTCAATATAATTTATCGAGGAACTATGCTCATTTTTAGAATTTGGACAAACTTCCTCCGGCAAAGTTGTAGAGAAAGGATTGAATTTTATTTTACACCAAGATCCAATTCATTATCTCGCATAGAATAGTATAGTTTACAAGAGATGAAAATACTGTTTTTTTGTGAGATGAGAATTTGCCCATGAGCGAAGTGAGTTGGGCAATCTCACGAACGAAAAAAAAACCTATTTCATCTCGAGTAGGAAATGCAATTTTTTCTACACATATACGTATATTTGGGGGTGTGCATGATTCACTGTATTCACTTTCTGAATCCATAATAATCGCATTTAAAAATTTAAAATGCTATTAAATTATAAACGAACCGTCACAATGTAAATTATTTGTTTAGTCATTACTATGGTAGGTAACATAGATACGCAGCCCCCTAAATAAAAGTGTTTCTTTTATTCATTATTAAAACTATAAATTTGACATTGTCACTTCTAGAGATGAAAATATTCTCATCTCTAGAGTAATGGAATAGAAGCAGTTTTGACACAGGGCTACGGCATGAAAATCAATAAAAAGAAAACTAAAATTTTGGTATGTAGAGGGTGTGAAAATAGAACTAAAATTGAAATACAAAAAATAGGAAATGAGAAGATAGAGGATGTCGCGGATTTCTGCTATTTAGGAAGCAAAATAATTCGAGATGGTAGGAGCACTAAAGATATAAAACAAAGAATAGCGCAGGGTCGAGTTGCGTTTAACAAGAAGAAACAATTGTTATGTTCGGGAACGGTTAATGTAGAAACTCGGAAGAGACTCTTAAAGTCGTATGTATGGAGTTCGGCATTATACGGGTGCGAAACTTGGACAATAAGAGAAGCGGATCAAAAAAGAGTAGAAGCGTTTGAAATGTGGTGCTACAGACGCATGATGAAGATACGGTGGATAGATAAGGTTAGCAATAGGAAGGTATTAGAAACAGTTGGGGAAAAGCGAAAGGTATGGAAGATAATAAAGAATAGCAGAGATAGGATGATAGGATGGTAGGACACCTTCTAAGACACGAGTTCGCGACATACTAGTCAGAGATAGGTATAAAAATAGGTAGGGGTAGGCCTAGGTTAGACTACTGCTGTCAAATAGTTAGGGATGTAGGATGTTCTACCTTTAGGGAAATGCGTAAGTTAGCTCAGGATAGAAAAGAATGGAGATACGCGTCCAACCAGTCTTCGGACTGAGAACCTTATGATGATGAGAGTAAAAAAATGTCACTTTCATATAGAGTAGACAGTTGAAAAATTGCTATTTCCATATACAGTGCTTTCATTTCAAAACTAGCCACTTGATATGAAGGGAATTCAGCTTAAACAAAAAACACGTCAATTTAGATATCGAGGGGGAAGTTTAAAACCAATACAGATTGAGTTCTAGGTTTGACCCCCTCACCCTCAGCTACCCCTACTTTGAAATTTCAAATAGCACCCACTACCTTGTGATACATAATTTTAAAGGCCGTAAAAATCCCGAACTAACCACGTCTAAAAAATTGGATTCGGTTGATCCGTAAATAAGTTATGGTCAAAAATTATAAGAAAAAGTCAAAAAATATATTTTCAGAATTATTATGACTATTTCAGAAAATTTACTTTATTATGTGTTCAAAATGTGCTCCATTTGCTAGACAATTATACAGTCTGTTTTCGAACTCGTTGCGAATTTTTCTAACAGTTTCTGGAGTAATCCGTTCACACTCTTGGGTAATCCTATTTCATCTCATTTCACAAAAAATATTGAAAAGCGTGCTTTGGTAAAAGAGTGTAGACGGATTACACCAGAAACTGTTGAAAAAGTTTGCAATGAGTTCGAAAACAGACTATATTATTGTCTAGCAAATAATGGAGCATATTTTGAACACATAATAAAGTAAATTTTCTAAATTTGTCACAATAGGTAATTGTAAAAATAATTTTTTTGACTTTAGGTTTCATCCACTTACAACAATATGGATAGGTCAAGAAAATATTCGAAAGTAGCCTTTTTAACATTAGAAACCTTCCTCCAAATTTAATTTCCTTAACTTTTTCAGATTTTGAGAAAATAAATAAAAACCTAATTTCCACCTCCCACTTTGGAGGAGCGTCGCGTCACTCCTAAGGGAGTCACATGAGGATTTGTTTATATCAAACACCCCCTTTAATTTTCAACAAGAAATCGCCTCTTAGTTTTTTCGCACTTACATATTTGGATACACGCTGTATATGTGTAGAAGAAAAAGTTATGGCGATTTGAATACGATAATCGTTCTGAGCGCGTAACTCTTGAATTCAGGACGGCGATTATCGTGTTCAAATCGCCATAATTTTTTTTCTATGCGAGATAATGAATTGAATCTTGGTGTAACATAAAATTCAATCCTTTCTCTATAACTTTGCCGCAGGAAGTTTCTTCAAATTCTAAAAATGAGCATAGTTCCTCGATAGGTGAAAATTGCACTGCACCAAAAAACAACGTCTCGAAAATCGTAAAGCGGAATGAAAAGTAATTATGTAATAATATTGCAATTTGAAAGACTTCGTGAGCATCCTGAACGTTTAAGAAATAATTCAAAAAAATTGCAACTCGACAAGACAATTTTTGAGGAAGTTATGACATGATATATTTTGAGCGCGCCGCATTTCCTACGCGCGAAATATGGAAAATCAGCCTGCTCGCACTTCCCTTCTTTTGCCCGTAAGCTCGGACAAGCGAAATTGCATCGCCGTTGCGACTAGAGTGGGAAGAAATCCCCGCCTACAGGAAAAATTGTGTGTCGTTTTATTTCATAATTTAAAAAGAAATGCAACGTGGGATAGTTTTTAAGCGAAATACATCACATCAGACCCGTTTCTGTGGAACGTGTGGAAAACTATAGATAAAAATTAAAACTCGGCTGAAATTATTTTCTTCGGATGGCTCTTAAGCGGACGCGGACAGCAAATCACAGTACAAATTTGACCGTAGACCTCCCTTGAGCAGGCACGCGGTGAATTAAACAAGTAAATACCTGCCGCCTAGCTGGTGCCAGTGTGACGCCGAAAAATGCATAAAAATTAACCTTATTAGTGTGTGAACTGTGAAGTGAAAAGTTGAGAAGTGTATGTACGTACCTACGAGTGATAACAATACATATGGCACCTAAAAGATGTTTTCTCACACTGAAAGAAAACATTGAAGTTATTAAGCGTGCCGATGAAACAAAAAAAGTGTTCATGAACTATCAAAAATTTTCGGCATCGGTAAAAGACAAGCTGCTAACATTTTGAAGAAAAAAGAAAATCTTAAATTATGGCACTCTAATACAGTGAGTTTGAAATTGAAACGAACTTCTTTTGGTCCAGAAGGGCAAACTATCGATTTATTAACATATCAGCGGTTTATTAAAGCTCGAAATAAAAACATACCTCTTTCTGGCACAGTGATATAATATAATAAATAAATAATTGCGTGCTGCTTAATATTTGTAATTAACCATTGACCAAAATATTAAGGTACATATTTAATAAAAAAGTACAATCTCTTAATAGCGGACACCTTCCTTTAACGGACAAAATTTGCAGTCCGCCGAAGAGAGGGTTCACTGTATTTTCAATATTTCCGAAATATTTCCAGAAATATTTCCAAAAAATATATTTCCGGAAATTTTACATCTCTAGCTCAGGTCAGAGAAGGTCAGGTCGCAGAAGGGCCAAAAAATCGCTGTTTTACAGCGCGCTCTAGCGCCGATACCTCTCGTCAAAAAATCAAAGTCGACCAGTGCATTTTGTAGGAAATTTTGTCTACTTTAATTTTGTATAGAATGGTCATCTTCGAAAAATGCATAGTCTTCGAGATATAAGCGAAAAACTGAAAAAAGTGCGAAAACTTTGAGGTTTCTGCGTTTTTCGTTGTGAAGCCGACCTCCTACATGGTAGTAAACTTGAAATTCGGATTCAGCGCCCCAAAAAAAACACATAGAACCGCTGAGAAAAAAACTTCCCCAATTTTGTTACGAGAAAACCACAATTTGACTAGGCTATCAGAGATAGGAATAAAAAGAGGCAACAGTAGGCCTACATTAGGCTACTGCTCTCAAATAGTTATGGATGTAGAACGTTCTACTTTTAGGGAAATGAGTAGGTTAGCTCACGATAGGAAAGGATGGAGGTACGCGTCCAACCAGTCTTCGGACTGAGAACCTTATGATGATGCACATTGACAATAATTATTATAATATAAATTTTCTCACCTGTTTGCCTGTTTATAGTGCTATTTAACAACGCAGTCTGCTGCGCCAAATAACCACTAGGATCTTCCATAAATGAAGGATTTGGAGTATTATGAGTTAACTGATTAGTAACAAATGTACGATTATTTTCACTAGAAATCTGTCTAACATCAACATTAGGACAAACGTCTTGTGCACCACTTCTTGGAGGATTATCTATAACACCAGAACGTTTCCGAACAAGTTTGTTATTAACTTTCACCCTTTTCTTAATGAAGTCGTCTGTCCAAATAGAAAGGGGCGAGACATGCTGGTGCACCGGTGGAACACGTTCAAAATTACCAGATCTATTAATTTGACAATTTTGATTTACAAGAGGAACTCGTGGAGGAGGAGGCACACTTATATTTTGATGTACACCAAGTGCTAAGCGGTTTGCCCAAGATAATTTAGGGGAATACTGATTAAACATGACAGAATCCTGCACTATCTGATTCTGTGTTTTGAATCTGTTTAGACTTGGGAAGTTGGGAGTTCTGATATTCTTATTTATATATGTCTGTTGCACATTTTGATACGGCTCTTGGTGATTACAATAAACTTGTGGTTGCAACTTTTGATTAGCATCTTGTAAGTTCGTATTTATAGTGATCATTTCAGGTCTGCCAGGTCCACTAGGTTCCATGGGCTGCGCGTTAACGAAAATCCTCTGTTCTTGATTTGGCACTGCCTCCTGGTACTGGACAACAATGTTGGACGCACTATCATTACAAAGGGCATTTTTATTTATTGTGCGAGTTTCATATTCTATGCTACTGTTATGAACGGGAGTTTCTGCATTCAAAGCATGAGTTTTAAATCCCACTGGAATCTGTATGGGAACATTCTGAATTCGTTCATATGGCTGTACTCCAGAAGTTACTGGTTTAATAATAATATTGCTGTTATCTTCTCCATATGAACTGCTACCAAATTTGCTAACGCCAGATTCATCAGCATCCATATAAGCAATTTGACCACTCCCATGCGCACCTGCCCATGCCTAAAAATCAAATTTTCTCTAATTAGTTAGCTACCTTCCCAATTAAAATACATGATGCTATCCAATATGTTTTAGAAACATTCAGTGACAATTACTCCAACATTATTAATGGTTGCATTAAGCAGACTAAATGCTACAAGAAAACACTGTGGAAATATCTACTCTTATTAAAAGAAAGTTCACTATAAAAATAAGTAGATGAACAAAGATCAAATAGATGCCAACAGGGCAGTAAGCAGAGGCGGCTCCTTAATAAGTGCGCTCGTGCGCGCGCACTGTCTACAAAAATATGGTTTTAACCTTTTTTGATAAAAAGTTCAAACCTTATAATTATAAACTAATAAGTTTAAAACTTTTTGAATCTCTGCTGCAATATATATTAATTATTATGTGAGATAATAATTAGTACGCGCTCCAAGCATTCCGCGTTGTCTTTTAAAATGCCTACCACACACGCAACCAGCCGTCCGAGTACTGAGGTGTGGCACTCTAAGGCAAATGCACATTCGATATGGGAGCGAGATCGGCGCGACTCGGAAAAATTTCGTCGTATGTGCTTTTAGGTGGAAGAATAAAGCTCGTATGGGAGCGCTGTCTGAGCACACTTACTGTTGGGCGAAGCACGGGACGCGGGAGTTGGTACTTCTGCGGCACTGTTTATTGTTTTTGTTTACCATATTTAGGTCTGAGATAGCTCGTTGCTTTGCTTATAACGTGAGTAATTAGCTGCATTATCGTGTTTATTTTTAAATATTGAAATTTCCAATACTTAGCATGGCTAAAGGTAGTGGTTTGGTTAAAGTCAACACTTAAACATTGTGGAGTGAACTTTAACAAAGTGGTCGCCTGATTTTTGCAATTTTCAAAATTATTATTGTGTTGTAATACTCCATTCCGTTAAAAATGAATATTTTATCTAAATATAAACTTTTGACGAAAAACTTGAAATAAAATGAAATGGACGTCCTAAGCCTGTGCGATGTATCAAATGCTTTTCGAAAGGTCGCGGTAAAAGTTGTGTGCCAAAGTTTAACCTTTTGGATTTGGGATTTTCGTTAAATATTGCGGTGAGTGAAATTTCTTGTTTGAAAATGTTTGAAAATGGCTTCTAAAGCACTTCATTTAAAAAAAACTACTGGGGAGAAACCGCCAGACCCCCTCTCCCAACCCCTGATTTCATTCTAGTTCTAAAGTCAGGAGCCGCCACTGGCGGTAAGTGCATTAATAATTATTGTGATAGAAAACAGTACCTGCTGAAACTGAGTATTTGAGGTTACACTTCGATTTTGATTCAAAACGACTTGTTCATGTGGATTGTGAATCTGCTGCATGGTGATATCAGAATACCTTACTTTTCTTCTTTTCTTCCTTATAGCATTGTCTGTAATTTAAAAGACGTATGAAATTGGGATCCAATGCTGTTGACATATTAAAATGAAAAATTACAAGAAATTGTACATTCTAAGAACAGAAGCATCACCGAATTATGCTTTTCAGCAGTCCACTTGGCCAATACATAATATCTCCTATGGACTCCCCACAAGTCACTTTGCCTTGCCACTGCCACTGATTCTGCAGAGGTATGTTTACTAGGATGCATATTACCAAACTTTACGAATAAGATTTTCTTCAATTTTGTGAATTTTCTGGCAAATTTTAATTAATAATAACTGTTCAAAAGTATATAATTCGACGTTTCGCCCCTGATTAGGGGCTTTGTCAAGACTAATTTATTAAAAGACGTTTAAATACAATTATAAAAAATTATTTGACAAATTTTTTGTCTTAAATAATCACAACTTACAAGGTACCTATGATATAAATATACAATTTTTGGCACTTTTGATTTTGGTTAAAATTCGAACTCTGAACAACCAACCTGCCACAAAAAGAGTATTGTTATGTGTCTGGCTGACCGTACAATTAAACTCTCAAGCCCACAATATAGAAAATCCGCAATTGAAAAAGTATTAAATTGTTTAATAAAAAATAAATATCCTAAAAATTTCATTATGAAAATTGTAAAAAACAGAATTCATCAATTTTACAATAATAATACTGATAGTAAAAGACCAAAAGAAAATAAAAATTACATTTCATTACCATATATTAAAGGCATGTCACACAATATTAGTAAATTATTAGCAAAATACAACTTGCACATATCACACAAGAATTACAACTTAAAATTTTTGTACTCTAATTTAAAAACACCAATCCCTAAACTAATGAAAACACATACTGTATACAAAATTAAATGTAAAGACTGCGAAAAAACATATATTGGACAATCTAAAAATCATTTGGAAACCAGACTTAAACAACATAAATACAAAAACAGTAATTCTGCAATAAGCAAACACATGAAAAGCAATAATCATACCTTTGAATTTAATGATACCAAAATTTTAGAACAAGAAAAAAATTTGAAATCTCGACTGTTTTTGGAAATGATCTACATTAAAAAAGAACAAAACATTCATGATAGAATTGATATTCAAAATTTAAGTCAAATTTACTGTAACATAATAAAATAAATCATACTCTCTGCTACTTACTTATAATAGATAGTAGTATTATTAAATTAAATACCTACCGTTTTCTCTATCTTAATTTCGAATTTTAACCAAAATCAAAAGTGCCAAAAATTGTATATTTATATCATAGGTACCTTGTAAGTTTTGATTATCTAAGACAACAAATTTGTCAAATAATTTTTTATAATTGTATTTAAACGTTTTTTAATAAATTAGTCTTGACAAAGCCCCTAATCAGGGGCGAAACGTCGAATTATATACTTTTGAACAGTTATTATTAATTAAAATTTGCCAGAAAATTCACAAAATTGAAGAAAATTTTAAAAACAGACTGGCACAAATCAAAGAAGGATTTTTACGAATAAGGTGTGGTTGTATAATTACTATATTGGCTGCAAGATGGCAGGGCATGAGGTGGCATTTGCGGCATTATTAAATTGTAATAATGTGGATATTATTTGTATATTGAAAGTACGTACATACGCCTGCTAGCATGAGCGAGCAGCATGTGGAGATACAAGAGTGCTCCAAGCCCAACGATATATTTGGGGTAGCATTCCATGTGATATCTCGTAGTACACAAAAAATCTAGATGCAGTTCTATAATTCAATGCCTGGTCAGGGGAGTAGTTGTTCGAACAATCCAGTACTACTCGTGCATATTACTTGTCAATATACATACATATTTCAGATAACCAGAAGTCTACTGCACTCTGCAATTTTTTTGCTATTTCCGGTTCAGAAAAGGTGACTTCAAATTACAGTAACTGCAATTTTTTAATGGGACGCCCTGTATATAATTCAATGTTCAAAAATCCGCATATTTTAGCTATCCAACGGTATGCTCGATTTGAACATCAGTGAGGGGGAAGCTGAGAAGAGCTAGCTGGAGCATTTGATAATTTATTAGTGCGCTTCAATAAATGAGTCTTGCAAGAAGGCAGACACATAAAACATTTGTTGTAGCATTTGATAATTTATTAGTGGGTTTCAATAAATGAGTCTTGCAAGAAGGTAGACACATACAAAATTTGTTGTAGAAAGTTGTTAATTTTATTGTTTTCAGTTTTTAAAATTTTCAAATTACATACAGCTTTATAAAACCGTTCAATTTATATCAAATACATAATCCAAATGTAAGCAGACATTTCGCAGCTTGTCATTGTTGAATTGTTTATTGCAAGTCACAGCATACTTTTGAACATTTAATTATATTCAGGGTGTCGCATTAAAAAAATCCATTTACAGTAATTTGAAAAGGTGACATTTTTTGGTCCTTATGAACTGGATATAGCAAAAAAATATCAAAGTATGTAGTGAAAAAAACTTGAAGTCATTATAATGAGACACGCTGTATAATTTTTTTCGAACTCAAGTATTTTTGTCGAATATTAGAACTTAGCCTGTAAGTAGATGCTCAATATGGAGTTACTTTATTTACCAATGATATATCTAACAATTTAATTCCATTGAAAATGTAAGTAGATTCTCAATATGGAGTTACTTTATTTGCCAATGATCTCGCCAATGATATAGCCGAGGATATAGTGAACAATTTAACTCCATTGATAATGTAAGTAGATGCTCAATACGGAGTTACTTTATTTACCAATGATATAATTTAACTCCATTGATAGTAGTCTTGACATCTTGTCTGAAGTGCTACTGAGTATTTTTTACCAAATTTATTTATGCACAAAATTGAATGAAAAAATTAAAAAGTACTAAGTACTAAATTTGATCAATACCTGTTTGTGGTAATCTAGAAGTTTCAAGAGATTTACACCCTGTTGAATTTGACATTTGAAGCATTTTTCTTTTATGATAGCACAGTTTCGTAAAATCTTCATTGCCATTATTTGGATATAAAAGTGCAGGTCTACTGACAACCTAAAAAAAGTAACTTACATGACATGGAAACAATAACCTTCAATTTACTTACCTTGGCATCAAAATTGAAGACAGTGTCATATTTAAATGGACACTCCAACCCACATTTACAGGTGCCAGGCGTTTGTAGATAAATGCGTACCTGCTCTAATGAATTCAATGCAGTGTTGCTGGGACTAAAAAAATTCAATGCAATATAATAATCGAATGTGAAAATAAAAATAGGTTAATATGAATCCATAAGTTGTAGATGAAGAGTAATAGTTAATGTAATAAAAAAAACTTGAAATACAGTCAAACTTCCGTAACTCGAACTTCCGTAAGTCGAAAACTTCCTTAACTCAAATATTTTTCTGGAACTCCAAAGCTTTTACATCCAGTTACATGTATATTATTCTCCGTAACTCGAATTTCTCTAACTCGAATATTTCTCTAACTCGAAAATATAATATGGTGAGTTCCATGCAATGCATACTCTGTAACTGGAAGAACGGTCTCTGAAATTCGGGGAATTACCGATCTCTGCTATTTGGCGCAGGATTGCAGACATTGCATAATGCATAGGCGCCCACGTTTCACGTTAGTTGGTTAAATCTGCTCAAATGCATAGTATACTTGGACCGCCGAACAGACGGAGTGATCACCCTCCAAGAACGTGCTCTAGGCAGGACCACTATCAATTTAGGACAACTGAACCGCAGTGATGCGCTTTCTTTAGACCCAACGAAGTCTCATCACTCCAATTCGGTCGTCATAAATTACTATTGGCCCCGCTAGAGCACGTTCTTGCAGGGTGATCACTCAGTCTGCTGGGCGGCCCAAGTGTAGCAGTTGCCAGTCACAATGGTGGATAATAATAAATGAAAGTTAGAAAGTTTAACTATTGAGAAGAAAGTGCAAATTATAGCATCAAGAAACAAATAAAATTATTTTGCTAAAAATTTAATGTTCCACCCTCGGTTCCACCCAGTGTTAAACAATCTTGTTAAGAATTTTGGAAGTATATAGCAATAAAGCGAATTAAAATAAATTGTTCTTATCAAAACATAAATGACTATAGTGAAATGGTTTCTGTAGAAAATTCAGTATAGAAAATTGCGTTAAAAATACTGTGCAAACTCATATTTAGGATTTCTTTTGCAAAAATTCGTTTACAGCTACATAATATTGTATTACCTATAAATAAAAGTATATCAGTATAATGTATAATATGTATTTATGTGTATAATTTCTAGGTATAACTCGAAGTTCCTGTAACTCGAATTTTTTTTTTAATCTTGGGGATTCGAGTTAAGTAGGTATACAAGTTTGGCTGCATTATAGGTACAGTGTCACCAACATTGCAATATGGCAATGGATGAAGAATTCTAAAAATGTTATTTTAAATGTCATTAATATGAATGGGCACACATTTATAGGTACCAAAACTTTAATTTTGACCCATCATTCTACCTACATATATCTTAAAATTTTTAAATGGCAATATCTAGCTTACATCAAGGTAAATGTGGTCTTTTTTATTATCTTTTCATGTATGTATAGCTCACTGGCAAATTCTGCTTCTTTAACACTAATGCCATGTCGGTCGCTAGCGACCGTTTCAGGCATTCCATCATGAAGCCCCATTCCGATGGTAGACTACTAAGCAATGGGAAATAACAAACTGTGGCTCTGCAAGAAAGCATTATCACATCATGATATACTGAAGCATATTGGTGGGATCAAAGCGAAGACTTCAACTGACATTTTTGATATGGACACCAAAACCATAAAATTTGTAGCTCAAGAAATTTCTGCCCCTTTAGCCGATATAATAAACTCCTGTTTCGTCACTGGAAACTTCCCAGACTTACTGAAGCAGGCCAAAGTTATCCCTATCCATAAGCAGGGTAGCAAAATAGAAGCTAAGAACTATAGGCCAATATCAATATTACCAGTATTTTCAAAACTCATAGTCTGTAATGGTTCAGCAAATATCTGATTTCTTGAATAAAAACGACTCTCTCTGTCCGGAGCAATTTGGTTTCAGGGAGGGAAGGAGTGTAGTTGATGCCATCCTGAGGGGTAAATATCCCGAAAAATTTGTGTACACTTATTTGGAATTCCAATGGAATTCCTTGGAAGTCCTTGGAATTTCTTGGAATTCCTTGGAATTTCTTGGAATTCTCTGGAAATTCCCTGGAATTCCCCGAAACCGTTAATTTTGTATGTGGTCCTTATGAGGTAAAATAGTCAATTCCAAATGTTTCTAAAGCAACTTTGATTTCGTTTTAATTATCGTTTTTTCCGGGAAAAAGAAGCATAAATTTCTCCACACGTTCCAAGAATATTTGAAATACATTTTAATATTCTATTCATTATCTGTATGAAAATAAAATTTTAGTGGTGTGATGAGTAATAGGAGGGGTATCTGAGTTTCTGCAATCTGCAGGCATCCATTGCATTCGTATCCACCGGCCAATAATTTTCAATTTGAGGGTGGGGTGAGGTACAGTGCTGTCACAATTCTGTATTAGTTTCAGAAGTTTAGTCTCTAATCTGTGAATTTAGTTGGGTAACTATCCATTGTAGGTATTATTGGGTTCTAAATAGTACTTTTTTGATAATTTCGAGAATATTTGATTTAGGAAATTGCGAAAGTGTTCCAAGACACTGTGGCAATAATACTAATAATAATAAATTATTTTGTTTTCTTCTATTTTCTGTTCAAATTATTAAGGCGTGGAGCTGTAGTAGTACTAGGGTGGGCGTCAAGGTACTTGCGTACGTGACATTTGCGTACATAAGGAAAGATGTCCAGCAGGAAAAGCGGGCAGCTCGAAATAAGTGTCATTTGCGTACAACATAAAAATCTGCTAGGTTAAGGTCAAGCGAGTGGGGCGTTGTAAGTCTCAGTCGTTAGCGTGTATAATATGATTCTCCTCAAAGATCATTCAACAAACATTTTACAAAAGAAATCACCGGGGGAATCAAGTTAACTTACCTCAATATTTAACATAATAGGTGTTCGAAATAAATATTTAAATTAGGAATCCAAATTTTATGTTGCACGCAAGTGCCACTAGATCAGAGTTGTTTAATTTACCTGCTGAGCCTTATTTTGCTTTATGGACGCTAATGTCATAAAATTTGCCTTGTACGCAAGTGTCATACATTCCAAGGGTGAACTCCGTACAGGGCAGGTCGGTTATATCTAACGTAATTTATTACATTTGCCATACTTGGTTGGGTATTTTTATTATATCGTCCGGTTAACTTAAAAAATATAATATTTTAAAGGCTTTTATTACATTTACCATTAAATTGTGGGTATCAAATATAAAAACCAGCCAATTCAATTACATAATTACCTACTGCAAATATTAAAGAATTTATTATATTCGTCAAATTTCGTGGTGATTAAATAGTATGTATAATTGTCGATATTTATACAAAATAGCCGGATTAATCACAATTACCGTAACATTTATGTAAAGTTACCTATATAAAGCCCGTTATTGCCAGGCGCTTTTTAGGCGGCTGAATCGTTTTAGGCCGCTAAATTTTGGATTTAGGCGGGGTGTTGTTGCCAGGAAAATTAATTAGGTCGCTGAAATTTATGTGTCAGTGTTTTGACGTACGTCAGTATTTTAACTTGTATTTTTGTTCGAGCGTAAAAATATTAAAAATAATAATAATCATGATTCCATCAATGGTTCAGAAACAATTAGTAATTAATAAGATGATTTTAATGGTGGAGGCGGACGATGAAACTAAATTTTAATACTTACTGATTGTGATTACTGTCATTTTGACAGCAAATGTCAGAATTATGATGCAACACTACTTTCAGCCGCCTATAAAATGGACACGCTCATTAAAAAATTAAGCAGCTGAAAAAATGGTTTAGGCGCAGCAACCGCCTAAAATTAGAAAATTTCAGCGGCCTAAAACGATTTAGCCGCCTAAAAAGCGCCTGGCAATAACGGGCTTTAGAGGTTATACGTTCTATGTTCCTTTTTAATGATATTCATTCGTTACACAATATATCTCACTTTTCATGACTTCCATTTTAATAAAAGAGCAATAAGTCGTAAAAAATGAGGCACACTGTATTAGTATTTACGTTTATTTTCAAGCTACCATTTTGTTATTTTTAGTTTAAAAAGCTGCCTTTTTTATATACATACATATGTATATATTTTGTTTTATTTAACAAAATAATATATTAGTTTATTTTGTTTCTTTAAGCACTCTATTAAGAAATTTAAGCATGAAAGTAAAAAGGTTTATGCCAGTATTGCACTTTTGTTTGGGATAATTTGGAGATTACTTTCCTCGAAGACGGAATTCCATAAAATTATTTTGGAAGGCCTCGGAATTCGTTGGAACTTCTTGGAAATCTTTGGAATTCCTAGGAAATCTTTGGAATTCCTTAAAAGTCTTTGGAATTCCTTGGAAATCTTTGGAATTCCTAGGAAATCTTTGGAATTCCTTGGAAATCTTTGGAATTCCTTGGAAATCTTTGGAATTCGGAGTCCTGTGTACAAAAATTTTTCGGGATATTTACCCCTCATGCCATCCAGAAGTTGGTCACCTATATCTATGAAGCATTTGATGATCGCGAAGTTTGGTTGAATTTTGTGACCTGAGCAAAGCTTTTGATAATATGCCTCACGATATCTTTTTGGAGAAACTAGAATTTTACGGTGTCAGAGGAGTGGCAAAAGATCTAATTAAATAGTACTTTACAAATAGAACTCAAATAGTATCTCAAGATGGCCTACTCAGCACTCCATGTAACATTACAGCAGGCATAGCATAGGGCTCACTGATAGGGCCCATATTTTTCCTCCTCTTTATAAACGACCTACCCCTTAATATGGACTGCCATACAGTGCTCTTTGCTGATGATACCACATTTGCAGTCTGTGGGAGAGATGGAGTCCAACTGGATCAAAAGTTAGTACTTGCTAAACAAGATGTCCTAAATTGGTTTGCCTCTAATAGTTTAGTGTTGAATGAGAATAAGTCCAAAACAATGAAATTTAGCACAAACCGAAGAAACCCGTCAATCGATAGCTCAAAATTTCTTGGCATACACTTGGATTCTAAACTGACCTACCAGCAACATGTTGAAGAAATCAGTAAAAAGCTATCTGGAGCAGTATATGCAATCAGACGCATAAGACGACTGGTAGATGAGGACACAGCAAGAGCAGTGTACTTTGTTCTGTTCCAGTAGATTTTTAACTACGGAATACTGATATGGGGCCATACTGCACATTTACATGAGCTCTTCGTAATCCAGAAGAGAGCTATTAGATCTATTATGGGAGCACCCTTAGATGCGTACTGCAAACCAATATTTGTGGGCCAAAAAATTCTCACACTATTCTCCTTATATGTACTTACCTGTTTGGTTTATGCCCATGAAAACAAACATCAATTTTAAAGTTACATTGATATACATGACCACAATACAAGAAACAAAAGCCACTTTGTAATACCCTACCACAGGGTTAACTGTGCCCAACAGGGAACAAACTATTTCTGTATTAAAACTTCCACAACATATAAAGGACCTCAATCTGAAGAAATTCCGAGAAATTCAAATCAGTGCTAAAAGATTATCTAGTTGAAAAAGTGTTTTACAGTTTAATTGACTTTTATAACTCATCTCTGGACGATCTCAAATCTTACAAATCCGATCTACTGTAGATCTAAATTATCACACCTTTGTTGTAGGTACCTATTTATAAAATTCATCTTTAGATGTTGTTCTGACGTGCCATGTATTTTGATGTTGAATAAATTTGATTTGATTTGTCACCTTGTAGAATAGCAATGTATTGAAAAACTAGAGGGGTCTAAGATTTGATCCCTATAGTACCCCACTGTAATTCTTTTGTCTGACTTTACATCACCACACTTTACTCCTTGTTTAATTAGAAAAGATGTAGGTACATTTTGCTCTTTTCAACAATAAACAAAATTGTCTTTAACTACTTTAAATTCGAGGGGCGAATCACGGTCGTCAGTACGTGTACAATGTACTTGACAGTTCGGTGACAGTATCTAATGAAAATGACCGCAGGTTTACATGAAATATGAATATGGTTCTCGCCTCGTTTAAATCTAAGACTACCTTTAAAAGCTATTGAGCATTAAAATTATTAGTACAGTGTATAGGAGTCGAGGTAGGAGTGATTTATTATTTTATTACTTCAGGATTACCCTCAGTATAAATCACTACATTGCAATAAATACAGTTGGTTGCTTATTATGTTGTGGTTCACAATCCATCATCATTTTATTACTTCCAGTTTATCTACAGATCAGAGGGAGGATCAGCCATTGTCACAAACTAAACAATATCTAGACCTCGACCCTGATATCTGTTAAGTTTAATTTTTTATTGTTTCCTACTCAATAAGTATGTAATATCGTTTTAACTTGAGAAGTAGGTATGTAGTCCAACTATTTCAAAATGTTTCTTTACTAAACAAAAGGCATCAAGTTATCAGTGCTAGTTTTATAGGTTTGTACTGAAACTATTATTCAATCACCCTGTAGAATGGGTTGCCGCCTTACACGGCATGTAAATTTATTTTAATATTGTTCGATTCGGAGTGTGCGCTCCGAATCTCGAAAAAGCAAAAAGAGCAAGAAATTTGAGTTTCCTCCAAAAGGTAGAATGTCAAACAGGTGATTCTGCTATATGAACCTTTTGGTGTATGTTAGCATATTGTTATTAACAATTTGGACACAAGTGCCTGGTCATCTGCAGGTTGGTGGTGTTATCATTTAATATAATTGGTTAAATTCTAATTTCTAATATTTATACATTTGCAGATTTTCACATTTATTGACATTTTTTGTATTCTACTAAATACCATTAAGTACTGCATGATGCGAAATAAAAACCCATAAAAACACCCTGAGAGTGTTTCGTGCTGGTTATACCGAGGGGCGAATCGCGGTCGTAAGTAGGTGTACAATACCTGACAGTCTATGACATATGGCAGTATCATGACAGTCTCGTGACAGTCTCTGACAGTCCCATGACAGTATCTATGAAAATGACAGTACCGGAGACAGTACCTGACAGTCTGAGGCATTATCTGACAATTTTTGACAGTCCGGGGCAGTACGGTGACAGTCCGTGGCAGTACGGTGACACTCCGGGGCAGTAAGGTGACACTCCGGGGCAGTAAGGTGACACTCCGGGGCAGTAAGGTGACACTCCGGGGCAGTAAGGTGACACTCCGGGGCAGTAAGGTGACACTCCAGGTCAGTAAGGTGACACTCCGGGGCAGTAAGGTGACACTCCGGGGCAGTAAGATGACACTCCGGGGCAGTACGGTGACAGTCTGCGACAGTACGGTGGCAGTTCCGTAACAGACCGGTGACAGTTTCATTACAGTAGGTGACAGTATCTAGGAAACTGACAGTAGGTGTACTTACGTATGAAATTTGACCATTTGAACACGTTCCGCCCCTCGGGTTATACACCATAGGTGCTTATATATTTTACTGTAGGCATTTTATTTATAGACTTTGGAATAGCTATTAGATTACATTGGGAAAAAACATACAAACCTTATATAAATGATTTCTCCATTATTCGTCAGCCTTTTCCAACCAAATGGCACTGTAACTGAGGGTTGTACTAGCTGCACATGTTGTGTGCCAGGCATTTCCATGGCAACCATAACACTTCCATGCTTCTCACCAGTTCCTGAATCATACACTACCATTTCAGGAGCACGAGATTGAGCTGCTATCACCAAACTTTCATCAACAGAACTCAAACTGCTACAACTCGATTCGGCAGTTTCAGAACGCACCGATTCACAGCGAACACTATTAGACAGTCCTTCTCCACTTGCATTATTGTTATTTACAACACAATTTGTCTCCAAATAAATGTCACCATTATTAACATCAGATTTACCAAACCAGCTTGGTCTGTTTATATATCCGGATTCAATGTTTACATAATTTTTAACCGTTTTACCGTAGCTTACATCACTGTTTGCAGTTTTATATTCAGGAAGTAAGTTCTGAGTGAATCCATTTTGAGATATCACGGGTGTTCCAGTTGTAAAATAGTCTGGTACAGAATTTAGCATCTGCTCATTTGATGTAAATTCCATATACTTTTGCTTCTGTTGCTTTTCCACGAAATTTTTGTTTTTTGCCACCAAGGGGGCCACGGTATTTGCTGTTGAGAATGTATCATTATACAAGCTTGAATGGTTATTACTTTGTCCCACATTTTGTTGACGAACTGAGTATGCTTGAGCAAAATTATCACTAGAAACATACACGACCACGTTTTGGACACCAGTAGCAGCCGGCAGTTCAGGCTTCCCCGCCATTGTCGTAACATATCATCGGCTCTTCAATCGAGCCGCAAATTAATCCTCTAATGCTCTGAAAAGAAACAACTAATTTAGGGGCTAAAAGTTATTTAAATGAGACCTATATTATTAATAGATAGATAGATAAATCTTTATTACATTAAATTACAAAGTAATGTGTTTGTAACAGGTCAAATGGTTACACGATGATTAGTTAAGTTAACAATTTGCAAAGTATTCATTTAGCGTGTAAGGCTCCATATTACATATGTAGTCAAACAGTACATGTTTGAACATCCTTAACTCAGAAATTTCTCTGATCCGTTTTGGAAGGATATTGAAATATTTTATACTAGCATAGTAACAAGAATGGCAACAGTAGGTACCAATAGTTTTGAAATATTGTAATTTCCAGCTTATACTCTGAGAGTGAACATGTTTAATTAGAAACTGCATGAAAAATGTGACGGTACACAACTGGGACTCAAACCCAGTTTCCCACTTTCCAGGCGGACAATCTGACTTAACTACCGTGGGCCACATACTTCTCGCACAGCAATCCCTCTTAAAAGCATTTGATGCAGGCTGGTGCTAGACCTATTCTCCATAGCGTTGCAAGCACTCAAGAGATGAAACCTGAAATACTTCTAGTGAGTTGTTATGAAATACCTATTATAATTTTTGGCTTATACAACAGACGAAATTAACTTATAGACCGACCATCTATGCGGTAAATTCCTTGCGCGGACTTGGAAACAGAACGAACCGCCATATTGTTTTCTCTCCAACTGTAATCTATTAGTTTCGCTAGCTACCGATTGATGTCGCTCGTCTCTTATCTAAATAAACACCATTAGCGCAAGCTTTCACTAACAAATTATCCGACATTCCTTCTTTAACCAATTCTCTAATCCTGCCATATTCTCAATACATAAAAATGTCTGAAAATGAATAATAGTAGCGAGACTACAGGCAGCCAAGTTTGATGGTTTATGAATGTGCTAAACAGTATTCTATGCTGTGCTATTGTTTAGCATATTCATGAACCATTAAAGTCAGCTGCCTGTTGTAGTCTTGCTACTTTTATTTATTTTCGGGCATTTTTATGCGTTGAAAATAGGGCAAGAATAGAAAATTGGTTGAAGTAGGAACGTCGGATTACCTATTTGTAAAAACTTGTACTAGCGGTATTAATATTTAGATGAGAGATGAGCGACATCAATCGGTAGCTAGCGAAACTAATAGATTACAGTTGGAGAGAAAGCAATATGGCGGTTCGTTCTGTTTCCAAATCCGCGCAACGAATTTACTGCATAGATGAGCCGCCTGTGCTTATACTCCCCATGAGGGAACATGTTTAATTAGAAACTGCACGAAAAATAGGACGACACATAACTGCGATCGAACCCCATTTTGTGCAGCTTCTGATTGAACATGTTCTCTTGTGGTCAGTATAAGCCTGACATTCTAATGGGTATTTCCGAGGGCACTTCATACCAACTCGGTAGAAATATATCAGGTTCTTTCTCCCGAGTGTATACGACGCTATGGAGAATAGATCTAGCGCTAGCCTGCATAAAATGACAGACTTTAAGAGGAATTGCTGTGCAAGACAAGGATGCATATTGTCACTGATGGTTATTGAAGAGGTGATTAATATTACTGAAGACAGAACCATTTCTGGAATTAAAACACACGATTAATATGCTCAAATTCATGGATGTAGTATTCGCATATAGTAAAAAATTAGAAACGGTTCTGAATGAAATGGAAGTAGTTTTGACAGAGGGATGCCTAAGGTGCGGAAAACAAAACCAAAATGTTGGTTTGTAGGAGGCGCCAAAATACGGGTACTTACAGCTAAAACACATATCAAAACCAAGAAATTAAAAGTCACAAATTTCTGATAAGTATTCGGGAAGTGAAGTACCTAACTCACGATGATTCAAATGGTGAGGTCATAAAATAAAAAACAATGCAGGGTCGACTTACGTTCGATAAGAGAAACAACCTCGGAAACAACTATTATGCTCAGAAACGGTAAATCTAACTCAGAAGATGCTATTAAAAACATTCAAACTCACAAAATACTCTTAATAATGTACGTTGGAGCATAGCATTACACGACGGCAAGTCAAATAAGAATGAGAATAATTTTTTTATTCATGAAATACTTAAGTTGATGATGTGGTCTTTTTTGAAGTACTCCCCATTGAGTTGTATGCAGTTTGCCCAACGTGTCTGCCACTCCTGGAAAACGTGCTGAAACCCGTCTCTTGACATTGTCTTCAGAACCGCCTCTGTCATCTTAAGAACGGCCAATGATGAGCTCAGAAGCTCCCCCGCAGTTCAGAATATTCAGGCGAGGGAACAAAAAAGTAACACGGAGCAATAACGTTGGCAATGTGAGGCCGTGCATTGTCGTGGTGTGGGCGTCAGCCAGATGGATATAGCTTTGGGCGTTTCTGTCAGATGTGTTCGACCAAGTTCTTTAAAATTGCCACATAATACTGCCCTGTGACTGTGGTATGCAGGAGCACTTCATGTTGTAAACCATTCCTTAGTAACCAAAGAAGAAAATTACGGTTGCCATATGCGGCTGCAGATCATTCTTTAACCCTTACACTGCTGCAGACGTAGATTTACGTTCATGAATTAACTGCTGCAAACGTAGATTTACGTTCTACGATTTAAAATTATATCTGGGTTGAAAATGCTGCTGCCGTATATTTACGTATCGAGTGGGGTGCATCTCTAACCCAATAAAATTTATTGGGCGGGGTTAGTTAGAAATACTCACGTGGTAGAAACACAATTAGAGCGCGTTTGTGCATTTGTGTATGTTTAGTGAAATATGACTTTTCTATTTTTATAATGGCTGCAAAACGTAAATTATCTGTCCAAGAGTTAGAAAATATTCTCGCCCAAAGTGATAGTGATGATGAATTGAGTGATATGGATGATCCCCGTGATTTTGGATGGGTAGATGACGAAGATGAACCTGTGACAGGGCCTAGCAATATTGGACAAAGGTCTGAATCTATTTCTTATAATTCTGACTTAGATTCCGATAGCTCTATTAGTGATAATGAAACATATAGTCAAAGCGTGAAAAAACAAAAAACTTCCAATTACTCTTGGAAAAACAAGGATTTAGATCCAAAAGTTCACAGTTTTGACAACGTAAATTCAGGCTGCCGAAATCTTCAATTAGACAACAATTCCACCGAATTTGACTGCTTTGAAGTTTTTTTCACAAAAAATTTTGTGGAGGAAATTGCAGAAGAGTGTAATAAATATTTTACGTATGTTTCGGATAGTAGCAATTCTGATAGTGATCGATCTCGACTAAAACAGTGGAAGGCAACGAATTATGAAGAAATATATTGTTTTATTGCTGTAAATTTACTCATGTCCCAAGTAAGAAAAAACGTCGTTAGTTCTTATTGGTCAAAAGATCCTCTTATATCAACACCTATGTTTCGCCAAATAATGTCTAGGGACAGATATCTTTTATTGCTGCGGTTATTGCATTTTTGTGACAATAATGCGACTAATACAGATCAGGATTCTCTAAAAAAAATTCGAACAGTTGTTGACCATTTGAAAGATACATTCAAACAAAGTTTTTACCCGTTTGAAAACTTATGTATAGACGAGAGCTTGCTTTTGTTCAAAGGCAGAATATTTTTCAAACAATATATTCCTTCCAAACGACACAGATTTGGCATTAAATTTTTTGTGTTGTGTGATTGTGAAACAGGGTACGTACTAGATTTTATAATTTACACCGGTTCATCAACTGAAATGAAAGCTTTTGGAAAAAATGATGTAGGAAAGTCGGGAGACATAGTTCTGACTATGATGGAACCTTTTTTAGAAAAGGGCCATACACTGTACGTAGACAACTGGTATACAAGCCCTGCGTTATTTTCCTTTCTCCACGAAAAGCAAACGAATGCTTGCGGCACAGTGAAAAAAAACAGGAAACATATGCCAAAGTTGAGCAACAAATTGGAAAAGGGGCAACTTCAGTATGAATCTACAGAAACCATGCTAGCGTTGAAATGGCAGGATAAAAGAGAGGTAAGGATGCTAACCACACTTCATGACAGCGAGATGTTGGAAACGGGAAAGAAAGATAGGAGCACCGGTGAAGCAAAACTAAAACCAAAATGCGTAATACATTATAATAATAATATGGGAGCTGTAGACAGAAGCGACATGATGCTAAGTTCTACCGAATCAGTGCGTAAATCTGTAAAGTGGTATAAGAAGGTCTTCTTCCATTTACTAGACCTCTCTATCCTAAATGCACATGCGCTATACAAAATGACGACTGGCAAAAACACCACATTGCATAATTTTCAACTGGAGGTAGTCAGACAGATGTTGGAGGTGTTTCACAAGCCCCAAGAAAATTTTAGAGTGGGAAGAAGATCAGCGGATGGTGAAAACCCTTTGCGATTAACGGAACGACATTTTGTATCACTTATTCCAAGTACTGGCAAAAAGAAGAATGCTCAAAGAAAATGTGTGGTTTGTGGCAAACATGATAAAAGAAGTGACACAAGGTATACGTGCTCAAAATGTGACGTTCCGTTGTGCCTAATCCCATGTTTTGAACGTTATCACACCCTCAAATTTTTTTGAATGCTTGTATAAAAAAGTGCATTGTTACGGTAAAAAGGATGATGCTTTTTTTTAGTTTTGTGAACAAATATTAATATCTATTTTATTTTTTCATTCTTTTTTGTTCATTTTTAAGTTAATAAAGCGTGGTTCAACATTCATTTTTTATTTAGGTGCCTGGTTTGTTAATAGTTAGTTATTCCGATAATTGCATTTTCAAAAAAAACTTAAAATGATTTTAACAATGCAACAATCGTTTGTTTTGCCTTTTCTAACTTGGTTTATCTCATTTCAACATTAAACACCACAATTTGGTATAAATTTGCTCTCGGTGATTATCTGTAAACTGCTGCGAACGTAAATTTACGCGCCGCGTCAAATTGTGCCGCACGGCGCGCGCACTTGCGAAAAGTCCGTCCGCAGCGTAAGGGTTAAATGTCACCGCAGTGCTGTCAAATACATATGCCTTAGCAATTACAATTTTTTATTGCCGATCCCATGAGAACCGCTCTTCTTAAGGCGGCTCGTCGAACTTTCTCCTGTCTCGCTCGGACTCGTTGATTGTCCCTGAGAAACAGGTGTTCGTTTTTCAAAGACTCCACAGCCAACTTTCAGAGTATCTACCTGAAATTTTGCACACTAAAACTTTTTGTTGTGTAGAAATGCGCTATGATCTCAGTTTTCTTTATAATTTTAGAAAAGGATGCCTTATTTCACATACAAAATTTGAGAAAAATGCTAGCTTTTAAGTAAACAAAATATTCATTTTTTTTGAAATTACAAAAAAACTGGGATCATAGCGCATTTCTACACAACAAAAAGCTTTAGTGTGCAAAATTTCAGGTAGATACTCTGAAAGTTGGCTGTGGAGTATTTGAAAAACGAACACCTGGTTCTCAGGGACAATCAATGAGTCCGAGCGAGACAGGAGAAGACGGTCGCAAGCCCTCTTAAGAAAAATTTTTTTATCGCCGTATGTCTACTGCGCTATACCGAGATCTTCGTTACTACAGGCCTGCAACTTCGGGCTTTAAACGGGATATGAGCCATCACGACTAGGCATATTTCGCCCCCTAGTTGCATAAGAATATGTACGATTTTCTAACATTTTTGCTGAATTTAATTACATTTCAGTAACAAATTACTTTTCTTCTGTGGTAAATGTTTAATTAAAAGTGTTTATACTTACATATATGCGTATAACTGTCGTCAGTAGGTTGTAATAATCGTAGAAGTGCAGCGAAATGTGAACCTGCGTAATTTCTCCATCTTCAAAATTTATCATCTAATATCTCCAGAACTACCCGCTTTAAGAAACTGAAATTTTCGAGGGGTTTACCACTAGGAAAAAATCTGTCCCAAGTATTTCCCATTTCCAAATATGACCTTACTATTTCTTACTATTTCCTACTATTTCCTCACTATTTCTTAGTATTTCTTAACTATTCCTTAGTATTTCCTCACCATTTCTTAGTATTTCTTCACCATTTCTTACTATTTCTAAGTATTTCCAGAGTATTTCCTAGTATTTCTTTACCATTTCCTAGTATTTCTTTACCATTTCCTAGTATTTCTTTACCATTTCCGAGTATTTCTTTACCATTTCCGAGTATTTCTTCACCATTTCCAAGTATTTCCAGTGTTCCCGAGTATTTTTTACAGTTTCATTCAATTCGTACCTTTTACATCGCCTTTTACTATTACAAAAATAGCATACATTATCAATTTTCTTCTTGTGAAATAATTTACTGCACATTTAATTTTTGTGTTGTAAAATAAATGCGTAACGCCCGTGAGCCGTGGGATCTTGCTGGCATGCGCGAGTGAGTAGTCGTTAATGCTCAGCAACAGTGCCCGCGGTTTGGCTATGGATGAGTGACTCATTTCTGCACTGTGGCTAGGGCGCGCCACTTGAAAAACAACCCCTATACAATTTATTAAATTTTGAAGTATAACGCCCATTTTCTTTAAGAATTGTCAGGGTGTCCAAAATTAAGTGCGTACCATTGTTAACTTTGTTATTATTGGACCTACGAGGTTGGTTAAATGGGCAAAGAATTAGTCGAGTATTTCTTATTACTATATGGTGAACATCGAATTTTCGCGATATTCACACAAACAACAATGTTTTAAATGGAACGCCCTATATATTTCTGTAAGTGTTGAAAGAGAATAAAAGTCTAAATAAAAAAGTCTTATGGAACAACTATCCCAAAATTAAAAATAACATGGCTTTTGAAGCTCGTTTTGAAGGATCACAACAGCCCCGCGCTGACGCTGGTATCACGTTAGGTCTCACGTTAGGTAGTCCATAAAACAAATTTGGTTGGCTCCCATGTTTAAAATTCGCAAATAAGTAGTAAAATAACAATCAAATATGCACTGTTAACACCCGCCGACAATAATTATGACGCAAAATTAGTTTCATGGCCTACCTGATGTGATATACTGGGCTCGATACTGGGGCATTTTTTATGTTCCAAAAGTCAAGTTATTTTTAATTTTCAAATAGATGTTCATGTACACAATTTTATACTCTGTTTAAATATGCAAAAATATACATGTTGTCCCATTTAAGAAATTATCGTTTATTTTATGTGAATATCTCGAAAATGCGATGTTCGATTGTTTTTTTGTTTTCACCATCTTATTCTTCACGAAAAACACTAATTCTTTGCCCATTTAACCGACCTTGAACGTCCAATAATAACGAAGTTATCAATTGTGGACACTTAATTTTGGATACCCCGTATATGTATGCATGATGCGTTAGGAACTCTTCCCTAGTTTGGATGTGTGTTTCATAACCTCTCTAGTTAATATTTAAGTATTGCTTACTAATTATGTTACTCAATTGATAAAACTTAATTTCCCTTCCTTGCATAATTAACTGAAATTTTAGCCCCCACGGTCGTGGTTTTCATAAAAATGCGAAAACAATAAACATAATAACAATGCTATTGTATGTCACCTCTCGCACCGCCGCACAGTGCAGTGAGCCTTGGACAATACTGAACAAATGAAGTTATCATTTGATGGCAGTTCAACTTGACATTTTGAAGATTACTATTCACTAAACACTATGCAAAAGTCAATGCTATCTGAAAGTTTCACATTTTTGAATTCTAGCTCCTTTCCTGCGGCTTTCGTGTTACGCGAAACTAAATTGTCTGTCTGTGCCATAGTGAAGCAGTGTCATACTGACAGAAATAGCGAGTAGATATTCCTATTAACTATGGAGGTTACTAACCAAGGCATGTACTTTATAAAAACATTTATCTTGTTCGATTGTTTGTTGTACTTGCACCTGCGCCTAATGTCAAAGTTGCCAATCGAAAATTAGGTTCAATTTTCACTTTGAGGAAGGTTTTAAAAAAAACATCAAATAACATTTCGTAGTTTCAAGATTTTCTCATAGTTATGATTATAGACTCTCAAATTCCGTTCAGTTTTGCTGCGTCCACTTGCGACCAAATTTTTAAAAAACATTTTTGCAGAGCGAGGTTACTCCATCAAAAATGGTGATCTCATGAACGTTTTGTTTGAGGTCGACAAATCAAACCGGAAAGTCGCTGTATTTAATGAAATTTGTTCACGCCTGAACCTAACCGACTACAACAATGACGTTCAAGAAGAATTGACAGATGACAGACACAATAATTATATAGGGTGCGTCAATGATACTGGGCCGGAGATACGTTTCTATTTGAAATGTTTTAGAGAATTCCAGAATGGGATGTTGCTTGGGACTAAAGAGCGTACGTTTTATAAATACCTTCATTTATACAAGGTTTCTCAAAAAGTAGTGACGAACCAACGTTATGTATTTTTAAAGGATCACCCTGTATATCATTACATATTTGGATTCTACTTGGAGAACTATGTTTTTTGTATTTTAAATTTTTACGTATCTTCAACTGTTTCCGAGATAATGACCGATGAAAAATGAAATAATATACCTTTGGTTCGTGTCGATTTCTTGAATAACCCTGTATAAATGAAAGTATTTCTAAAACGTACGCTTTTTAGTCTATAGCAACATCCCATTCAATAATTCTCTAAACACTCAAATACATTTTAAATAGAGATGTAATCTTCCGCCCCTGCATCGTTAGCGCACCCTGTATAGTCATTGTGCACGTAGCGTCGTGGAACTTTCCTCACACTTAGTTTATATGAAGCTCTACCGTATAAATGTTGTTTCTTTAAAATCCATTCAGTAAAACACGAGTTATTAATTTTGTCCGGCGCCTCCATACATTCACTGCACTGTGCGCCGCCGTGTCTAAATCGAGACCTACATAACATGATTACCGATATTTACAATAACTAAAATGACATGTGTTCGAGTATATTCGAAAAATGCTCCATATTCTTGCAATTCGCGAATGGTCACCACAGTTAAATACCGACAATTCTAGATGACCAAAGTAGATACTGAAAAGCCGGCAAATCGGGGCAAAGTCCCGAGATATTACATAACTTTAATCAATCAAAACCGAATTTATCAATTTAACATTATTCGTTTATATCGAGGTTCATATTCGCTCCCAAGAGTTCCAACATTTGAAAGATTCCAACCATAATTATGTGACAAGGTCTTGGACACGGTAGTTAATATTATATCTTCTATATTACCCCTCAATTTCGGGCTCAGTTTAATTCACCCCGCATCGATCTTGTCCAATGCTATTTCTTAAATTATTATAGGTCCACAAATTGCATAAAAAGCGAGTAAAAATGACAGTATACCTCGCGGTATACCTAAAATTTTATTTTGTTGAACAGTGTATACCTACGAGTACCTAACTAAAATAATATAAAAGTCTATCTATCGTTAAAACCTTCACTTCCAAAAATTGTTATCCGTTTTTATATGAATTTTGGTACCGATCATGCTATTTGCGGGGATATTTACAAATATTTTTCAGAGTTTAAAATAGGATGGCAACTGTCAGTTTACATTAAATAATAAATCCAGGAATACTTGTATATAGGTATAAAATTCATACCATTTTTTACTCGATTTTTTATTTGCCTTGAATGCTCACCATGACCCTACCACTCACTGTTGCTACAGAAGAAACTTATTACATATTGTTCACGTGCCAACAATTGAGTCAAGTCGAAGTCACGCTATTGGCCGTCTATTGTGGCCTCATATTTGCTTCTGCGCCGCGGAGAACGCGACCGGCCTACCGGCCAATGTTTTTACTAATACTAGTACGTTTGGCGCGACTATTTCCAGTACTTCCTAGGTATTTCCCTTACTATTTCCAGTATTTCCCTGAGTATTTCCAGTATTTCTCAGACTATTTCCAGTATTTCTTTGAATATTTCCACCATTTCTTTACCATTTCCTGGGTATTTCCTACTATTTCTGAGTAAGAAATACTATTTCTGGACTATTTCGTAGTATTTCTGCACCATTTCCACCATTTCTCACCATTTCGGAAATACTATTTCTTGACCCTGTCCCAACCATTTCCTTAGTGGTAAACCCCTCGGAAATTTTAGCCACGTATAAAGCTACCATTTCCGATGACGATGGAGTCAAAAACGAGAAGAAATTTGAAACCAACAGTTAGAAAAAACATGTTTACTTGCGCATGTAATTTAAATTGCAGTGCAAAAAGTGACAATCGGGAAACTTTTTCATTATGAGAGATAGACATTACTATCTCACTCTTATTTGTCTTGCCCTCGTGCAATTGCAAAACGTGAATTATAGAAGCAGATAAGAAAAAATATAGCGCACTACCAATAATTATTATATAACAGATAGTCCGAGACATAGTCACTTTTTCAGAATCTTTTTTCCATCATTCTCTGATGATGGAAGTGCGCATAGTATAAATGGAACGATCTATATGTATATTGATACAGATTTGAAAAGTACTCTTCTTCACGAATTCATTGATACTAGGTTTAATGAGTCTACATTAAGCAGCAACAGATATTCAATAAAGAATAAAAATGTTACTTAAAAATCATTTATAACTTTTCTGAACATTACAAAATGAAATGAGCAAGAATGCTCACTTTAAAAAATTCTGACACACAAACTTGGTGGTTGATTCAGAAAACGAACGAGGAAACGAAAGTAACTTTTACCTTAACTTTTAATTAAAATTCTTAAATTGAGAGAAACACTTGTGATGTATTCAAGTTTTAAGTTTAAAACAAACGTTAAGTACTTACATACTTGTTTTATTTTTACAGATGTTCAAAATGCCACCTATGAACATTTTGTCAATACCCAAACCGATAATAGAAGTTTTCCTGAACATTTCGGATGGTATCAGAGCCAATTTCTTGTATCTCAATTAATGTTGACTTTTATCGATTTTCAAAAACTCTCCAATTCTTTTTGCCTCGCTTTTTGGACTAAGCAGACTAAGGGCCAGTTGTTAGAACGCGGATCAAAATGTAACGCGATGCTACATTTAATTCGACTTTCGTCGCTATGAACTATGATACAACCAATCACGAATTCAGTACCTTAGCAACGAAAGCCGAATTAAATGTAGTCTCGCGTTATATTCTGATCCACGTTCTAACAACCGGCCCTAAAACTGTTATGGTTGGCTCCTATCCTCCTATAGAACTTTTTCCAAGGAATTCAGTGGCGTACGTAGTTTTTTTCTAGGGAGCGTATTTTTTGAGTTGACATAAAGTTGAATTTTTTTAATGGAAATCATAGTAGGCTTTGTTTAGTCTAGTTCGAAAGGTCTTTCTTTAAGCTGTCAAAATATCTATATACTTTCATATTGTTATTTCAAGAAACGGCAACGATTTTGGTACCTTTTAAGTTTTAACTTTAGAAAATATAAGATAGGTAGGTACATCCAAGATACCTGTGATTTTATGTTAACAACTGAATAAATATCTGTTGACATACATTAGCAAAAGTTGCATGCAGCTAGTTTTATTAATAGATACTTATACATACTGACACTTCAAAATTATCAAAATTTCGAAAAATAAGACATAGGTAATTGCTGTTTTCAATGAATGTCGTGAGAATGTAAATGAATCAATGGATCTATAACTCAACAGGTACACAAAAAATTCCTAGATACCCATTTCCAATATAATACCTATCCATCGATTTATTAAATTTAGATACCCAGAAAGAAGACCACCAAGCAAAATGATGTTTTCGAGATTAAAATCAAATTTAATTCACTATGGGCCATTCAATAAACCTAGAAAGAAAATATATAATAAAGAAAATAGGGAAGAGGAAGAAATAAATGTTTTATCGTGGGTTGAGGCGACACCAAAAACTTGTCGCGAAATCGAATCACAAGTTAGCGTTTCCAAAACAAAAGTTAAAAAAAATATTAAAAAAGGCAAATATAGGCCATACAAAATTCAAATTATTCACCATCTCTTCCCGGGAGAGCAAAAAAGAAGGCTTAATTTTTGTAGGTGGTACTTACTTAAATAAAATTCAAGAAAATCCAGAATTTGGGCGATCTGTCATTTGGACCGATGAAACTCACATAAGCAGCGTGGGATTATTTAACAGGCATAATGTGCATCACTGGTCTGATACAAATCAGCACCAAACTTTAGAACGTCCGAGGCAAGGACATTTTGGATTTAACGTTTCGTGTTTTATTTTGGGTGGTCAACTAGCATACCAAATTTTTTATGGAAACTTAACGGGATTGAGATACATTTAATTTATTGAATATTAACGCAGAGGCGATAATGGAAAATTGAGTGGAAAATGTTCCGTTAATAAACATAAACAGGGTATATTTCCAACAAGATGGCACCCCTGCACACAATTCTGCAATAGTTAGAAATTATTTAGAAAATCATTTTCCGGGTAGATGGTTGGGTACAAATGGACCTATATTGTGGCCTGCAAGATCACCGGATCTGAGTATATTAGACTTTTTTGTTTGGGCATTTTTAAAAGAAAAAATATACATACGAAGATACAACAATCAAGCCGAGCTAGCAGAGGCAACACATGCAGCTTTCCGATATTTCCAAGCCCATCCTATTTTTTTAATTAATGCCATCTATCTATTAACTAAAAGATGTAGATTATGTGTTGAAAAACATGGCAATCAATTTGAGCAGTTTCTATAATTGTGTTGTTTGTTGTTTTTCTTGTCTTTGTTTGTTTAGTTTGTTTTGCTGTTCTTCCTGTTTTTGTTGCTTTTACTTATTTTAGTTGTTATTAAAAGTTGCTAACATAAAATCACAGGTATCTTGGATGTACCTACCTATCTTATATTTTCTAAAGGTAAAAAGTAGGTACCAAAATCTTTGCCGTTTTTTGAAATAACAATATAAAAGTATATACATATATATTTTGATAGCTTAAAAAAAGACTTTTCGAACTTGACCAAAGCCTGCTGTGGTTTCCATTTAAAAAATTCAACTTTATGTCATAACTCAAAAAATACGCTCCCTAGAAAGAAACTACGTACGCCACTGAATTCCTTGGAAAAAGTTCTACAGGAATAAATTTGAACAGTTAGTCTGCTTAGTACAAAAAGAACTGGGAATTTTTGAAAAATCGATAAAAATCAATATTATTTTTTTTCTCAAAAACTAAAAACGATATCCAAATTCTGGTTTCAGCTTTCTATTATAGGTACTCAAGAAAGTAGCTCAAGTTCGCAAAAACCCCAAGGCTCTATCCCTGCTGCTTCTATCAGAAACCCCCCAAATCACAACGAAAATAGGACACCATGTACACATACGTTAATTATTACCTTATTACCAACAAACGTCAAGGATCTAACAACCAATATCGATGACGATTAGTGATTGGCATAATGTGGAATTTTCGAGGGAATTTTCTTGTATTTTAATAAGATATGTACCTAACTGTGTTTTAATATCTTATGCTGTTCTTTACTGATATTTTAAGCAGGTATTAAGTAGGTGATTTAATAATTGGCAAGGTTATCCCGCAAAGAATCACATCCTGAATGCATGTCTGATGTATTTATCCATTCATTCACGCAGGTTAGGTAGAGTATTTGAATGACTTTGACGCATTGTTGTTAAAAAATATACCTTTCCTGTTCTAAACCTATGAAACAGAAGTATACACCTCAAAATAAGTGTAATTTTTGGTTATACCGAATCCTTTGTAGAAATGAGGCCCTTCGGGGTCTATTCTTTTTGATGATGATCCCATCCTCGGGACTCTAGCCACAACTTATAATAATACAGAATGCATAACGTTGGAATTAACTTACGTAGTAGGTAGCACTCGAGGTAGCACTAAGTATAATATGCGTTTACACATAGAATCTATTCAGTAGATAGAGGACATAGACTATATAATTATTATCAAGTAAAATTGTTTCTTCAAATTGTTTATTGGGCAATAATACGCCCATGTCTTTCAATATTCTGTGTTTATATTATTTTAACCAAAACTTTTGTGTAATACGCATTTTATTTGAATTTTTGATCTGAAGTAGGTACGTCACATATTGGGCTTATTACCTACATGTAAAATTCTCAAAACTGTAAGTTGATTCAACGTATGTGACGAATATTTTGGAGAAAATAGTCTACGTGTATTTGGTTAAAAATAGTGTTTACATTAAAAAATACTGTTTTCTATTACACATAAAAAATAAATTAAAAAAAGAGGAACCTAAATAAAAGTTACAGCTGAATTAAATAATATTTTTAATGGCGGTTAATTTCGTTAGTTACTGAATGGACATATGGCAGTATACAGGGTGATTCATTAATTCTTCTGACAAACTCGGGCAGACGAGTTGATGAGATCCTAAGAAAAAATTAACTTGGGTCCGATTCGTCTTGGTTAAGAAGTTACACTTAAGGGAGGTTATAAGCATTTAAATATTTAACACTGTTTATTAAAAAAATAACAAAGACAATAATTATTTTAAAAACTACAAAAATTGTTTGAAATATTTATCTTCGGCTAGAATGCAAGTTTCACATAGTCGGACCAAAGATTATGTAACACGAAGGACAACATTTGGATCACTTCTTATATTTCCTGCATCTTGAATCCTTTCAAGTACATACATAATTGCTGACGGTTAATTTCTACACGGGACACCATCTGCTTCATGTGCCCTCATAAATAATACTCAAACGGATTTAAATCTGACGAACGTGGTGGTCAGGCTATTGGACAGACAACTCTCATAGCTATCATTGATACCCTCGTTGCTATCGCATTATTTGATTACAAATTTTTAAACGCTTAACTTCTTAATCAAAACTAATCGGACCCATGCTCATATAACATTCTTTTCTTGGAATTTCATCAGCTTTCATCTGCCCAAGTTTGTCATAGAGCTAGCGAATCACCCTGTATTACGATATAAAATTAGGATGCACGAAATAAATATACAAAAAATATTATTGTTAAATTAAATTGGAATAAAGTGAATGACCAAATACACCACAAAAGTGGCGCATCACAAACGTCAGATTTCCATTCCAAACAAGACAAAACCACGTGCTATACTTTGGCCGCCCAACAGACGGAGTGATCACCCTGCAAGCATGAGCTCTAGACAGGACCACTATCAATTTAGGACAACAGAACCGCAGTGATGCGCTTTCTTTAGACCCAACGAAGTCGTATCACTCCAATTCGGTCGTCATAAATTAATATTGGCCCCGCTAGAGCACGTTCTTGCAGGGTGATCACTCCATCTGTTGGGCGGCCCAAGTATATCTGATGTTTTAACCTAACCTAAGCAATATAATTAAATATAATTATAGTCGTTTTCAAGCGTTTACACGTAAGCATAACACACAAATTGAAAATAAATTGTTTTCACTGCAAAACTTCTAAAATTATGTTGCAAAAATTAGCTCAAGGCGTTGTAAATAATACTGATAAACGTCAAATGACATGTGAATTTGTTTTGTTTAGAATGAAAATCTGACGTGGCGGAGACACTTGTGCACTGTATTAAAAAGGGGGCGAATAAAAAGAAGCGAGTGATGCTACCGCCACTTGCGACAAGATGACAAAGTAAAAACAAAGTCCGGGGCCACAGTCAGAGTCGCACAACTATATTACCTTCCATTAACATATCTATGCATTTAACTAAAAAAGGAGATGACAGACGTGCAGACGTCACCCCCACTCTTAAAAACATCTGGAAGAAGATATTTCTGAGCTAACTCTTAACTTTTTTTGACCACTCCTATCATTCCCAAAATTTTTGGAAGGCCTTTAGTGAACAGCTCCATTAAGATTTTGATTCTATAAATTGTGGCAAGTCCCTACTTTTGTACAATGCAGCTTTCATGTTAGGAAACCATGTAGAGTAATGAACATATGTATGTATAAAATAATTGTTTACCCAGTTTTTTTCTTTTCCAACAGTTGGTCAACTTATAGCAAACAACTAAAAATAGTAATTTAGTGACAACACCTAACAAAAATCTAAAAGAATTTTTCTCCAAAACAAAAAACATAATTAGACATTTACTAGTACAATACTCAATGTTTACTCTATTGTTTTACCTGCATCTCGCCCTTTTATAATTATTATTGATAATTAACATTACACTTGTTGTTTAGATCTGAACTGGTTGCAATAATATTCGTGTTTACCATGTAACAAACAGCATTAAACAAATTTTGGTTAACAACAAATTGTATTGTCACTCTTCGTACCACAACAATAGTTCACTTTCAAACATCAGTACCGCAATTAAATATTAACAAACGTAAACACCCTCACAATCCACAGCAATTATTAAGATTTATCATTTTTATTTTTACTAACAATTTAACTGGCCACACAAAATATGGTTCCTGACTGAAATCCCAGAAACCACTGCGTCGCATTAACGGTACGGCGTTGCCAGAAGAAAGACTAGCCTATGCTGCGTTGCCAATGCTCTGGAGGGTAATTTAAATCTTCAGATTTTCTTATAAGATGTTACAGAATGAAGTAGCATAAATGATACCATTAAACCTTGACATCAAAATAGATAGGTTGCGGTGCAATATTAGGTCCTTTTTATACATATAAAACTACTACCGATTTCAAATTTACACCAATGTAGCCGACACGCGTCGCCCTAGGTACAGGCCATCGCAATTGTTTATACACAAATAATTACAAATCAGTTGACGCAAATACAAGGCCTATAATAGGCTTATTCGGCCATTATTAAAGAATAACAACTCTGTTCTCCATTTACCACTAGACTTTCTTAAGTTCGAAACACACAGTCATCTGCTCATTGGCGGCTCGTGACTTTTCAAGAGGGAGGGCTCTGTTAAAAACTTGAACCCAGTCTGAAACAATGTTTTCTCCTCGGATTTCTTTCTGTTGCTCTTCCCAGGAAAACAAGATAAGAACCAAGGAACCAATGTTTAAAAGAAGTACCGAAGTTGAAGTTAGATGTTTCAGGTATCAAAGGAAAGAAATAGCTTCTTCGAGTTCTGCCCTTTTATTATTCGCAGAAAAAATTATAAATGGTCAATATAACTAAGTAACACAAACAGGGCTGCAACTATAATTTTGGGTATGCAGGCATGCAGCAGCATCATTTTTCTGAATGATTCCGTGATGATACAGTCATATCATCATCATCATAAGGTTCTCAGTCCGAAGACTGGTTGGACGCGTACCTCCATTCTTTTCTATCCTGAGCTAACCTACGCATTTCCCTAAAAGTAGAACATCCTACATCCCTAACTATTTGAGAGCAGTAGTCTAATCTAGGCCTACCCCTACCTCTTTTTATTCCTATCTCTGACTCTAGTATGTCACGAACTATTCCTTCGTGTCTTAGAAGGTGTCCTACCATCCTATCTCTCCTACTCTTTATTGTTTTCCATACCTTTCGCTTTTCCCCAACTCTTTCTAATACTTCCCTATTGCTAACCTTATCTATCCACGGTATCTTCATCATGCGTCTGTAGCACCACATTTCAAACGCTTCTACTCTTTTTCTATCCGCTTCTCCTATTGTCCAAGTTTCGCACCCGTATAATGCCGTACTCCATACATACGACGTTAAGAGTCTCTTCCTAGTCTCTATATTAACCGTTCTCGAGCATAACAGTTGTTTCTTTTTGTTAAACGCAACTCGGCCCTGCGCCATTCTTTGTTTTATATCTTTAGTGCTCCTACCGTCTTGAGTTATTTTACTTCCTAAGTAGCAGAAATCCGCGACCTCCTCTATCTTCTCATTTCCAATTTGTATTTCCATTTTAGTTCTATTTTCACATCCCCTACATACCAAAATTTTAGTTTTCTTTTTATTGATTTTCATGCCGAAGCCCTGTGTCAAAACTGCTTCCATTTCATTCAAAGCCGCTCCTAATTCTTCTTTGCTAGATGCTAACACTGCTATATCATCCGCAAATCTGAGCATGTTAATAGTTTGGCCCTGTACATTGATCCCTGAGGCTGTTCTTTCCTTAACAATATTAATCGCATCTTCGATATATAAGTTGAAAACTAGAGGTGACAATGCACATCCCTGTCTCACTCCCTTCCGGATATCTACTTCCCTTTGTTCCTGCTCACATTCTATAACTGCCTTTTGCTCTTTGTAGAGATTATGTATTATTCTTCTGTCCCTGTATTTCATCCCTACCTTTCTCAGCACTTCGAACATCTTCCCCCATTTTACGTTGTCGAAGGCTTTTTCTAAATCTACAAATCCTATATAGACGCTCTTTCTCTTTTCTATCGTTTTTTCTATAATTACTCGTAAAGCTAGAATGGCCTCGCGCGTTCCTCTATTTCGTCTAAATCCGAACTGATCTTCTCCTAATATTTCTTCCGCCTTTTTCTCCATCCTTCTTTGCACAATTCTAGTTAAAATTTTTGACGCATGGGAAGTTAAACTGATAGTTCTAAAATTTTCGCATCTATCCGCGCCTTTTCTTTTTGGCAAAGCTACTATGATGTTCCGTTTGTAATCTTCTGGAATCTCGCCTGTCAGGTATATGCGACTAACTAGTTTAAATAAACGATCTATTACCTCTTGACCTGCGCACTTTAAGATTTCTGCCTGCAAGCCATCTATACCCGGTGCTTTATTATTCCTTAAACTTTTTAGTGCTATCTCAAACTCTTCTCTCATTATAGGACTCCCTAGGTTATCCCCCTCTACACTGCTTTCGCTTTCTAATATATCTTGCACTTCCTGTCCCGCATATAAGTTTCCTAAATATTCTTTCCACCTATCTGCCTTCTCCCCACTTCCGATTAGGATATCTCCTGCCTCATTTCTAATGTTTTTGGTACTAGATCCAATTTCTCTAAAATTTCTCCTAATTATTTTATATGCTTCATCAGTCTTTCCTACTTCGAATTTATCTTCCACTTCTTTGCATTTATTATCGATCCATTGCTCTTTCGCTTTCCTACATTCCCGAATAATTTCCCACTTGATCGCCTTATATCTTTGTTTCCCTGTTTCATCTAACCTATTTTTATATTTTCGCCTTTCCTCTATTAGACTCACAATATGTTTTGTTATCCAGGGTTTCCTACTTTCATTCTGTTTATGACCCAAAATATCCCTAGCTGAGGAAACTAAACTATTTTTAATGCAATTCCATTCTGCCTCTATGTCCCTAACAATATTTTCACCCGTGCCCTTTAGTGCTTCGTTTGTCTTTTTCTCGAACTTATTGCGCATATCATCATCTTTTAGTTTCTCTGGGTCAAGATACCTTCTTCCGCTTCTTTTTTTCAAAATCTTAAATTTAAGATTGGCTTTCATAACGACTATGTTGTGATCACTATCTATATCTGCTCCTGGATAACTTCTACAATCCCTAACTTGATTTCTAAATCTTTGCCTAACGAGAATGTAATCTATTTGATATCTCCCTAAGTCTCCTGGCATCTTCCACGTATAGCATCTCCTAACATGATGGTGAAATAGAGTGTTCGCGACCGTTAAGTTATGTTTATCGCAGAACTCTATCAGTCTAACTCCCCTATCGTTCCTATTGCCTAATCCAAAGGGGCCAACTATTCCGCCCTCTCGCCCTGTGCCTACGACTGCATTGAAATCTCCTGTAATTATTAAATTTTCGTGCCCTCTCACAAAATCTAGCACATATTCAATATCACTATAAACAGTCATATATATAGTTAATATTTTCTGATTTTACTATTTGGTAGAAATTCATGATGAATTGAAAAATTACTATGAAAAATTACTACGCGTAGTAATTTTTCAATTCATTAGTCATATATATTTTGAGACAACTTTCCATGTAACAACTTTGTGTGCCTACGTACAGTGCACATTATTAGAAATATTGCCAGGAAATTTAATACAAAAGCATTTCCAATACCCCTTAAATAAAAACAGACAAATCTTTAAGCAATAAACAAATAAAATCCAAAGCCCCAACACAAAAACCTGTTCAATGTTCATAAATACAAACAGATGTTAGTGACAAGCAGTGTTGCCAACTATAAAAATTCAGAATTCTCAAAACGTTACCTGAAAATTCACCAGATTTCTCCAAAACTAAGACCGAAATACACCAAAATACTTTTGGACATTTTTTATTCTAAAGGGGTTTGTTTTTTGTTTTGAATTGTTTAAGAGCAACTACCGCCAGAATAAACAGAAATTTAATAAAAACATTAAAAATAGTAAAAATGTTTATTGAAATAAACAGAACAAACAATATACATTTAACTGAAGAAAAAATAAATTCTTAGAACAAAGTAGACATTCTCTTTGGCATTTAGATATATGATATAGGTACCTATCCGGTACATAACTTTTCCCAATCGCTTTTATATTTCTGCGTGTATTGTGGAGGTACTAAACAAAATATTCTTTAAATATCGAGTTATTAAATAACAAAACGTGGGTACCTACTTTTCAATAATTATGCACAAGCCCAACAAAACGAACTTTTGCTATGTGCAATGCAAAATGAAGCCAAAAAACGAATACGACAACAATAAAACAATAAAAGTTACTAATTTATTAGGTTAGGTATTGATAATAAGTTAGTCAGTATCACTGACAACTAGCAAAGCCATAAGCCATTACCAACTAAAGCACTGACAAGTTACTGACAGATACTAAAGAGCAAATAGGTACTCACCAGCCAGCGACAACCATCGGTTATGGACAAAATACAAATACGTCACACATGAGTAAAGAGTTAACCAAAGAAGAAATATTAAAATATAAAACACTCAAGCATGGCAATTGTTTAAATTCTCCAGAATTCTCTGAACAAAATTAGAAATACACCAGCTTTGAGACACTCCTCAAACTCATCTTAAAATTCTCTTAGGGTTGCTGAAATTCTCTAGTTTTGGTGAAAAATTCACCGAGTTGGCAACACTGGTGACAAGCTCACGAAAACAACAAATGCGCATGTCTATCTGGACCTCCAGTTCGTTTCAAAATTTCTAGGCCCAGCCCCAAGCATTGCTCGTATTTGCTTACCCATTAAAAATATCAGTGGTGTGCTTACGCCAGAGGAAGAGAATTAACCAACCGGCGACCATAGAAGGGATCAGTGCAAAAAGTGGCCAAGTCCATATTTTTGTGAAACTGAGTTAAGTACAGCCATCTACCCAAATTTGTCCCTAACTATCGACTGGTGAGGTCAAATTCGCTGCAAGAAGTAGATAACTGCATGAAAACCCATATGTGTGATCGTAGTCTAAGGTATGCTGCAGAGCTGATCGTCATTTCAGTGCAAGAAGTTGCTAAGTATCAAAAAGTGGCTAATTCAATGGACTTAGTCACTTTTTGACCTAGACATACGAAGTAGAGTTATTAAAGCGGCAACGAAATTTTTTTTGTTTCTTGGCCCTTTTTTGCTCAATAATTACTTACGTTAAAATGTAATTAGGGGTAGGGGTAGTTTTCATCTTTCTAGAACCTTAGTTAATTTGCTTTGCACATCAGAAAATAGTACTTCCAAGGAAATATCTGCATACCAAATTGTATTAAAATCGAAGGAAGTTTTTCGGAGTTAATTAAAGAAAACAAGTTTTTAATAAACTTTGAAATTTCATCACGCTCAAACGAAGCGCTCTGGTATATGGATACGTGTGGTCTAATCAACTTATTTTGGCCCCAAAACACTGATGTAGCTATGTCCACGGAATTTTGGGACAACCTGTATAGGAGTAGAGTTGCTCGTCATCTCTTTTTATATTTTTTTGGCTATATTTTGGTTATTGCACGAGCCGTAATAGTATATGTATTATACATGAGTTTATAATGAATGCTATTATTACCGAGGATGAAGTTTACAACACGAGCGAGTGAAACGAGCGAGTTTTGTAATCAGTCAACGATGGTACACAAAAACCTGCTACCTGTGCTATAAAACACCTGATAAGCTCTTCGCGTTAGAAAATGATGAGATCCGTAAGTAGTACGGGTTGCATACACAACAGATATGCCTCAAAAAGTTTTCACGGGGTAAACGGCAATGAGCCTATCCAGTTGTAGGCTATACATCATTGGAATTAACTGCAATATTGAACGCTATTCACAGCCTCCTTCAATAGATGTCGCAGCTGTAGCGAATAAGTCCGGCATAATAAATACATTTTTAAACTTATCAGTTTACCATAAAGTAAGTTCATATGCATGAGTTTTATCTTGTATGTGGTATGTGGTATATGTATGTATATGATAGGGTATATAACTCTGGAGAACACAGTAAAGTTTACTGAAACTTCCAGAATAAACGTAGGTATCCTAAAAATTAACAAGAAATTGGTAAACTCAATTCCAGTGAATTTATGAAAACCCTTTTCTTTGCCTTTTTAATAACTTTTTAATAACGATTTTTTTTTTTTTTAGGGAATTTCGAAAAATCCTTAATAGTTTGGATCGTAACTGAAAATAATCTGATATACAAGACTTTCTGTTGGAGGAGAACATTTCCCTGTTATAAGGTCTTTCCTCTACTTACTTAGTTTACACTTTACAACTACGGGACCATAACTAATTTAGAGAAACCGAAAATGGCAGTTTTCTCCATTTTTTTGACCATTGTCATCAGGCGTACAGGAAAAAGTTATCATCAGAAAACATTCTTCTCGGAGACTCTTCGAAATTGGCGGTTCGCGGTTACGGTTACACTTGTTTCTTGTAAAGGCATCGTTATCGAGTTAGTTTGCGGAACGTATTGTATTGACGCCAAAAACAGATTTACGGGGTCTAATAAAATATGATTACCTCCCTACTGGGTCCGACAAGTATAGCGGATCGGATCGAACGATTTTTGGTAGGTTGCTGTGATGTGACGTACCTATTGTCCATCTAACTTACATTGTTTAGGGCGGCAGTGGAGAGGAAATCAGATGGATGCGGCCAGCGACCAAGTCGTAAAATTCAAAGACGTCGCGTCGATCAATTGGCAATTAATACACCGTTTAAGGGGGGCTACCTAGCATGCCATTTTACATGATTTTAGACCTTTACGAAAAGCAAAATATTTATGTCATCTTAACAGTTACAGTCACGCGGTTTTCGCTGACGGTTAGAAGAAAGATGCATCTTCAACAACTGTTTTCAAAATTTGAAAATTCTAATATTCGCTTTCAAAATGACAGTCAAAAACTTCTTATTTTCATTGATTTTTAAAGGCAAATATTACCAGTCCAAACAAAAAAAAAATAAAAAAGTAAAACACACATAATGAAGCCGAAGCTTTTATCTATCTAATTCTTCCTGTTTGGAGTAGATTAGTTAAAAAGTAAGCGTGATATTTGTCTTTTACTACAGGTCTACATGAGTAAAATTGTCGAGAATTTATGCATAGTAAAGTGCTGCCTCTGTCGAAATTGTGCGGAACTTGTTAGTCGCCCGGACAAATAATGAACATTCGCATAAGGAATAAGCGAATTTGTATTACAAAAAGAGAGTTTATCTGAAAAGACAGGAACAGGAATAAATCTCAGCTGGGCTATGACAACATCTGCGAAGACTTTATGTTTAATTTTTCTTTCGCGTATGAATATCTTTCAAGTCTGGTTTACTGCAAAACCATGTTTTTTACTTCCTTGTTTTCGGACAAGGGAATGGCAATTATTTATCTATGCAAATAAACCTTTTATTTTTATAAGAACCATAAATGTAGTGAAAACTTGCGTTTTGCGAATTATTTTGGACGTTTGTAGGTATAGGTATATTTAGAGAGTATAAAATTCTGTGGGTATAGCTCGGAATACAATTATTATTAATTGTTTTGTGTTTCCACTATTTTATTCGACATAAAAACACCTACTTAGGTAACTGTCAGTTGTCATATTTATACAGAGTGAATTTTTGATAGTCTATTAGAAGTACTTGTATCTACAGAACGAAAAAAGATGTTGGTTTGAAATTTTGGCTATGGCCGCAATGGGATCGGATCTATTTAAAACGGTGACATTTCCGGGAATACCGGAAGTTGACACCAACTTTGTTATCTTAAATGGAATGGATCCATTTTTACTTTTTTCTAGATTCCAGGGAAAATTTTAATGTTCATTTAGTAAAAGTTCCCTATGTCTAAACTTAGTATTTTCGGAGATGTTTTTCGAATACTTATTTTCACAGTTGTGTTAGATAATGTAAAAATTAATATCTCGATAACCCCCGGCAGTAAGATGTTCAATTTTTATGGTAGCAAGACAAGATGTTGAAATTACTAATCAAGCTAACTAGTTTTCAAAATTGATTAGATAAAATCTAATCAACGACAAGTTGATCGTATAAAAGTAGCAAAAGTCATTTTCTTAAATTAGTAAAGGACAAAAATGCGCATTTAACCATTTATGTTGTTTCTATACATTTATTTGCTGGTTTCATTAAACAGATCCGACCCGATTACGTCCACAGCCAAAATTTCAATAAATATAATCAGTATCTTTTTTCGTTCTTTAGATACTTCTAATAGACGTTCCAAAAAGCATCCTGCATTGTTGATATTTCAAACATTGTGTCAATCTCGAGTATTTTTGGTTTTGTTTCTAAATTATTTTACTTTTATTATGTCCATATTGATAATGGTGAAGTTCGAAAATTAAAAACGATTTGATATGTTGGAGGTCATACTTGGAGCGGCGCTAACAGACATCAATTATTTTAAAAAAATTGGAGCAAAATTTAAAAAAACCATGAGTGTTTTGAAAAGTCTCAACATGAAATCCGGAGCATTGCAATTCATGGAAGATGGAAACGTCGAAGGGAAATCCAGGCATATCTTTACAGGAAATCGAGAATACTGAGGAAGTTACTAAAAGAAGCATGCTTTAAGAATTTTCAAACAACACAGCCATATAAGATATATGTAAGTATAGAATAAATCAGTTTTTATATCCTGAGGATCGCAACAGACGCAGACGCCTCGCCTGCAGTTTCACAACTGGTATATCCAAGAAATAAATGAAAATTCTAATTTCAAAAATAATATTATACGGAATGATGAAGCTCGCCGAACAAGTAACTGAATTTTAATGGGAACAATGAGAATTATTGGATTTTTACCATTATTTGGCTTCAATCTTGAATGCTTCATAAAAGGGAGCGAGTTTTATTACTTTTTTCTGATGGCAGTTTTAATTGGGTGGCGATATGTGGAATGATAAACGTTCAATTCAATTGCATGGAGCACCAGCCCTAATGCCATAATAATAAGAAATTGTCTGAAAAATAATTTTCCTGGAATATGGATTGGAATACGCGGTCCCATTAATTGGCCTCCAGAACCTCCAGATATAACGGTATTGATTTTTTCATGGGGTTTCTTAGAAAACGAAAAATACAAAAGTCCCATAGCTACATTAGATGAGTTGCAAGTACATGTGAGCATACATTTTGGAGATATAAAAAATATGTCAGAAATGCATAGAGGTCGCAGGTGGTATTTTTGAAAACTATTTATAAATTCCCACATAATTTTATTCACGTACAATTTATGTTATTAAATTGTAGAAGTCACAATCCTCATCCATATAATTTTTATACAAATTAAAAAATGGTAGAGTCCGCCAGTAACATTTATTCAAATTAAAATATATTTACTAATACCTACTACATTTCGCTTATTTTCTGGATATGCTTCGAAGAATTAACCAAATAAAAATTGGCATAAAAGTTCTGAATATTTAGTCGTTCATGACATACTAGATTTTTACTTAGGTATTTATAGGATAAGAAAATGCGAAATTTTTCGTACTTTGTGAAATTATTGATCACAAGCTAGGTATATATTTTACGAAAGGCTAACAAATAGTTTTCATTTATTTATGTTGTATATTGAAATCGTTTCAATCTAGAAAAATTCTGACTTCGCCGCTGAATTGTTTGATGACAAAACCTTTTAAGAAGTTTTCATATATTTAGTAATAACAAAATTACAACAATTTCTTGAAATGGCGCGATAATATATTTTGGCTTGTAGGTCGTAAACGACAATAAATTCAAAGTTCGTGTTCTCCATTGAATTTGTCTCGAAAAACTGGCAAGGGATAGCGTATACAGTTTTCACGTATCTAAGTTCTTTCATACACATATCCATCATTTACCTCTAAATTACCTCACCCTGTACAGTATAAAAACAAATCACCGAGGCTTTACTACGTACAAGCAATTGAGAAATTTTTCTGAAAATATTGAAAATGGAACAGCTCCTTGCCTAGGGTACTTGAAATCAGAAAAAAAATTCTGCACATTATGTGTAATAAATATATGTAGAAGTATTTATAAATTATAGTAATTATGCAATAAATTTTCGTATTCCAAACAACAAAATTTTTGTTTGGCGGATTTTAAATTCAAATTCGGCAGAAATCCTTCCAAATTAAATTTTAGTCGAAGGCATGTCAACCACGGCTCGCCTATTCCGAATTATAAATGTTGTTAATTGCACTGTTCGACTGTTCAGCGAAAACAGCTTTCCAAGGTAATTCTTCTTTACGCGATATCTCGGTCTCTATTTATTTTCAGTATAATATTCCATGACATGAATCGTTCGTAGCAAAATTTCCGTTGGGACACCGATTTTGTCATGCGGCTACCTCCGACCGCACCGCCACGCCGGACCCCCTAGAAACTAACTGTGGCATAGGTAGCTCCCCTTAAATAAATTAATATTTACTTATTAAGATTGTCAGGAACGGTGTAAGTAAAGAAAATATAGATCATTTCATACTAAATAATAATGGCGAGTAAATAAGGAGTTCAAATTCTAAGAAAATATTTCTCTAGCGTGTGGCTAGGCTATGAATATAGTCGCCATTCTCTACGCCACACGAATTAACTAACAAAAAAGTGGGGGTATATCGGACCATTCAATAATGAACGATCGGACGCTAACGAAATTTTTATAAAATTTTGCTCTCAAACCAAAGATTATACCCTAATTTATTTCTAAAGAATTTATTTTAATTTTAATACTTAAATACATATTTATGAAAATGTGTTTTCGATTCAATAATATTTTAATAATAATGAATAAAAATTAATAGCAAATTTCCTGCAACAGTTGAATGAAAAATTATAAATGTCCTATGGGAGTTTGGGAACAAGAGTGATTTTTTGGGAAGTTCAAAATAAATCATTTTTTGTCCCCTTAGTAACCCAATTCGGGCACATACTCTTCCCTTGCATTTAATATGCACATCACTATTTCAGACTTAATGAGTTCCAATCAACAATAAATAATATTATTCTCGTTCTCAACCTGTCAGTTAATTTATTAATTTTAAAAAATTATATGAAATGACGCCGTGAACGTTTCTTGTCCGCGAGCTATTAATTTTATGGGGGCTATTTTGTACTGAGCTGTTATGTCGGTAGGCTATTTAGTCTGCGGATGTTTTGTTAGGGGCTGTCTTGTCGGAGGCTTTTTTGACTGGTCACGAAAATGTGTTATATCGATTGCCTTATTACGCTTCGGGTCCACATTATATCAGCGAATTAGCTAATTTCAACAAGTTCATCTATAATTTTTTTGAGAACCGTGGAACTGACGAATTGCCGCCCCAAAAGGCCGGCGACCATTTAGCCCTGTTGTTAGGGTGACCCTGCCGACAACACGGAGTACTTCAATTTGCTCAGGAACATTTGAATTGTAATTTGGCACAATAGAGCATTTTTTTACCTTTTACGGTGAACCTAGATTTTATCTACATTCATCAGTTGGAATATAACGACAATGTAGACGAATGGGGAAACGAATCTCAGGGTGTATGTTTGGCCCCCGGCTCAGCCATGGAGGAGGTTCAGTAATGCTGCGGACTGAAATTTCAATGGAGGTCTGTACGGAATGGCCTTTTTTTGCTAGAGGGTCGCTGATAACAGAACGGTATAATGGGGAGGGAGTAGTAGAGAAATGAGAATACTTGGACACATCCCTGGCCGAGACGGTTGACCGCCTCGGCGGGAGGAAGCCGGGCGCCCGTCTTTCTGGCTGAGGAGCGATGGGGCGCTCGAGCCAGCCCGCCAAGGCGGTTGACCGCCTCGGCGGGAGGAATCCGGGCGCCCGTCTTTCTGGCTGAGGAGCGATGGGGCGCTCGAGCCAGCCCGCCGAGGCGATCGATCGCTTCGGCGGGTGGAAGCCGGGCCCCCCGGCTTCTCCAGGTGCCATCCACTTCTTCAAGGAAGCCGGGCCCCCGGCTTCTCCAGGTGCCATCCACTTCTTCAGCAACGACTTCTGCGGCAGCCTCTCTCAGAAGAAGCGAGTGTCTTTGCCGAAGAGTGCGCCCCCCAAGCCGCCATTTTGGGCCCCCTTGGTTGTGGCTGAGGCGCATGCGCCGGGGCTCTGAAAGTACACGTGTTGTTCAGGCCAGTCCATCCAGGTGCCATCAATGACCAGAGGCTGCTGAAGGAGTCATGTCTTCTGCCTCTGGTGTCTTTGGGGCCTTTGGCAGTGGCTGAGGCGCATGCGCCGGGCCTCTATGAGAGTGGGCGGGGCAATAGCCAATGAGAGAGGTTGTGGGCGGCATCCAATGGGAGTGGTTGTGGGTGGTAAGGTTCAACTACTGCTAGATGCCTTTGGATGTGGCCCAGGCGCCTGCGCCGGGGTTTTCGCAAACGTTCTGGAAATGACGCCGACCGGGAGTCGAACCCGGGTCCCCGCGCACCGGAGCCCACGCTAAACCCACTGAGCTAATCGGCTGCCCACATGCCCGTCTTTCAAATCATCCATATATACTTGTAAACAGAAGTTTCTCGGAAATTCCAACGTTTGCAATTGTTTATACTAAATAAATATTGATATCAAAGTTTAAGAAAAAACCACGTTCGCCGCCGATAAGAGATGTTATAATTGTTTTTATTATGGGTAAAAAACCTTTCAACTCGCCGACAGGATTATGCTTGTTTAGGTTTGCTCCCACGTTCTATATATGCACATACTACGTTGCAGACACTACAAGGTGACCCGTTTGTTTGTTTGTATTATTACAATAAAATAACATTCTAGAACATTCTCAGTTTGTTTATTTTCACACGTACTATGTTTTGAAATTACTTGTTATCTTAATGCGTTTCGGACACGTGTGTGAACCATCTGGTGAGTGCTGGAAGTACTAATTGAGTGTCGGTAATATAGAGCACATGTAGATTTCTGTTACACTTACTGGAAAGTGCAAATTGAATGTCGGTAATATAGAACGCATGTAGAATCTTAAAGATACCATTTATAGTTATTGATATGCAAACATCTTAGTTCTCGGTAGTAGAACATCCTACATCGCTAATTATTTGAGAACAGTAGTTTAAATCTAGGCTAACTCCTACGTAAAAACTGCGTCATGTGGGGTATCAAATTAAAGGACTCAACGAGAGGTATCGGAATATTGGGGTGGTTTTTAGGGATGGTTTTTGGGGGTGGTTTTTAGGGGTGGTTTTGGGGATTGTTTTAGGGGTGGTTTTAGGGGTTCTTTTTAGGGGTTGTTTTTGGGGGTTGTTTTTAGGGGTGGTTTTAGGGGTAGTTTTAGGGGTGGTTTTAGGGGTAGTTTTAGGGGTGGTTTTAGGGGTGGTTTTAGGGTTGGTTTGAGGGGTGGTTTTTGGGGTTTGTTTTTAGGGGTGATTTTTAGGACGCCCCCGGCCACGCTCCTTGCCCCGCCCACCTAGGTCATGTAGGGTATCAAATTAATCAGCTCGATGAAACAAATAGGAATCTATAGTTATTCTCCTACTTCCGAATTCTTATCAGTAGTTGTCTGTCTGTCTGTCTGTCTGTCTGTCTGTCTGCCAAGGCCGTTGAATTTCATAGACTGCGCATGCGCACGGTTGTATGGAGAGTATTTAAGCAAGAAAATTAACGGTGCTGTCAGTTAGTACTTGTACTTCAACAAGGGAACCGCATTTGAATAATGACACACATAAACGTAGACACGTTTCGTGTTCTGGAAGGTGCTGCTGTGGATGAATCAGCACGCCGTGTCGAGGTGCACGTACATCAGCCGTTCGTGACAACAACAACATTCAACGCCAATGACGAAATTCGCATACCAATCAACCAACAAGACGTTTACGTACTGCCGCATCTAAGCTGCATCTACATAGAGGGCAGGTTCATCAAGGGTGCAGGAGGCGGAGATGCGGCTTTAACAAATAACGCCCTCAGTTTCATCTTTGACGACGTCCGCTATGAAATCAACGGAGTGGAGGTGGATCGAACAAAAAACGTGGGCATCACGAGCACACTGAAAGGTGTAGTTTCTCTGAATGAGGGTGAGGTGTGTGCGCTGGAGAATGCCGGCTGGACGAATACGGGAGACTCACCGAGCCACCTTATCGACGAGAACGGGAACTTTAACGTGTGCATCCCGGGAAGAATCCTGCTGGGATTCTTGGAAGACTACCCCAAACTTCTGTTAAATGTGCGTCACGAGCTCATTTTGACTCGATCGAAAAACGATAGGAACGCTTTCGTGGGTAACGAGGACACCAGAATTGAGTTGAGCAAGGTTCATTGGAGGGTGCCGTACGTCTATCCATCGGATGCTGAATATTGTCGAGGATGAGAGAACGTTGCAGATATGTTTTCGCAGCTGGGAGCTGTACGAGTATCCGGTGTTGCCGCAAGCTACGAAACAAACGTGGGCCGTCAAGACTGCAACACGGTTAGAGAAACCCCGCTACGTTATTGTCGCCTTCCAGACGAATCGCAAAGCGAATTTGGATACGGATTCAAGCAAATTTGACCACTGCAATCTGGCAAACGTCAAACTGTACCTGAATTCTGAGTGCTTCCCCTACGAGAATTTAAACTTGGATTTCTCCACGGGGAAATACGCCCTGCTATACGAAATGTACGAGAACTTCCAGAGTTCATACTATGGAAAAATTGGCGAGCCGCTATACGGCAGGGAACAGTTCAAGGATCTAGCTCCCATCGTGGTGATTGACGCATCAAAGCAGTCGGAAAGCATCAAGTCTGGACCCATAGATATGTGTCTAGAATTTGAGTCGAGCGAGAATTTTCCGGCCAACACAACCGCATACTGTCTCATCCTGCATGACCGCATCGTTGAGTATACACCGGGTAATGAATCGGTCAGGAGAGTGGTGTGAACGCATGCCTACTCTGTATACAGATTATAGTTTTAATTATATTGATGTAAAAATATATTCATTGTTTTTATTTTTGCGAAAACCCCGGCGCAGGCGCCTGGGCCACATCCAAAGGCATCTAGCAGTAGTTGAACCTTACCACCCACAACCACTCCCATTGGATGCCGCCCACAACCTCTCTCATTGGCTATTGCCCCGCCCACTCTCATAGAGCCCCGGCGCATGCGCCTCAGCCACTGCCAAAGGCCCCAAAGACACCAGAGGCAGAAGACATGACTCCTTCAGCAGCCTCTGGTCATTGATGGCACCTGGATGGACTGGCCTGAACAACACGTGTACTTTCAGAGCCCCGGCGCATGCGCCTCAGCCACAACCAAGGGGGCCCAAAATGGCGGCTTGGGGGGCGCACTCTTCGGCAAAGACACTCGCTTCTTCTGAGAGGCTGCCGCAGAAGTCGTTGCTGAAGAAGTGGATGGCACCTGGAGAAGCCGGGGGCCCGGCTTCCTTGAAGAAGTGGATGGCACCTGGAGAAGCCGGGGGGCCCGGCTTCCACCCGCCGAAGCGATCGATCGCCTCGGCGGGCTGGCTCGAGCGCCCCATCGCTCCTCAGCCAGAAAGACGGGCGCCCGGATTCCTCCCGCCGAGGCGGTCAACCGCCTTGGCGGGCTGGCTCGAGCGCCCCATCGCTCCTCAGCCAAAAAGACGGGCGCCCGGCTTCCTCCCGCCGAGGCGGTCAACCGTCTCGGCCAGGGATGTGTCCCAGTATTCTCATTTCTCTACTACTGGAGGGTTTGGAGAAGTATGTAGTTCCAATAACTCTATTTATCGGTGAAGGCTTTCTCTTGATGCAGGACGACGCCAAAAACTCCATGAAACGAAGTGTGTTACTGAATACTTGGCGAAACTCGGCATAGAAAAATTGGACTGGCTAGCATGTTTCCCGGACGGAAACGCAAAGTAATGTTTAGATAATGTTAGCATAATCTTGCACTGTAAGGTGTAACATTACTTCAGTGCTTTTATTTAAATTGCATCAACACTGCAGCAATAGCTGTATCTTCCCTTCCGCAATATTACATTTGCAATGTTTCAGAACGTGCAATTGCAGCAAAGTAAGTGCAATGTTATAAAAAGCTTTCTACAATATTGCAGCAATATTTCAGTACGTTTATGCAACATTGCAACCATTAACTTGTGACAATATTTCTAATTTAAGTAAGAGCCGTATGACACCTGGCAATCACTCACAATTTCTTGTACTAAATTGCTTACCGGTGAATGCGCGCGCAGATTCAGTACAAGATTTGCTACTTGCATGCGATTTTTTAAAGCACATTCTAAATTATTGCATGCAATCGTCCAAAATCGGCGCTCCAAGAGATGCGCAATACTTTTCTAGGGTTATGTTTATGATCGACACACTTTTGTGTTCAGTTTCGAGAAAGTTACAAGTAAGTAAGGTTTGTATTTGCTATAAAGTAATCGAATTCTTGCAGTTTTAAGAAAAAACAAACAATATCATGGTCTCAAGCTCACATAATTAATTTGTACCGCCAAAACCCCTGCTTATATCGCGTAAAACACCAAATGTACCACAATAAACATGCAAGAAATACCGCACTGGAGGAAATTCAACATGAATTAAGAAATATGGGCCTTACAGCAACAATTCACCATGTTTAAAATGCCTCTTCCTTCGAATCTTCTTTTAATCCACATCCTCGCCCATTCATTCATTTCTGTTAGCACGTTTTGATTTTAGTTGTTATTTTCTGTTGAAATTTGATCAATTGACAGCTGACCTGAATCTAACCTTACTTCACACTTTACTTTTGTTTTATATAGAGTCAAAGTTGGTAATCATGTATTTATTTGTACTTTCATTTTTTTTGTAGTAGGCAGGTGATAAACAACTTTTGTTAATTTTCATGAGACAGCGTAAAAAGCGAAATAGAAAGGCAAAAAGCAAAACGTGCTCCGAATTATAATTTTGTTTAATAAAACAAGGAGTGTCAGAAGATTCAAAAGGTATGTTAAGATTGTATTGTATAAAGTCATGAATAATTCTATTTATTGAAAATTGTCAAATTAGATACTGATTCTTTTGTATGTTGACAGGTACCTTTTGTGAAACTCTGTTCAATAAACTGAACTTTGTCAACCTTGGACTCAATTTATTTGCAACAACAAACCCAAATCCACTGAAAAGAACAACAGGTTATCGGCCCAGGGCAGCTGTAAAAGGGTTTTTTTATTGTTGGAAGCAAGGTCAGGAAAGCGACGGTGAAGTCGAGAAAGCAGTCCAAAACGTCAGAACCGGCACGGCAGACATAATCTACAAATCAGCGACATCGGAGCAGTCATCGCACAGCAAGTCAACGTTGAGCAACGTAAACGCAAGTCGCTTTAAGTCAGAAAATCGTCACGAAAGACTGTAAATTCATTTTATTTTAAAAATTGTCAGAATTCAGTCAAATCCTAAATTTTTTAAAAGTAAAATGGATACTGTAAAATCTCAGTTGGAGATGTTAAGTGACGATAGTCAGGGAAATGTCAATTTCATTTCATGGCGATTTAAACTAAATCTAGCACTTAAGATTAAAGACCTGTACGACATTGTGACAGGTGTGAAAGTCAGACCAACAGGTGATGTGTCAGAAGGAAACGTTTCAGCTTGGATAAAGAAAGATGTCGAAGCTCAAAAGTTGATAGGTTTAAATGTAAACAGTAAGATAGCGAACAAAATTGCCAATTGTAAAACTGCCAAAGACATGATAGACAAATTAGTTAGTTTATATGGCACAAAGACTGATGTAACTTTAGAAACGTCCCGAATCAAATTCTTTACTTTTGAGTATGATGAAAGCAAGTCATCAGTAGAGAATTGTATGGAGATTATGGACTTGGCTGAAGAAGTGTCAACTGAAAATGATCCTATGAGAGAAAGTTGGGTCATGACGAGGATCTTGAGTGTCTTACCGTCAAAACTGGCGCATTTCAGGACATCATGGAACAACGTGACGGGACCTACAAGAAACTTAGATACTCTCATCGAACGTCTGAGACTTGAGGACGAGCAACTTAAGGAACCGACGACAAACGCAGAGAGCAGCGCCAGCAACGCTCTCATGACAAGACGTGAGAAACAAGGACAGTCGTCAAGCAAGCAGGACAAGTCACAGTTCGCATGTTACAAATGTGGGAAGAAAGGTCATGTGATCAAAGAGTGCATGTCAAAAATATATTGAGTATTGCAAGAAGAAATACTCATGCAACAATTGTAAGCAGAAAGGTCACTTCGCAAAGGATTGTCCATTCCGAGAAGAAGGAAACAAGTCAGGAAATGGAAAACCATTAAAGAGGGCTTTTTTGACCACAGCATTCTCGACAGTGGACAACGACATTTCGCAGGACAGGGCAACTTCATGGTATCAAGACTGTGGAGCCAGCCAACACATGACGTCTCATCGAGAATGGTTTGTACAGCTTGCTGAGCTGGACGAGCCAATTCCAATTGTGATTGGAGATTCAACCAGGCTGGATGGCGTTGCAGTCGGAAACATTGAGATGGAGGCTTTTGATGGTCAAAAGTGGTATCCAGTGGTACTTGAAGATGTGATCTATGTACCAAATCTCAATTTTAATCTTTTCTCAGTAAGTCAGATGATAGACAAGGGACATGTACAGAAGGCAAATGGAAACGAGTCAACTTTCTACTGTCAGGACAGCAAGGAAATTGTGGCAATAGCAAGGCGCAAAGGAAATTTGTACAAAATGATGCTCAGGAGAGAAGAAGAGACAAGCTTGATGGTCCAGTCGATCAAAGTATGGCATGAAAGACTCGCCCATCAAAACGTGAAGTATGTGAGGGACATACTGAAAATAAAAGGGATCAAGTATGTTGATGACTGGAATAATTATGTGTGCACAGGGTGCTCATATGGCAAGCAACATCGATCTTCACACCCAAACAACCCCAAGACAGTCCAGCAGCCATTAGATCTTGTGCATGTCGACACCGGCGAGATGAACATCTCATCTCTAGGAGGAGCAAAGTATTGGCTCATGTTGAAAGATGATTTCACTCACTACCGAACCTGTTATTTCATGAAGACGAAAAGTGAAGCCCCAGCGAAGATTGAAAGCTACCTGAGATTTGTAGAAAATCAACTGGGAAGAAGAGTGAAGAGTCTGAGATCTGATAACGGCACGGAACTGAAAAATGCAAAAACAAAAGAGCTGATGGACAAGTTGGGAATTTTTCACACTTTTACGAATGTACATACGCCAGAGCAAAATGGAAGGGTGGAAAGAGAGATGAGAACGATTGTCGAGGCAGCCAGGGCAGAGATACAAGCAGATGGTTTGGACGAGAGACTATGGGCAGAGGCAATGAACCACGCAATCTTCACGATCAACCAGACAGGAACCAGCAACGAACCAGGAAAGAGTCCAGCAGAATTGTGGTTCGGAAGGAAAATGAAGATTGAGAAACTGCGACCTTTTGGATGTGAATGTTATGTGCTGACCCAAGCACAGAAGAGAGGCAAGATAAATAGAAAATCAGAAAAGGGAATTCTGGTTGGCTATGACATTGATTCGCCCTGCTACAGAATTTATATGAAAGAGAAAAGAGAGGTCGTCACTTCAGACAATGTAATCTTTGACGAGGAAAAGATACGACAGAGACAAGGCACTGAACTTGAGACATCGGCAACAGAGGACACACCTGAGAAACAAGAAGAAAGCAGCAGTGAGTCAGACGAAGAAGAGGACAACTGGACAACTGGAGAAAGCGCTGAGGAGACAAGTGACAACGATAATGGGACACAACCGCCAGAAGAAGAGCCAGGAAAGAAAATGTTGCGAGATCGTCGAACTTTACAACAACCACCGAGACTGAGAGACTGCGTACTTGACTCCAGACGTGGAGGAAAGAGCGCAAAAGTGGCCATGATTGGTGAAACGGAAGACATCCCGGTGAGCGAGGCACTCAAAGATGAGAAATGGAGACAGGCAATGCAGGAGGAGTACGACTCGCTAATGGAAATGAAAACTTGGGAACTGGTGGACTGTCCTGAAGGAGTGAAGCCAATCACTTGTCGGTGGGTACTTCGAGAGAAGGCAGACGGAAGATACAAGGCCAGACTCGTAGCAAGAGGTTTTGAACAAAAGGAAGGAGTGGACTACGCGGAAACATTCAGCCCAGTAGCCCGCCATGCATCAATTCGACTACTACTAAGTCATGCAGCTTCAGAGAAAATGAAGTTGGTATCGTTCGATGTGAAAACGGCATACTTGTATGGAAATCTGGAGCAAGTCATCTATATGAATCAGCCTGAAGGGTTTGACGATGGATCAAGGAAAGTTTGCAAGTTGGATAAGAGTCTTTACGGGCTCAAACAAGCTCCAAGGATGTGGAACGAGAGGGTCACCACACACTTTGAAAAGAAGATTGGCCTGATCAACACAGATGATGACCCGTGCATTTACTATAACAAGGACAAGAGCATTATGCTCTCACTCTTCGTGGATGATGGATTGATAGCTGGGAAGGTTGAAAAGGAAATATACAGACTCTTGAAGGAGATAAGCAAGGAGTTTCAGATCACATACAGCAAGAAAGCACAGGACAAGTTGACGTACTTGGGCATGGAAATCAAGATCGATAAAGATGGTATCTTTGTGAATCAGCCTCGTTACACGGAGAAGATCTTGAGGAAAATTAAACTCGAACAGTGTAACCCAGCATTCACACCTATTGAGCAAGGAATGATCACCAAGAAGACAGACTTCAAGAACGACGAGGCACTTCCGGCAAACAACAACTATCGCGAGGCGATAGGGAGCTTACTGTATTTAGCTACAATCACTCGGCCAGACATAAGCTTCGCCGTGAACTACCTGAGTCGATTCTGCAACAACCCCATGAAAAGCCATCAGGCGATGGTAAAACGTGTATTTCAGTACTTGAGAGGGACAGTGACAGCAGGAATCTACTTTGGAGGAGGCAAAGAACTTGTGGCATACACCGATTCAGATTTTGGAGGAGACTCTGAGACAGGACAGTCGACGAGTGGAGTTTTGGTGATGAGAGGAAGACCAGTGATCTGGTACTCACAGAAGCAGCGTTTGGTAGCGACTTCAACTGCAGAAGCCGAGTACCGAGCCGCGGTGTCCGTGATTGACGATGTGTGCTGGATCAAGAGAATTGCACTGGAACTTGGTATCCTGGAAAGTGATCAGCCGATCACTCTGAAAGTCGACAACATGTCAGCCATTCACATGTTACAGAATGCACACGAAGGAAAGACAACCAGAGGCAAGAAACACATTGAGATACCACGAAAGTACATTCAGCAACATGTTGGCAACACTGTGATATTGCAACACGTCGAGAGCAGCAAGCAGATTGCAGACATTCTCACAAAGCCACTCAACAGAAGAGTCTTTGAGACGCTCCGCTGTAAATTGATCAAGGAGGAGTGTTGAAATTTGATCAATTGACAGCTGACCTGAATCTAACCTTACTTCACACTTTACTTTTGTTTTATATAGAGTCAAAGTTGGTAATCATGTATTTATTTGTACTTTCATTTTTTTTGTAAGTAGGCAGGTGATAAACAACTTTTGTTAATTTTCATGAGACAGCGTAAAAAGCGAAATAGAAAGGCAAAAAGCAAAACGTGCTCCGAATTATAATTTTGTTTAATAAAACAAGGAGTGTCAGAAGATTCAAAAGGTATGTTAAGATTGTATTGTATAAAGTCATGAATAATTATATTTATTGAAAATTGTCAAATTAGATACTGATTCTTTTGTATGTTGACAGGTACCTTTTGTGAAACTCTGTTCAATAAACTGAACTTTGTCAACCTTGGACTCAATTTATTTGCAACAACAAACCCAAATCCACTGAAAAGAACAACATTTTCGTCTAACAATCAGCAGGATACTAACAGTCGCAAACACTCCGAATAACAGTAGTTTCCGTTTAGCAACCATTCTGCCAGACACAATCTCAGTAAACATTCAAGATTTGTAAAAGTCGCGCGTTTGCCGCCAAAATTCACATTTGTCAAAGAAAATCATAACCTCAAAAATCCTCTTACTGCGCAGGCTCTTTGTTTCAAATTGAAAGTGAAATCGCAGCAAAATTTGTTCTAGTATCATACGTGAATTAATACGACCAAAAAATTCTTACACTGAAACTGCGCGCGCATCCGCCGGTATCCAATTTAGAGAAATAAATTGTGAGTGATTGTTAGGTGTCATACGGCTCTTACAGCAACTTCATATGGATACTTTACTGAAATGTTATATTTTGCAATAAAGTAACAATAGTAACATAAAACCAAAGTTAATTTTGCTTCTCGTGTTTTATGGTTAAGTCAGGTCAGTTTCGTAAACGATATAAATATGGTCTATATTTTAAGAGAGAATTCCCTTACAGTTTTCTTTACTCGTTTACAAAATTGGCCTGACTTGACCGTAAAACACAAGAAGCAAAATTAGCTTTGGTTTTATATTAGTGTTGCAACAACAGCAAATCTAGACCAACTGGCAACACTTTAAAATTTAAACTACAAGAGTTTATTTTTTATTTCCTTTGCCTGCATGTAAATCTCTTTCAGAAGTGACAAAAACGTCGTTTAAATTGTTTAATCCCAAACAAACACAAAAATTTAAAACATAACTCCTTTTATATATTATTTATTCTCATATTACACCAAAAATGCTGTGTACAACTGGGCAAACACAAAACACGTGGATCGTGGACAAACGACAAATGCAAAATGGACCCGACCAAACGCCAATCCACGAATCCACCAATCACAAACACGACGACCTAGCGGCTAGCTCGTATTAGGTTGAGAACGTTACCGCGGCGTTTTTAAAAGCGATTTATTACATAAATTAGTTTACAGCAACCGATAAATTGTAATTGCAAAAGTATTTGCGCAGGAAGGGGCTGAGACTAAGCATAGAGAAGTCTAAAATCATGAGGTTCAGAAGTGGAGGAGGCCGATCTAAGACGGAAAGCTGGATGTGGGAAGGAGAAGAGATAGAGGAGGTGAAAGAATTTAAATATTTGGGTTACCGGTTTCGAAGAAATAACGGAGAGGAGGCACACATAAGGGAAACAGCAAAGAAAGCAACTAAAGCAATGGCACAAATATGGAGCATTGGGGAAAGAAGTTTCGGGCACAACTTCGCGAGAAGAACAATGATGTTTAACAGCCTAATCAAACCCATGATACTGTATGGAGCAGAGATATGGGGGTGGAGAGAACAGATAAAACTGGAAAGTGTACAAGAGAGATATATGAGGTGGGTGTTGGGGCTGGAAGGACAGACACTAGGTTATATTGTGCTGGAGGAGACTAAGAGGGAAAAGTTGAGGATAGAAGCAGGAAAAAGGGCAATAAAATATGAGGAAAAATGCTGGAAAGAAATGAAAAGAAACAGCGGGTCTAAGTGGGAGGCGAAAAGGAGGAAATATTGCGAAAGAAATGGATATGCATCGGAGGAGGTAGAGAGGAGGAGAGACGAGCTAGGACCTATGGCGGCGGAGATGGCCAGCAGGGATAAAGACCTGCAAACACAATAACAGAGAGGAAAATTGGAGAAAGCAAGGTACAACCTAAAATATAAGGAGATAAGGACACAGGAGTTGCCAAGGTATTTGAGGGAAGACTGAGAGAATAACAGACAAAAAATGATAGCGAGATTTAGATGTGGAAACGAGGAAAACGCGAGAAGATACTGGATGAGGGAGGAAGAGAAGAAGTGCAGAATGTGCGGAGAGGAAGAGGAAACCCTTGAACACATACAGCGAAAATGCATATACACGAGGGGAGAAATGGGAGGAAGAACGAGGATGGAAGAGGTGTGAAATGGATGAGAAAGGTGAAGTGAGCAAGAGAAGAAAGAGAAATTGAGATAATGAATGAATGAATGAAGATAATGAAATGAATTGTAAATTATTTTAAGATCAGGTTCTTTGTAAGCCAAAGGCAACAAATAAATTATATATATATATATATATACATTAGCTCTACGAGCCTAGAAGGCCCAAGGCTTTATTGACTATTTCCTTCCATTTTTTCTTATTCAATGTTTTCTTTTTCCAGTCAGTAATTCTCATCTTTCTTAAATCTTCTTCCACTTCACTCTTCCATCTCTCTCTCGGTCTCCCCCTTCTTTTCCTTCCTCCAATGCCCCACGTCAGCAGCCTCTTCGGAAGTCTCTCCTCTGGCATCCTCATTATGTGCCCTAACCATCTTACTCTCTGTGATTTTATTATTCCCTTTATACTCGTCTCGTTATACAGTTCCCTAAGATTCTGGTTCGTTCTTCTCTCCCACAGGTCGTTGTTTTTCTTGCCACCAAAGATTCTTCGAAGGACTTTTCGCTCCCACACTTCCAATTTCATTATTTCTGTCTGTCTCAGGGTCCAAACCTCACTAGCAAACACCACGATTGGTCGAATCACTGTCTTGTACACACGTATCTTTAGATTCCTTGATGTAGCTTTGTTCTTAAAGAGACGGCTGAGTGCATTGAGGCTCTTGTTTCCTGCCATAATTCTTGTTTGTATTTCCTCACTACTTCCCGGTGTCCTTGTTATAATTACGCCCAAGTACTTGAATCTATCCACCTCTTCAAAATTGTACTTTCTTCCCTGGTTGCTCATTATTGTTATGTGTTTTCCCTCTTTGAAAATGCCATCTGACCAATTCATAAACCTAGTTTTCTCTTCATTCACTTCAAGTCCTAATCTCCTCGCTGATTTTTCCAATCTCTTGAATACCTCTTGCAGCTCGTACTTACTTCTTGTTAGTATGGCAATATCGTCCGCATACGCCAGGCACTGGTGCCTATTGTAGTATAGTGATCCTGTTCTATTAATATTTGCATCTCTTAGGGTTTTTTCTAGTGCATAATTAAACAGAATCGATGAAAGCGGATCCCCCTGTCTCAGTCCCACTCTAACCTCAAACTTGTCTGATACTTTTCCTTTCACTCTCACTCGATCTTCCGTTTGATTCAATGTCATTCTTATCATATTTACTAGCTTCTTGTTGACTCCTAGTTCTAAAAGTGCTTTATACAATTCAGTTCTTATAATCTTATCGTAGGCTTGCTTAAAATCTATAAATAGTATGTTGGTCTCTATTTGGTGTTCGTAACTTTCTGCTTGAATTTCTTTTAATATATATATTTGGTCAACAACTCCCCTGCCAGCTCTAAAACCGCATTGGTATTCACCCACTATCTCATCCATCTTGGTCACTAATTTCTTTTTTATAGTTGTTGATAATATTTTATAGGCTACGTTGAGAAGAGCTATACCCCTATAGTTTTCACATTCCATTTTATTACCTTTCTTGTAAATTGGGCATAATATTGCCTCAACCCATTCTTGCGGCATGCTCTCCTTTATCCATATCTGCTCCATCAATCTGTGTATCTTTTGTGCCAGTTCCTTACCTCCATATTTGAACATTTCTGCTGTAATTTCATCACTTCCAGGGCTTTTGTTTCGTTTCAAATTCCTGATGATTTCCTCCACTTCTCGGACATTAGGCGGTTCTTCTTCATACACATCTAGCTGCTCTTCCTTCTCCATTTCATAAGTTTCCACTTCCACGCCATCCTCATTAAGTAGCTCATCGAAATATTCCCTCCACCTCTCCAATACTTCCTCGTCGTCCGCAATCAGCTCACCCTTCTTATTCTTGTAATATATTGGGTTTGGACGATATCCCTGTCTTTCTTTCCTTACTCCACTATACAATGCTCTAACCTCGTTATTCTTAAAGTTTTCTTCAACTGCATTTAATATTTCTTCATTGTATTTTCTCTTCTTTCTCCTTAAAAAGGTCTTACAGTACTTTTTATGTTCTACATACTTTGCTTTTGCTTCTTCAGTTTCGTCTATAATCATTTGTAACCGTGTCTTATTTCTTTTTTCTACTTCTTCTTTACATTCATCGTCAAACCATGTCTTTTTTGCATTTTTTGGTTTTTCACTAAATTTTTTCGCACACTCCTTCATTTCCTTCTTGAGTAATTCCCATAACTTGTCTATATTATTCGTTTCTTCCATATTACTAATTTTCTCGATTAATATATGTCGATACTCTAATCTTTCTTCCTCTTTTTCCAGTCTTATCGTCTGTCTATCTCTTTTCTGCATTATTCTTTTATTCTTTTGCACAGGTATATTCAGGTGAACTTTTATCCCTATCATAAAATGATCAGAGTTCATATTTGGGCCTCTATAGCTTCTAACATTCTTAATGCTTCTTGCTTCCTCCCTTTCTATGAGCACATGGTCTATCTGATTGGTATACCGGCCATCTGGAGATCTCCACGTACCCTTGTGAATATTCTTCCTCTCAAAATATGTGCTCACAATTACTAACCCATTTCCCTTTGCGAAGTCTATCAACATTTTACCATTTTCTGTACTCACTGCGTGTTTGCTGTGTTTTCCTATTGTAGGCACATATATCTTCTCCCTTCCCACCTTTGAATTCATATCGCCAAGAACTATTTTCATATCATATTTAGGGATACTGTTGTATTCTTTCTCCACTGTGCTATAGAATTCTTCTTTTTCTTCCATACTTTTCTCTTCAGTTGGTGCGTGAATATTCAGCAAACTTATCTTTTGATACTTTCCTCTCAGGCGCAGAAAACACATCCTATCGGTTATCGGTCTGAACTCAACTACTCTATGCTTTAGCCTTTTTTTAATTATAAATCCCGTTCCCAGCAACCGGTTCTTTCCCCCGCTATTAAAGAATACATAATCTTTCAATTCTATTACATCATTCCCAAGTTTTTTCGTTTCCTGAACTGCTACGATATCAAATTTGAACTTTAAACACTCATTATTTAGCTGCTTCAATGCTCCATCTTCATTTAACCCTCGTACGTTCCAAGTCCCCATTAAAATATTCTCCTGCATTTCACCCCTTTTACCCTTTTCCATTTTATTTCCATTATTTCCCGTTTTCCCGTCCTTTTTCTTTGCCATGTCCGTCATACCAATCAATCTTGGAAGATCCATCAGTTTTTTGTTCCATCTGCCATAGCTGTAGGTCCGTTTTCAGCATCTATCCAATTTTCGTCGGTTTCATTCCATTTCCAGACTTTCCCATTCAATGTTAACTTTTTATATCCAACTTTCACTATTTTGCCTGACTTTCTTTCTTCTTCGTCCCTCTTTCTGATCATTCTCTGTATTTCCCTTTCTTTTACTGTTAAGTCACTATCTATATATACCCTATGGCTGCTTTTTACATCTCTCAGCTTACTCTTGGTTTTCAGCACTTCTGTTCTATCCTGCATAATCTGCAGTTTCACAACACATCGTTCTTCTCCTATTTTATAAGCTTCTTCTAGTCTAGCATCAATGTTTAATTGTCTGTTAAAAAATTCTTCCATGGCATTTTTTAGCTCTATCCCCTGCATGTTCTTAATAGGGAGTCCTGTTATTACTAGGTTTTTAATTCTCTTTTCTCTGTCCATGCGTTCGAATTTGCGTTCCATTAATTCAACCTTTTCCAATTTCTTGTTCATAACAGCATTTTCTTTCACTAGTTTTTGCACCTGAATGCAGTACTCTTGTTGCTCTCTCCTTAGTTCTTTGACTTCTTGCTTTATCTCTAGTATTTGTTCTTGACTTTCTTTCTGATCTTGTCGGATTCCCATTATTTCTGACATCATTGTTTCCATTAAATGTTTCAGTTCCTTGTTTTCGTTCCCACTTTCCTTTCTCTTTAATTTGTCAGGTGTTCTCATAGTTTTCTTGCATCTGCTAAATCCTTCTCCTTGATCTTCCGCTTTTCTTTTCTGATCCTCCGTTGAAGATTCATCAGTGTCCGTTGCTGTACGCATTTTCCCCTCGTCAAACATTTTTTTTAGCAGTTCGCCCCGATATGTCGCCGTCCAGGAGATACCGCGCGACACAAAGTCGTGGAGTGGGTTGCCTACACCGCCTGCTACAGATTTTTCCCGTTTTACACTTAGGTGAATATTGGGTTGCCTAGCTTTGCCCGCACAAGAGAGCCGCTTCCCGGATCAACTCCTCGAAGGTCACGGTCTCTATAAACACTATCGGTACTCACATGCGAATTTGACCTTAAGTAACGACGCCCTGATCTGTTTCTTCCGTCTTTTCTGGCTTTCGAACAATCTTTCTTCCGTTTTTCGTATTTTGTATGTGTTCCTAATTACTCGATCTGAAATCTCACCAAAGCTTGCGAAATTAAAGCTCGAAACGATCCAATTTTTGAATTAAATTTCGGAGCCACAAATCTCGCTTGTTTACTACACAACAACAGTCGGGATCTATCTATAAATTGTAACATTGCCGATTTATAAAACAGCAAGTTTTATATAAAACTTAAAATACAACATTGCCGCAAAACAATATTACAAAGACTAATATTATTATTTTAAATGTTGATGCAAGTTTATAAATACAAGTTTCTTGTAACGTATGCAAATAATTTTCATTCAACATTACAAAATGTACATTACTTTTGAAAAGTTACTTAAAACTTTCTAGTAATTTTAACGATGAAACATTTCAAGAGTAACGTTGGTGTTAAATTGATGAATCGAATATTTGCAATTTTACAAAAGAAATCCCCAAGTAATATTGCAGCAATGATTTGTAATGTTACATGTTTAGTGGGGCGCAAGAACATGTTTGGGATACACTGGGGAGCTGCACTAGACGCCGTGTAGTTATATCAACCATAAGAAACGAACTTGTTGTGGCACTTCAAGAAGAATGGTAGGATATTCCACAAAATTATATTTTTTGTGAACTCATGCCCCGCCACATGCAAGCAAACAGTTAGGTATAACCGAGATATGCACTATTAATTTAAATTTAGTAAATTTATTATACGAAAATTAATTTTCTTAATTCTACGTGCTCATTAAGTTCAAATTTAATAATTTTTGATAAACATTATTTATAAGTCCCGCATGCTGCCATTTACTATACGTTAATAGTGTATTCTATCGTAAAACACAATACACAAAAAGGGTAGGTAAGTATTCAAATAATTAATTAAAAGTTAAAAACTTATTGGTGGTCCATTTATTTTGCACCTGAGCGTGCGTATTTAGAAAATAAGCTTTTTATTGACAATATCACCAATGGTATTGTATAAATGTTTACGTTGTTTGAATTTTGTACCTCTACCCGAGCCTCTATCTTACCTGTAACAAGGAGGCATATTGCTTTTAGTATAAAATCTATTTGTTTCCCGAAACTTGCGCGTAGTACCGAACATAATAGCATCATAACATGTGAAAAGAATTTCCATCCAGTCTAAACGGTGCCGGTGGTATTTCATTTATTGTAGATATACCTGAGTTCAAGGTTTCTTTAGAGATACCCGGGTCTGCCTTTCAAACAAACGTCCACGACAGAAAATCAATACCAGCTTAGTTGCTTACCTGTGTTTGCATTGAGCCAACCTCATTCCTGGTCAACAGATGTAATTCGCGACACAGTATCGAAATGATTTTTGCAGCATAATACGTTTTATAATTTTTTATTTTAGCTTGATTTTTTAAAGTCATACATAATGTGCAGCAATAGGTACTGATATAAATTACATTGTAAAGACCTTGAAATATGAAACTGGGATTTTTTGATTTTTATAGAGAAAAGCAGTTAAATGCGACAAAAATTTGTTTCATCTCATGCAACTAATTAATTGTGTCTAACCAACGACATTCTATAGCGCGAGGTTGTAATGAAATTTTCCAGCGATATACTATTTTGTTCACTATCATTAATTAGTTTTAATAAACAATAAAGGAATAAATAATTCATTTTATTTTTCATATACCTACTTACCTATTGCATTTTCGATAATTCTTGGCAGGCTGTGAAATTGACATTTATATTTTTATTAATTATTAAACTGACAAGCATCGTTTTTGACAGTAAAATAACTGAATATGAAAGAGTATTTCTGATGGTAAAATATGCCTCGTAGTCAGTTGGAGTTGCGTTGCTGCCGTTTGACATTTGCTGCAATTTTTAAATTATGTTTAAAGCTGACCGCACACGATCAATATTATTGACAATAATATTGATCGTGTGCGGTCAGCTTAGAGGAAAGAAGATATTGTAGAATTGCAGATACATTTCCCGGTACGACGCGCGCCACCTATTGCCGATTGTCAATTGTCAATTTTTAAATTTTGTCGAAGAAAATATTGAAGAATTGCAGAAACCTACTGTACCTATGTTAATTGTACTATGCCTATAACCTTCGCGCAAGTGCGAGCAATAAGTTTACTAAGTTTTATCGCAATGGGATGAACGGTATGGCAGCGCATACAATACGAACAAACAAATATTGATTCTTTATATTATAGAGCGGTACCCGGCACGCGTTGCTGCGCCAAAGAAAGAAGCACAATGGCAAATATTTATATTTATTTATTTTATTTATTTATTTATTTATTTATGTATTTATTTGTTTATTTATTTATTTTATTTATTTATTTATTTATTTTATGCATATGGCCCTAACATGTGTTCATAGTACGCGTGTGACACAATCCGACTCCTAATTTCTACATTTTTCAATTTCTACACTAGAAACCTGAATATTTCCGTAATAAAAAGTAGTCTGGATTAATCTCTGAAAAGTCCTTTACCTGATAATGAAAGTCTCATCAAATTCGGTTCAGCCATTTCCGAGATTAGCCCGGACAAACAAACAGACAGACAAATAAAAAACTTGTGTGTGTCAGCTCCGACGCACGACTGGAGTTTACTCCTTACGAACGATTATTTTAACTTCAATCACTTGATAATAGGGTACACGCGAATGTCAGTTTTATACCCAAATGTGTATTTATTAGATGGTTTATGTTCGAAAATGTCCAACTACTTCAAAATAAAAATTGCTTATAAATTCAGTAATTGAGTGACAATCTGCTAAACGTCGATCCCACTGACAATGAAATAAATACTTTTCCTGGTGTTCGAATAGGAGTTGATTCACATTTCGGTACTAAGCAATATTTGGAGTATTTAATATTAGGTTTTTCCGTTTTAAATCAAAAGATTCAACAAATTTAGGAACGAACAAACACTGCAAATGCTGACTTTACAACGTCAACTGTCATATTTACTCTATGCCACTCTATTTTCACTATTTCCATGCTCTATGCAGTCAGACATAAACAGCCGTATCCATAGATACGTACTTACATAATTTCAATGTGACAGATAACGTAACGCTTGATTTTACTCCTCATAAACTTTCCGTACCGCGGGTTATAACTGAAAATCGATTCTTAAGGAGTAAACTCCAAAAATTGAAAAATGTGATTTTATGTTTTGGTAACGTGCGAAGAATCATATGAGCTTAGAAAAAGCATTTATTTCGAAATCACAGAAAGACACTTTTATTTATATGTATAGATGTATAGATTAAACTGACAAGCATCGTTATTTGACAGTAAAGGAACTGAATATGAAAGAGTATTTCTGATGGTAAAATATGCCTCTTAGTCAGTTGGAGTAAGTACACAATACGCTCAAGCAGAACTTCCGGAGACCGCAGAAACAAGGGTAGGAAATTTTATTGCAAGTTTATTACATACTTAAGTATAAAATCAAATAGGCACTGAATTTTCCACCTGGGTAGGAAAATTTTCCAACCCGGTCGGGAAGTAGAAGTTAGGAATAACCTACATGCAAACTTTTTAAAAGTTGGCAATTGACTTATTATTATTACTAACCGATTGTGAATAAAAGTATCTTTCAGTTTACTTCAAATTCAGTTTCTTCCTTATATTCATTAGTCTATCGCGTTTGTTTGTAAAACGGTTTTGTGCAATTTGTTTAGCCTAATAATTTATGATTAATTCTCAATAATCTAACAGGAATGATGTCTACTAATTTGCAACTCATGATTTATGAATCTTATTATAACTCTCTGAGGATGTATATAGTTGCTAGTGGAAGCGAATTACCGAGTATGAAGCGGGTAGGAACTATGTATGTTGTATAATCTTATCAACCCAGAATCTAGAGTGATAATAACAGTTTGCCTCAAGAGATATTATTTTTGTTCGAACGACTGGGTCGCATGTTGAACAACAGCAGACGTGCTAAGCAATTCGGGCCGCGTTCCACTTTTTTCAAAAAAATGTGGATGTAAACAGCAGACGAGGTAGAGCTTGGATGTCTGCTGTAACTTTAGCACGAACAATTTTTTGAAGATAGACACACACATATTTTTATACCGAATGACTGCGACAACATCTTCTGAATTGTCGTAAACCAGACAGGTTTTGTGTTAAAATAATAAAATGGAAGAACACAATAAAAATATTCGCCGCGAAAGTCGATCCCGATCCCAGCGGATTACTAGCCCGACGTACTATATATTCAACCAAAGAAAATGAAAGCCACTTTAGTCAGAATGTATTTGTACACACACATGTTTAGGATGCTTGCCATAATTCACAAAATCAGCCAGCACGTTCATTGTTACTAAATATGCGATCGGTTCAAAATATACATACATCATGATGACGAAATAGTTTTAATGCCCACATAACTTTGTGATTGACCATTTGTGATCTGTGCGGACTGCTCCACAAAAAATAAGGATATTGTGTTTTAACCATTACTCTTATTAAAAAGTGCAATTCAGTGGCGGCTCCTGACTTTAGAACTTGGCAGTTCTCTGGAATGAAATCACCGCTATTTTTTTTGCTCACGACAGTACGTGCATACATCAACGCGCATACAACAGCGTGCACTAAACTTTGCCTACAGACACACGAACTTAATTCCCAGTTTTCGCGTAGCTGCTGCTGTGTTCATAGAAGAAGATGATTTGACTATAGCAGCATTGGCGTGCGCTTATGCACTCGAAAAGGAAACAAGAAAAGAAAAATCGTCGCCTCTGTACATTTCAATAAATTGCTGCAGGAATCCATGGGACATTGATCTACAGTCAGACATCCTTATAACAACCCTTATATTCTGCAATCAATAGCATAAACGGGTTTATTCTTAGCTTAAATTAAAGCTTCGGCTACGCTAAATGAGAGAGCACATTTAACTTACCGACGCTACTGATAAACCAACGCACACACTACGTGTATTCGCCTCCACCACGTTGAAACTTGCACGCGCGTTCATGGGTGTGCGTGCAAAATTTCTGGCAAAAACAGAAACATCCTCGCGGCGTTCTTCATGATTGTGCATTCAAAAACGTAAACGTGACGTTATTTTGCCTACACACGGACATTGATGTGTGCACATTGGTGAATGCACAAATGCACATGCATATCTTAAGACATGGACGTCCGTCTGTAGGGGCCTTTTGGAAGATGTTCATGGAAGAGGATGATTTGGCTATAGCGACAGTGGCGTGCGCTTATGTATTCGAAAAGGAAACTAAAAAAAATAAAAATTGTCGCCGCATGTGGCCTAAAAGGTGGCGTCTAAAACGGCAAACAGTTTCCCACATTAACCTTACACTCTGCAATCAACAGCATAGACGGGTTTATTCTTAGCTTAAATTAAAGCTTCGGCTACGCTAAAAATGAGAGAGCACATTTAACTTACCGACGCTACTGATAAACCAACGCACACACTACGTGTATTCGCCTCCACCACGTTGAAATTTGCACGCGCATTCATGGGTGTGCGTGCAAAATTTTTGGCGAAAACAGAAACATCCTCGCGGCGTTCTTCATGATTGTGCATTCAAAAACGTAAACGTGACGTTATTTTGCCTACACACGAACATTGATGCGTGCACATTGGTGAATGCACATGCATGTCTTAAGACAAGTACGTCCGTCTGTAGGGGCCTTTTGGAAGATGTTCATGGAAGAGGATGATTTGGCTATAGCGACAGTGGCGTGCGCTTATGTATTCGAAAAGGAAACTAAAAAAAAAGAAAAATTGTCGCCGCATGTGGTCTAAAAGGTGGCGTCTAAAACGGCAAACAGTTTCCCACATTAACCTTACACTCTGCAATCAACAGCATACACGGGTTTATTCTTAGCTTAAATTAAAGCTTCGGCTACGCTAAATGAGAGAGCACAATTAACTTACCGACGCTACTGATAAACGCACACACTACGTGTATTCGCCTCCACACGTTGAAACTTGCAAGCGCATTCATGGATGTGCGTGCAAAATTTCTGGCGAAAACAGAAACATAATCGCGGCGTTCTTCGTGATTGTTCATTCTAAAGGGTGACGTTATTTTGTCTACACACTGACGTTGATGCGTGCACGTTGATGAATGCACATGCATGTCTTAAGACATGTACGTCCGTCTGTAGGGGACTAAACAGACGACGCGGGATGCTTAGAGCGCGTACTATTCAATATCTCGCATAATAATTAATATAATATTGCGGCAGCTAAACGTTGGAGATTCAAAAAGTTTTAAACTTATTAATTTATAATTATAAGGTTTGAACCTTATCAAAAAGGTTAAAAACATATTTTTGTAGGCAGTGCGCGCGCACGAGCGCACTTATTGAGGGGCCGCCACTGGTGCAATTTCAAGTTTTGGCGGGGTTTTAGTATTTACTTACAATGTACTGAAATTAACTAGAAGTCAACACCATTTTTCAAAATTTATATTGATTAGATTGCAAAATTATCGAAAGAATAAGTAGGTAATGAAAATTAAATAGGTACCCAACTCGAAAAAGACAGGAAAAGCTGCAACCATGATTGCCTGTAAAATTTATATGCATGATTTAACTTATGGATCTTTTAGTTGTAACAAACTACCTATGCAGGGAAGTATTTTATACACCCGGTCATGTAAAATTTGCAAGAAACGCAAAATACGTAAAAAGTAGGTATTATGAAGTGAAGCTATTTTATTTATGTTGTGTTACGCTCAAACATCGAAAACGTTCAGTGCGAGCGAAATAAAACAGCAACTACGAAATCAACGAGAAAATCAAATGACTGAAAGTCTGTCTCTCTGGAGTGATACCATGTCTGACGATAACTTGAGAGAATTTCGTTCAAAAGATTAAAACTTACTTACTCGCCATAACAAATTTAGCTGGGATGCAAGCAGACAACTAAAACGACCACAAGTCGAAAAATTATCTGAGTTCGATGTATGGTTGTTAAGCACCGTCCACAACGCATAGTAAGTATATAGCGCTGCTTTTTCGCCTCGTTTTTCGCTCAATGAGCGTTCTCGATGTTTGAGCGCAACATATAAAAATTAAACGAAGGTTAACTTGATACGTTCTGGTTGTTAAATTTAGCTGAAAAATCTCCGTAAATAATATTAAAATATTATTTTATTATCTTGGCTGTGTCCTCTTGACATTGCTTTTACGTTTTCTTGTTGAAGAAACTGAAGTATCAAATATTTCTCCTCCTTAACCGCGTTGTTTTCAACTTCATTTTCTGCATTATTATTGACAACAATTGGGGTCTCACTCCGATATTCATCATGATTATCACTCTACGTAAGTACATAGTTCAAGTATAACATTGAAGTATAACATTGAAGAAAAGCTGACGATTATTTAAATCGTTTATGTAATTTAACTATTTATCCTATTTGGCTGCAGAGGGAGTGGAAATAGAACTAAAACAAAAATACAAATAGGAAACGAGAAGATTTCTGCTATTTAGGTAGTCAAATAACTCGCGATGGCAAGAACAACTAGGTATAGAACTAAGAATAGCGTCGGGCCGAGTTGCGTTTAACAAAAAGAAACAATTGTTATGCTCGGGAACGGTTAATGTAGATACTCGGAAGAGACTCTTAAAGACGTATGGATAGAGTACGGCATTATACGGGTGCGAAACTTGGACAATAGGAGAAGCGGATCGAAAAAGAGTGCTACAGATGTATGATGAAGATACCGTGGATAGATAAGGTTAGCAATAGGGAGGTATTAGAAAAAGTTTGGGAAATGCGAAAGGTATGGAAGGCAATAAAGAATAGGAGAGATAGGATGGTAGGACACCTTCTAAAGTAACATTTACATCCAATTCGATATCGGCACAATTCGAAATCCGATTGCGAAATGGATATTTGACATACGCATTTATGTATTTGCCTTTACAACAGCACTTTGAATTCAGCACGGTTCATGTCAAAATTCGAATTCGAATTGCGTGTTTGCAAATCGCAAACTTCCAATTTGAATCGCGACAAAAATATCGAAGTGACAGCTGTCAGTTATAAAATATGTCAGATATAATGTAATTTTCTCCATTATATAGTCAGAAAAGCGGTGAAATAGTAGTTTACGTAACGAGCATGGAAAGTGACAAATTTCATACGAGCGTGAAATTTTATGCACGAGGCGTAGCCGAGTGCAGAAAATCACGCGAGTTTATAGGAAATACACTTTCCATCGGGTTATGTACACTATTTTTCCTACGACCCCTTAAGAAGACAAATTTATTCATAAAACAGTAACTTTATTTAAGGATTTATTGTCGATATTAACCGATGTCAAAATTTCCAAGTAGGTAGCCTACTAACTTACTGTGAGCATAATATTTTAATAATTCCTACCAGCTAATGAATGACACTTTGATTTGTTCTCTTGTCTGCCAATTCATAATATGACCAGTAGGTACCTATATAAAATATTTACGTCTTCCACGGAGTAGCCATTAAAATGTTCAACTGCCGCACCTTTCAAGAGATTTTTCTGATAAAAAAATATTAGATTTAAAAAGAGACGCGACAGGATATTTATTCAGTAAACGTCAAAGTCTCAGAGCTGACTACAAAATATGAATGAACTGTGCGATTTTCAAAAATTACAGCACAGTTTTGAGTTTAGCGTACGGGTAACGCAATTGTCAAGTTTCCGGCCTACTATTCTGTATGCAACGTGCCGCTTTCCTAGGGGGTCGTAGGAAAAGTAATTAATAGACGAGGTTTGTATGCTGTTATATCCTTTAACTTTCAATTTTAGCTGAAAGCAATGGTTTTGTCAGATAATACAACCGGCGAAATCACATTTAGAATTTTCAATGTAAATGACACCCAATTTGACTACAAAGTTTCTAGCACAATTGGTAATCCGATTTCGAAGTGTGCTAATATCGAATTGGATGTAAATGTAGTTTAAGACACGAAGGAATAGTTCGCGACATAGAATCAGAGATAGGAATAAAAAGAGTTAGGGGTAGGCCCAGATTAGACTACTGCTCTCAAATAGTTAGGGATGTAGGATGTTCTACTTTTAGGGAAATGTGTAGGTTAGGTCAGGGTAGTCTTCGGACTAAGAACCTTATGATGAAGTAGTTTGCGAATTCGGTGACCCTCGCATTTTTTGGTCGAAACTCTCCAAAATCGATCGCGAAACGGTCACCAACATCTTCTGTATTCAAAAATGGTAAACCAAAGCAGTAACTTAAGTACTTACCAATTTCTGAATTTTTGGCCTTGCATGCAGCTGCTAAGCCAAGAGCGTGTAATTTCCGCCACTTTTAAAAGTAAGAATATTAATTAAAATCTACACCCAATTAGTTCTGCATTCATTCAGGTTTCGGAAACACTTTAATGAATTGCTTCTTCAAAATTAGTCGCGACTTTTGTGAGGCGTAGTAATTCTCTTCCTAATTTTCGTATTTCTTGGACGACATAGTTCAGTGCCAGTTTGTACGTCAATTTGCGCTTGTTGGGCAACAAAAACAAAACTAACGATATATAATGGTCATTCTTCAATCCATGAATTTAGAACACTTGCAAAAATAATTTTGCAGAGCAGTCAAAATTTCCATCAACATATAGAGCTTAAATTGAAGAGGAACTCCAGGTTTGACTTGCAAGAAAACATTATAATATTATTCTCATGCTGACGATTCCCAGCGTCTTCTTCACGCTCCAGATCCCGTTCTGTTTTACAGAACCAAGGCTCAGTCTGTTGGTACCACTGCAAATTCGGTACCAACGCCAAGAAGTGTCAACCCCCGTGCATTTTCAATCACTTGGGAAACTACCAGGCCGGTCACTCGTAATGGCAACCAGTGTCATGGTCAAGAAGACGTCCAGCCGTCTTTTCGTCTCCAACAGGGAAACTCTAACACAGTTTTTAGTTGATACTGGATCAGAACTCTGTGCTTATTCGCGAAGTAACGTTCGATTCTCCCGCAATAAGAGGAGCTATCTTCTCCAAGCGGCAAATGGTACACCCATTCATACATATGGTTTTGTCACTCGATCTCAATTTAGGATTCTGAAGATTCTTTCCTTGGAGATTCGTCATCGCTGACGTATCCAAACCAATCATCGGAGCTGATTTTCTCAATCGTTGTAAAACCTCGTGGTTGACATAAAAATCAACGCCTCCTAGATCCTATCATCCGCATTTCTTCACGCGCATAAAAATAAATGACAAGACAGTCGCACTTGTATTCGAACCATTTCTGGATCCTCTCCTCAGCATCAGCTCCCGCAGAAATTTCCAGAAATCACCAGACCTATGGGACTTACTTACAAATCCAATCTATCAATCCTGTACTACATCCGCACAACTCCGGGGTAGACTGTATACAGTATACCTCGCAAGCTACCTTTCGACAAATGAGAACTGCAAGAAAATAATTCGAAACGATGATACACCTGGGAATTGCCCGATCCTCAGAAAGCAGCTGGTCATCTCCACTACATATGGTACTCAAACATGGGGACGAGGGTGGAGATCCTGTGGTGACTATCGAGCTTCAAGTGTCCGAATTATCTCGACTACCCAGTCCCCCACATCCAAGACTTCGCTAAAACTCTTCAAGGAAAAACACATTTTTCCACCATCGATCTGGTCCGAGCATACAACTAGATTCCCGTAGCTGAAGAAAATATACCTAAAACAGCGATAACCAACCCTTTCGGCCTCTTCAAATTCCATACATGCCATTCGGTCTTCGTAACATTGGCCAAACTTTTCAACGAAGTTCTCAGAGGATCAGATTTCTGCTACGCATATATAGATGATATCGTAGTAGCATCGTCCACAGCGGAAGAGCGCATCGCGCATCCCTCACAAATTTTACAGCGTCCCAAACAGTATAATAAACTAATAAATTCTAAGAAGTGTATTTTTAGTTCCAAGCCCGTCACATTCTTGGGCTACCAAGTGTACGAAGCTGGGACATGACCACTTCCAGCAAAGGTAGAAGCTATTCGCACCCTCGCACTCAAACAGTGAAATAACTCGGGAAATTTCTGGGAATGATAAACTTCTAACTTTGTTTTACTCCCAATGCCGCAACGCTCCAAGCTCCCCTGAACGACCACGTACACGGCAACGCCAAAGGCAAGACACAACTCGTCTGGGACTTTGCCTTGGCATCCGCTTTCCACGCCTGCGAAGAGAGTTTAGCCAGTGCGACACTCCTCGAACACCCGAACACCCAAGAAACGCTCGCAATCATCATCTACGCCTCCGACACTGGCGTCGCCCTGCAACAGCAAATTCACGAAGCATTCTTTTCCAAAAACGTTACCTGTTCAGAAGAGATGCGCCGTATACGTTAGAGAATTATTCGTTATCTATCGAGCCATCCAGCATTTCCGACATATGATCGAAGGTCGTGATGTCACTATTTTCACAGATCATAAACCCATCACCTTAGGTTTCCGTCAAAAACCCGAAAAATGCCCTCCCCGACAATTTCGATATTTAGATTTCATTTCACAATTCTCTACTGACATCCGACACATCTTCCGGAAAGCCAACCTTGTAGCAGGTGCACTCTCTCGCATTGAAGAGACAACTGCACCTATATATTTCCAAACATTGGCCGACTCACAGATTAATGACTCCGAGATCCAAAAATTTCTTTGTAACGATTCTGTACTACGACTCAAAGAAGTACACATACCCTCATCTGACACTCCAATTTACTGCGACACATCCACGTCCAGCATCCGTCCGTTTGGCACCAACACCTTCATAAGACAAATATTCGATGCTATTGACGCACTTTTACACCCCGGCATCAAAGCGCCTGGCCGTTCATTAAATCCGATTGCAGAAAATGGACCCAAGCATGCTTACGATGTCCGAGATCGAAGATACATCCCCACATCTCCAGCCCGCTCGCAACTTTCCTCGTCACATCTGCAAGATTCGAACACGTCTACATCGACTTAGGAGGACCGCTGTAAACGATATTGCTTAACCTGCATTGACAGATTTTCTGGATGGCCAGAAGCTTTTCTGACCGACAATATCGACGCAGAAACAATAGCTAAAACTTTCTACGAGCGATGAATAACACTATTTGAAACACCCATCCGTGTAACTACAGATCAAGGCCGACAATTCGAGTTACACCTTTTCAAACACCTTGGTTATTTAACAGGCACGATCAGCCTCAAAACTACGTCATACCACCCTCAAGCAAATGGTATGATAGAACGCTTCCACGGGCAACTCAAAGATGCCATCAAATGCTATGAAACCGACCGGGACACAATTTTACCTACCGTCTTAATGGAAATACGAGAAGTCTGGCGAGATGATTTAAAGTCAACCACAGCAGAAGTTCTTTACGGAGAACCCCTCCGACTACCGCGTGAATTCATCACATAGCAACAGTTCCTGCCAACCAGCGACCCCGCCGAATTCATAAAGAACTCCAGAAGCCATTTTAATACCCTGCATCCTACACCGAAGCACGCCACACAAGTAACGTAAAACGTTCATTTTTAGAGACCTTGCAACAGCAGAACAAGATTTCCTCAGACGTAAAGCCGTCCGAACGTCACTGCAGCAACCCTGCAAAGGTCCGTACCCAGTTGTACAGAGTCATGACAAGACCTACACTGTCACTATCCGAGGAAAAGACGTAACCGTCTCCATTAACCGTCTTAAGTTCGCATACATCCTCAACGATGCTGGCAACAACCTATCCGGAAATTCAGAGCATTCCAGTTCTACCGACGCCACCATCAGAGTGGCCACTGACAATCCGATCAGGCCGTCGTGTTCGACTTCCATCTTCCAGACAGATATGCATGTAACTTCAAGAGGGCTCCTGTGGCGTCCATACACACTGTATATGGATGACCTACTTACGTATCCAACTGGGTCATCATAATAATAATGTGTAACTCATTTAGCAACTAAGCGCATTCCTCTGCATTGTAAATTAAACATTGACCCAAGTATCAATACTAGAGTCGCATAATTATGTAACACAATACACGCACGAAAAAAATTCTCTTTCATCCGTATGTGTTTCCGGATCAATTGCAACCTCCAAAATACCGTGGGCTACAATGCCCACAAGACCATTGTGAGCCATGAATTTTTGGTAAAGGTAAATTAATGAGTAATCAGCGGGCATAGGAGTCAAGTAAAACTACACAGGTGCCCTCACCACGAAAAATGTGAAATAGGCGGACCGGGATTCGAACCCAGATCTTTCGCTGCCCGTGCGACTGCTCTGGCCAATTGAGCTATCCGCACCCCAACACATCAATCGCTGGAGAAAGTTCTTATGTAGGTACCGATGGAAGATGGAAATAACAAGATGAAACTCATAAGTAACCAACAACAACCTCACTTTAGATGCTGTATTCACATTAATTAAGTGCTTCGTAAAGACATGACTCATCCTTCATGAGTCATGAAGGATAAATTGTCAGTCAACCAATCTGTGTACAGAGTGGATGATAATTCGAGGCCCAAGGAAAATATACAACTAATAAATTTTAAATTGACTGCAGTATTGTAAACATAAATTAATGAGTAGGTAATAATCGGGCATAGCCGTCAACGAAATTATAACTTATTAATTTATATTTACAACACTAAAGTCGATTTAAAATTTAAAATTTGTATATTTTTTGGTAACGCGCATCGTTTGCCGTTTGGTACCAGGGAAAGAGCTATGAAGCCTGGTGAGCTCATATTAAGTGATGTTTGTGGACCAGTTGAAGAGTCTTTTCAAAAGAAGCGATACTTGGTTGCGTTTAGAGACAATTATACTCAGTTTCGCTACGACTACTTTATCAAAGAAAAGTCAGAAGTGACTGTTGTAGAAGATATGCTTGCTCATTAGAAAAGGATTGGTCATTGTATTCTGTTTAGTGATGATGGCGGAGAATTTGATAATGATGAAGTAAGAACAATTTTGCGCACTAACGGATTAGGTCATAATAATATGAGGCACGGGCATGGTAAGAAACCTATGGCGAAGCATCTGCGAATCATTGGATCTATTTGCTACTGTCATATACCAATTCAAAAAAGAAGAGAAATGGATAAGGAGGCAACAAAAGAATACGTTAAAAAATAGTGTAAAAATACGTAATAAGGTGTGTATCGCATTCCTCGTTCTTGTTGACTTGTTTACATCGGTGAGAGTAGGCGGTGCATCGATACATACTCGTGTTGCTGAACATGAACGATGTACGAGGTTGCTCAATTCGGCTGGTTCAGCATTGGCGGAGCACAGGTTAGACACTGGTCATCAAATCAATTTTTCGGAGACAAAAGTTCTAGCCCGAACCTCAAATTTCTACAATAGGAAGATTAGGGAATCGACAGAAATCATCAAATCCCCTCAATGTCAATCGTGACAACGGCTTCTACCTACAAAATACATGGAAGCACATCATCGGTCACCCGAAACCGTCACACTCCATGCTGGTAGCGATTCTTCCAAATCATTCCCGCTTGACTGACCACTCTTCGGGTATAAAAAATAAGCCCCCAAATCTTAGTCCTACTAGTTCAGTGCCAGCCCAGCAGCCCTGAAGATGTCCCTTGTGATAGTGGACGAAACGTCGGCATCCAGCCAATCCATGATGCGGTCTTCGCCCGAAGCCAAGGTAGCCATTACGTTATATGTTGTTCGATCTTGAAATCAAATTATGACAAAACTAAAATATTCAATAAAAACTATGTAGTTGTTCTATGAAATAGGCGAGAGACGAATCGTGTTCAAATTTCATATACGCCTACTATCATTTTCATAGAGACTGTCATCGGACTGTCACGGGACTGTCACCGGACCGTCACGTACACTGTACACCTTCTCTACTTACGACCGCGATTCGCCCCTCGGAAATAGGTAACTAAGCCGATCCGTTAAGAGCTCCACGTGCCAATTTACTAAAAATCGGGGGGTTCAGGGGTACGGTGAATCAATTAAAGCTTGAAAAATACTTCACGTATGTACCTGCACATAATGATAAGTAACAATGTCTGGGGATCTATAGCGGACGACAAAAATTATCTGGAAAAGCAGGGAACTAGTCGGCCAACGTAATACTGAGAATGAACTTGTGGTTCGCACTCCCTATTTCGGGATTGACTGACTTAGCTGAGTGACTTCGATCAGTAGCCGAAATATAGGCGAGAGCACGAGCTACGACGAAAAACTCCGAATGCAACGGTACCGCTGTTTACTCATAACTATTTTGTTTTTCGGTCGAAATTAAAAATGTTGTTCAGTTGCCGTTAACTAGATTCTGAGATTTTCTTTTCGGGAAAGTGTTATTAGGTTCTATAAAAAGCAGTTTTTCGTCACTTGTAACATGCGACTTCGTTTATTGTTTTATATTTTTTAACAAATTTCAAAACAGCAATAGCAGATTTGTATTTTAAGAACTGTTTGCAAACAAAAACAATTTAATATCATTTTAGTCGGGGAGCAGCCATCTCAAAAAGCGCTTATTTAAAGAATTAGTCCGAAGTCAAGGACACACTTGTTTTGAAGACTGTTTTCTATGTAAAATCACCCGCTGAATCCGAATCCGGAGGGCGCCCGTTCATTTGGGACGTCCTTGGCCCTGAAAAATGCACTTTTACGTAAAATTTCGAAAAATTGAAAACTCCGAACATTTCAATTTACATCGTCATATCTTCGTTCTCGAGACAGCTAGGAAGTTAATTTTTTTTTTGAAATGTTCTCCAGGCATTTTTGATTGCAAACCTCTATACACAATTAACTTTTTAAAAATAGCAACATCAGAAATTTGTAATTTTGTACACCGCGTCATTTTTGTGAACCTTAATAATTTTCACCACGGGAGAAAATTTTTTATTGTAAAAGGTAGATACCTATTCAATCGAAACAATAAGTCGTGAAAAGTATGCAGAAGTTTTTAGTGAAAAAATCATCTCGATATCTTCAATACTGACCGAGTTACAGCAATTAACAAAATATTGCTTTTTGCGCTGCGGCATATAGTGTTCTATCTCTACTCTGCGCATACCTACTCCGTGATGCATTTACGCCTGCGGGCGGCTAATCTCCGTCATATGCGGGAAACTCGTGCAAATACCTATTACTTTTCTTTGACAAAGTGATAAAACAGTTTCCGATATAATCAAGTTTATGTTTAATTGTTTACAAATAACAATAACTATGTACGAGTCGGTACGAGTAGTATGTATATGTGGAATTGTTTTGGAATCACTGTTTGTGTGATTTTGATTGAAGACTTAGGTTAAGTTATATGCATTACTATTAGTGAAAATGGAAATCAATTACAATTTGTGCATAATTTGTCAGATGAATGATTCAGCAGAAAGAGTTCAAGCTGTAACTGAAAATGGATATAACGCATTGTTCAAGGCGGCAGGCAGGCCGCTTCTGACCCCTTGGCTGCCTCAAAGACTAGAAGTCTTTGGGCTGCCTGCGTGTCAAGATACGTATTGCCGTCCCCAACCTAACCTAAGCCAACGAACACTGTATCTACACCGAGATCTACACCCCTATATCGTTCGTCATTCGAAGAAAAAGATTCATTTTTTAAAAAGTTTTTATATTTGTTCTCAAAATAGGAATACATAAAAATTGGAACTCCATACATGGGCGTAACATAAATTTGATATAAGATCTACATCGAAATGCATAAAAATACAATGTAAGTAAGAAGTAACTGCATAATATGAAGTTCTCCCTTCTCCGCGCGTGCCGCCTTAAAGTGAATGCCACCTTTAACTTTTAAAGTTAATCGGTAATCCGATTTCGTTTTTTCGGCGGGTGTATACCGGATAGCTCAATTGGTTAGAGCAGTCGCCATGAATGCGAAAGATCTGGGTTCGAATCCCGGTCGGCGCCTGCTTCACATTTTTCGTGAGAAAGAGCCTCCTGTGTAGTTCTCTCGACTGCTATGCCGATAAAACTCATTACTATATTCATATCTACAGTCGCTAAATTAATATTTGTATAATTACCTAGGCTTGGTTTCTCTTACTGACAATTTATCCTACCACGATCATTTGTCTGCACGAAGCACTCAAATAAGTGCGACTACTGCATCAGATCCAAAAGTGGGTTGTTGTTGGTGAATTATGAGATTCTTCATAATTGTTATTACCATTTTCCTTCGCTACCTATATAAGGCCTTTCTCTCACGATTAATGTGTCGCGGTGCGGATAGCTCAATTGGTTAGAGCAGTCGCCATGAATGCGAAAGATCTGGGTTCGAATCCCGGTCGGCGCCTGCTTCACATTTTTCGTGAGAGAGAGCCTCCTGTGTAGTTCTCTCGACTGCTATGCCGATAAAACTCATTACTATATAATATATAATAATATAAACAGGACCTATGGCTGGCAGCTGGCAACTTTGACGGAGAAAGTAATTCTTGCTTATCCAAAATCAGTTAATACTTACAGTTATTCGTATTTCCTAATGTATTCACAAAATTCAATGAACTAATCAATGCAAGTACCTATTGAAAAATGCTAAATTATAAACTGAATGGGCATAACAGTAAATTCAGTGACAACGTCAAAATGACAGATCGGTTTTGTTCAGTCAAGTTATTTATCTAGGAGTAAAGCTTTGTAAAATCGGTCTACCAATGGCAATTTTCTATTTAAATTTAGCGCTCATTTGTGGGAGGAGATTTTACTGCATCTGTTGGATAAACAGAATATAGCTATGAAACTATTGAGATAGGACGTAAATTTTTACCAACATTTAGAAACTCAATCAAGTTGTATGTCAATCCCCCAATCATCATCATAAAATTTTCAGGCCGAAGACTGGTTGGACGCGTACCTCCATACTTTCCTATCCTGAGCTAACCTACGGATTTCCCCAAAAGTTGAACATAATCCATCTCAATTTTCAAATTTTCTAACGTTCCTAATTGTTTCATGCTTCTAACATTCCACGCTCCGACTTGTGAGTTGTTACACTTATCATTGCTGATGACTCCCCCCGAAGCAGTCCCCGCCCGGAGATCCGAATGTGGGACTATTTAACATCCGGAATATTTTACTCTAGAAGGTGCCATCGTCATAAATTACAGTACGCTGTACTAGAGATAAAATAATGTGGTGGTTTCCCGTTGCCTTCCACATCGCTGTAGTGTGTATCACAGTGCCATACGGACCCTCACGATCTCTATCACTCTGATTACTGAAAGAGCTGCTGCCCCCTTTCAGTGACTTGATTTAGTCTATCTTCTCAAATAAAAACCCCTCCAATATGGTTAAACCTATGATTGGGCTCTTTAGATCATTGAAGCACGCAAGCCATCCTACCTATTCCAGTATTACTAGAACTGCGTCAAGGTACAAGGTCAAGGTACAAGCCCAATCTATATAAATAAAAATCAATTGCCGCATGTATGTAAGCTCATCACTTGAGAACGGCTCGACCGATTTGGCTGATTTCTTTTTTGTTGTGTTTGTAATTGTCAGGACAAGGTTTGTATGAAAGAAAATTTTGGAAAATCCACCGGGAAAGTTGAAAATTTGGATGGTATGCAATGGTATGTTTGTATGAAAATCTGATTGACAAACAAAAATGTGACATTCAGTTTGACAGTTCTAAAAATTGAATTGACAGTGTGTCACTGCGTTATCGGTGGTGATCATGTATTTGGTGTTTCTTTGGAAAAAATGCTACCAGTGAGGCGTCGAAATATCGGTCAGCGTACACGCAATGCAAGCCAACTACATGATCGTCGAGTCTGAGACTGACGAAGAGCTTAGACAGCGTTTGGAGCCAAGTCGAATAAGAATTTCTCGAGACTCAAGCGCGATCCATTATGACTCTGAAACATCGGATACAGTCGAGTTCGACGCGCTCAGTTGGAGCTTACGCACAAAATAATTTGGAACGTCGACAAAACAGAGGCCGAACGTGGCATTAGGGAACGAAAAATTGGAAAAGTTGCCCGGAAAATTGGAAAATTCGGGAAAAACTGAAAGTGCTTTTTTCCATGGGATTTTTGTATGATATGGATATGCGTAAGTCAGGAAAATCGGACAAACTGTAAAAATCATAATTTTGGAAAATCCACCGGAAAATTTGAAAATTCGGGAAAAACTAAAAGTGCTTAATGGCTGGACCGATTTGGCTGATTTTTTTTGTTGTGATCGTAATTGTCAGGACAAGGTTTGTATGAAAGAAAATTTTTGGAGAATCCACCGGAAAATGTGAAAATTCGGGAAAAACTGAAAGTGCTTAACGGCTGGACCGATTTGGCTGATTTTTTTTGTTGTGATCGTAATTGTCAGGACAAGGTTTGTACGAAAGAAAATTTTTGGAGAATCCACCGGAAAATGTGAAAATTCGGGAAAAACTAAAAGTGCTTAACAGCTGGACCGATTTTGGCTGATTTTTTTGTTGTGATCGTAATTGTCAGGATAAGGTTTGTATGAAAGAAAATTTTTGGAGAATCCACCGGAAAATGTGAAAATTCGGGAAAAACTGAAAGTGCTTAACGGTTGGACCGATTTGGCTAATTCTTTTCAAAAATAAGGTTTTTAGGGAACGAAAAATGGGAAAAGTTGTCCGGAAAATTGGAAAATTCGGAACTGAAAGTGCTTTTTTCTGTTGGATTTTTGTATGATATGGATAGGCGTAAGTCGGGAAATTCGGAGAAACTGTAAAAATCATAATTTTGGAAAATCCACCGGAAAATTTGAAAATTCGGGAAAAACTAAAAGTGCTTAACGGCTGGACCGATTTGGCTGATTTTTTTGTTGTGATCGTAATTGTCAGGACAAGGTTTGTACGAAAGAAAATTTTTGGAGAATCCATCGGAAAATGTGAAAATTCGGGAAAAACTGAAAGTGCTTGACGGTTGGACAGATTTGGCTAATTCTTTTCAAAAATAAGATTTTTAGGGAACGAAAAATTGGAAAAGTTGCCCGGAAAATTGGAAAATTCGGAAAAACTGAAAGCGCTTTTTTCTATTGGAGTTTTGTATGATATATGCATAGGCGTAAGTCGGGAAATTCGGACAAACTGTCAAAATCATAATTTTTTGTGTGCACTCGGGATCATAACTGACGATAGGAACGACATATTTGGTTGAACATAAACGCAATCAGAAAAATGTTTCACATTGAATAAACGATTTGGTTATAATGAATCAAAAGTTCAATACGAAAAGTAATTTTAGGCAGGACAACGTCTGCCGGGCCCGCTAGTATACGAATAAAAATATTTATAGCAGTCTTTCACAGAACATAGAAGTGTCATAACTTTTTGATGACATAGGGTCATTGACCCTAAATTATTCACGAAAGAATAACGGCGGTGTCTCAGTTACCTGTGTGAATAATTTGGGGTCCATGACCGTATTTCATCAAAAAGTTATGACATTTAATATGTTCTGTGAAAAAATGCTATAAAATATTTTTATCTACTATCAATACATATACCTAATATAAATTTTTATGACATTCATTTGAGTGCTCTAATGACATACTTTAGCGCACGCATTTTGTGAAGTGAATTGCACGACTAACTAATACTAAATACTAACTAATACTAAATACTAATACTAAATACTAATACTAATACTAATACTAAATACTAATAACTAATTATACTAAATACTAATACTAAAATCAAATGAAACTTACTTGTAAACGTTAATTACAAAATTTGCCCATTTTAATGTATTAACTCAACACCCGGAGATGTTGAAGGAAGACATTCCACAGCCACTTGCTGCTATCTCGATGTCCGAGGAAAAACTTATCATTCACAGAGCTGTCAAAAGAGCACTGACGGAAACCAAAATATACAGGGTGTATCCAAATAAGTGCGAAAAAATTTAAGAGGCGATTGCTTGTTGAAAATTAAAGGGTGTGCTTGATATAAACAAATCCTCACATGTCCCTCCCTTAGGAGTTACGCTCCTCCAAAGTGGGAGGTGGAAATTAGGTTTTTATTTTTTTGTCTAAATCTGAAATAGTTAAGGAAATGAAATTTGGTGGAAGGGTTTCTAATGTTAAAAAGGCTACTTTCGATTATTTTCTTGACAGATCCATATTGTTATAAGTAGAAGGAACTCGCAACCCCTCTTAAGCAACTTGGCAGCCGCCTACTGATTTTGCTTGGAATTTAATTCTTTCAGTGCATGATGAAGTTAATTATTTTTTTCTCCGAAAACTATTGATTTTACAAAAACAGCAAAAGAAATACGAAAGTTTTTAAATGAATGGAGCTGTCTAAGGCATATTTTTAAACAATCAAATTCTTACACGTTAAAAATGTAAAAAGTTAAAAAGGAAAAAATTAAGAGGAGTTGCGAGTTTCATCCACTTATAACAATATGGATAGGTCAAGAAAATATTCGAAAGTAGCCTTTTTAGCATTCGAAACCTTCCACCAAATTTCATTTCCTTAACTTTTTCAGATTTTGAGAAAATAAATAAAAACCTAATTTCCACCTCCTAAGGGAGGGACATATGAGGATTTGTTTACATCAAACACCCCCTTTAATTTTCAACAAGGAATCGCATCTTAAATTTTTTCGCACTTATTCGGATACACCCTGTATATACGTACCCGCCTGCTACTTTTTTGTGCATAATTATTATTTCCCGTTTACTAATTATTTCTTAAGCAAATTTGATGCCGAATAGGGTCTTGCTGATAGTAGATAAAACGTTGTAAGATACTCTTATCGTAACTTCATCTTATGATACACGATTTTCTCATCTCGTATCATAACATGAACTGTTAGGATACTTGTATCTTAAATAACTATTATATTGGGGAATTGACATACAACTTGATAGGTAAATAAGTTTCTAAATAGTGGTTAAAATTTAACTATCAAGTTAATCAGTGTGAAGACGACACTCTGCCATCGAGCCATGCATCGAGCCAAATATAAGTCAGAGATCAAAACGAAAACGAAACTATGGCATAGGGAAGCGGAGACCATTATATTAAATAATTTACAAATACAGTCTTAGGGCCGTCTGACACGAGACTGATATTAGCACTAAATTCAGTACAATTTCCGCGAGCACAGAGTAGGTGTAAAATTTAGAGTGACAACAAAATTGTGTGTGGCAGGTAAATACTAAAATAAGCATGTTGGCATGCGCATTGAACCAAATTACGTTAAATGTCAAATATATTCCCCCAAGTTTGTCTTTATAATTCCTGTTTTCAATCGCACAGAACTTATTTTAGTACTTACCTGCCATACACAATTCTATTGTCACTCTAAATTTCAAACTTACTTTGTGCTCGTTGACATATTGTACTAAATTTAGTACTGAAATTAGTCTCGTGTCAGGCGGCCCTTAGTTGAAGCAGTTTTAAAGGATAGAGAAATCGATCCAATATGACACAATATGGGACTTCATACTGACGTTGTCAGCGAAACACGTGTCGAGTTTAATTACTGTGTTCTTATAAAAAATTCATAGCTAATTTGCGCCAAAGTTCCGTATTCAACCACTGTGTGCGGGAGAGAAGCAAAAACAGAAAAAACTGTGAGATCATTGCGTGATGGTTTCACTCATTCCTAGTGAGATCTGATCAAGTCGTCTAAAGCAACTGTTCTGAGAATTTCATATGATGATTTAGGCATTAAATGAAATGTCTGTGCCATGGATTATCAGGCTGCACATATCCGATCATTGTCACTGATGAAGCTTAGATAATATTTAATAGATATACACTGAGATTTCTCACAAAGCAAGAATCCAAGCAATAGTTTCACAAGGGTTCCCCGGCACCGATAAATGCAAGAACGGAATATTCGCTTGGAAAGTTGACGCCGTGGATTTTTTAGGATATTGACGGCATTCTATTGATTGAATATGTATACCTATGCAAAAGGGTATAACAATGGGAACACCATTAAACATTAAGGAAGGGAGTGATGGAGCAAATAACTTTGTTGTTGGGTAGTTCGTAGTAACTGCCGAGTGCACAAAACGTAGAGTACAGCAGATTATTGGAGGGCTGACGAAAGAATGACGAAGGAATGAACCAATTTGTGAAACGCTGTAGTAAGTGTGTAAGGTTTTTAGTAGAAAAACACAAATTTTCAACGTTCTACGTGTTTTCCTTCATATCTGTAGATTACATACGAAATCGCCCTCGTACTTTAAAGTTATTATGATCGTCTTATTTTCAAAATTGAATAACGTGAATTACAGACGTATCAGTATCGCAATAACGCATTAAGTATAATGAATATGTGCAGAGGCGCCGACTACGGGGGGGCAGTGGGGCTCGTGCCCCCCCAGGAGAACATCAGGGGGGGGCACTGCCCCCCCCTGGAAAATTTATCCAGTTCTATCACACAATATTAACTTTGATTCAATAATATGGATGTTTGAAATTTTTTTTAGAAAACGTCTACAATACATAGAAATGCTGCATGAAATTGTCAAATTTATTGCGACATGTACGGCTGAAGGGTCATTTTCAAGCTTAAGATGTTTGAAATCCCACTTATGGTCAACCATGTGTTAGGAAAGGTTAAATAGTGTTTCAATTTTGAACATTCATGGAGATTTAGCATTCAAATTAAATATTAATGACGTAGCAAATGAATTTTTTTGCGTAGCCAAAGTTCATCAACATACGTTTTCGATGAATTGAAACATAATTCGTTTACCTTTCCTGATTTGTTGTATTAGACATTAATTGAAAATTCGTTTAATTTGAAATTTTATTTTTATGTATAACTTTCTGTTCCTTTTCTAGGTGAATAAAATGTTAGGTACTGGTTTTATGTATTATTATTATTATTACTATTAAGGATTAAGGTTATTGATGTTATTATTAACATTACGATTTCGTGCCCCCCCTGAAAATACCAAAAGTCGGCGCCTCTGAATATGTGTGCTGAAACAGTTTAGTAAAAAAATTAAAACTTATCACGCAAAGATGAGCACATTAATTCTTATTAATTGTTATTATTCGCTTATTTACGTTTCCAGTGAGTACGCTGTACGTAGTACACATCACACGAACTTATTAAATTCACTGCACATGCCATTGGTAAAACAATGCGCACCAATGGTTGACGCGCAGGTCTTCCAGACGGCCAGGCAACCCAAACTTCAGCTATACAGTCCCCGTCGAGAAACCTGGAGATATTGCCGTGTGTTTGCGCGTATAATTTTTTCAAATGATCTAATTTAACCAAATATGGATGTATTGATTTTATTACATTTTAATTAACTAATACCCATTTAAACAGTTTATCATCATCGATGTGAATAATCACTCAAATATGAGTTCACTTTCGGTAGTGTATTTTGTGATAATTGTTAACGTACTAGTTTGCGGTTACTCGTGGCCCAGTGAACAGACGACACCTCATACTCCCAAGTTTTCCAAGGATCTTCATAGCGATCCTTTGATTGTAGAAACTACCACCGGTCCGGTACGGGGTTATTCGAAGACTGTTCTGGGCAGAGAGGTACATGTTTTTACTGGAATCCCTTTCGCGAAACCTCCTGTAGGCCAACTAAGATTTAAAAGGCCCGTACCCATAGATCCTTGGCACGGAGTCCTAGATGCCATCAAGCTCCCTAACTCGTGCTTCCAAGAGCGATACGAGTATTTTCCTGGATTTGAAGGAGAAGAAATGTGGAATCCCAATACTAACATATCGGAAGACTGTTTATATTTAAACATATGGGTCCCCCAGCGTTTGAGAATTCGCCATCACAGTGACAAACCTTTACAAGAACGAGCCAAGGTACCCGTTTTAATTTGGATTTACGGGGGCGGCTACATGAGTGGCACATCAACTTTAGACATATATGACGCGGATATAATAGCTGCTACTAGTGACGTTGTTGTAGCTTCCATGCAATACCGGGTAGGATCATTTGGTTTTCTCTACCTAAGTAAGTACTTCGGACACGGTAGTGATGAAGCTGCCGGCAATATGGGTTTATGGGATCAAGCTTTGGCGATACGTTGGATCAAACAAAATGTTAATGCTTTCGGAGGAGATCCGGATTTAATAACACTTTTCGGGGAATCGGCCGGAGGGGGCTCTGTGAGTATCCACCTGCTGAGTCCCGTAACGAAGGGTTTGGCTCGCAGGGGAATATTACAGTCAGGTACGATGAACGCCCCTTGGAGTTACATGACTGGCGAACGCGCCATGCAGATTGGAAAGACCTTGGTACAAGACTGTGGCTGCAACTCATCGATGCTCGAGACTCGCCCACACGAGGTCATGGACTGCATGCGTACAGTTGACGCAAAAACAATTTCCCTTCAGCAGTGGAACTCGTATTCGGGAATTCTTGGTTTTCCATCAATGCCCACTATTGACGGTATTTTTCTAACAAAGGACCCTATGGAAATGTTACGCGAGGGTGACTACGAGAATATTGAAATTCTGCTTGGCAGCAACCGTGACGAAGGTATGTAGCAATCAATTATTACAATCAAAACTTTTAAGATTAGGTACTTATACTTATGAATTTGTATAACCTTGGGCTGACCCTACCGGACCCTACTGTACGCAGTTAAACATTAATTCATTCCCACGTACATAATACACATACATTGTAGATTGTAGTAGGAGTCTTTTGATATTAACATTTTAAAATTGGGTACCTACCTGCTAGGTATCTCCATATTTTTATTTTGTTTCTTTTCCTGATACACACATGAACTTATTGTAAAAAAGATTCATAAACTAGATTATTAAGTATGTATGCAGTTACGGAATGGAAGAATTGTGTTTAGGTCTGGAGAAAGTACCTATTTCTAAAGTGCGTCGTGAAAATCGATGCAGCAGCTAAGAGCACCTTGCATATCGTTATGTCTCGCGTTATGTCAACATAATTCAGGCGAGTATTCAGGTAGGTATTCTTATAGTGTTGCAATATGCAAGTAACAAAACCGAACACAACACTATTGCATTCAAAACTAACCTACTAGGTATGTTTATTTGGTTTATAACTACTGTGCTATACATTTTGGAGAAAAATGTTCTATGGAAGACTCCATTCTGTTTTAATTGGACACAACTGAAAATTGATGTAACTTATACAGGCTGTTTCATTTCTTCTACGCAATGTCATTTATGATTTCCTTAAATTTACATATTTTTTGAGTTACTGTCGAGTTACTGTACTTTTTTTCGATGATTTTGATTAGATGAAATTTTCACATTGCGAGTGCAATTTTTTAAAATATGGATAGAAATAATCTCGGAAATAATTTAAGACCGAGAAAATCGGAGAAAATCTTTTGAAAATAAAAATTATCCCCAAATGTCTAACATACAGGGTGATTTTAATTCGAGGGCTACAATTGGGATCTCGCCTCGGATCTCGCCTTTTTAAAATGATAGTGGATAGGTTTAAATTTGTCATTTTTGCAGAATTTGGTGCTCATTAATAAATATGCCGTCGAGAAATCTGATAGAGGGTAGGTTTAAATTTGTCACTTTTGCAGAATTTGGTGCTAATTAATATGCCGTTGAGAAATCTGATCTATCTCAAACGTATAACCGTTTCGTTTAGGTCAGACCATCGTCAGCTTTATTTTTTCCTATGAGCGTCGTTTTTGTCTTACACTTTATTGAAAGGAACTCTCGAAGGAACTTGAACAAAATAACATAAACAAACGTAAGTAACATCATCATAAGGTTCTCAGTCCGAAGACTGGTTGGACGCGTACCTCCATTCTTTTCTATCCTGAGCTAACCTACGCATTTCCCTAAAAGTAGAACATCCTACATCCCTAACTATTTGAGAGCAGTATTCTAATCTAGGTCTACCCCTACCTCTTTTTATTCCTATCTCTGACTCTAGTATGTCGCGAACTATTCCTTCGTGTCTTAGAAGGTGTCCTACCATCCTATCTCTCCTACTCTTTATTGTCTTCCATACCTTTCGCTTTTCGCCAACTCTTTCTAATACTTCCCTATTGCTAACCTTATCTATCCACGGTATCTTCATCATGCGTCTATAGCACCACATTTCAAACGCTTCTACTCTTTTTCGATCCGCTTCTCCTATTGTCCAAGTTTCGCACCCGTATAATGCCGTACTCCATACATACGACTTTAAAAGTATCTTCCGAGTCTGTATTAACCGTTCTCGAACATAACAGTTGTTTCTTTTTGTTAAACGCAACTCGACCCTGCGCTATTCCTCGCGCTATTCTTTGTTTTATATCTTTAGTGCTCCTACCGTCTTGAGTTATTTTACTTCCTAAATAGCAGAAATCCGCGACCTCCTCTATCTTCTCATTTCCTATTTGTATTTCAATTTTAGTTCTATTTTCACCGAGATTTTCACACCCCCTACATAACAAAATTTTAGTTTTCTTTTTATTGATTTTCATGCTGTAGCCCTGTGTCAAAACTGCTTCCATTTCATTCAAAGCTGCTCCTAATTCTTCTTTGCTAGATGCTAACACTGCTATATCATCCGCAAATCTGGGCATGTTAATAGTTTGACCCTGTACATTAATCCCTGAGGCTGTTCTGTCCTTGTCCTTAACAATATTAATCGCATCTTCGATATATAAGTTGAAAACTAGAGGTGACAATGCACATCCCTGTCTCACTCCCTTCCGGATATCTACTTCCCTTCCTTCCTGTTCACATTCTATAACTGCCTTTTGCTCTTTGTACAGATTGTGTATTATTCTTCTGTCCCTATATTTCATCCCTACCTTCCTCAGCAGTTCGAACATCGGCTGGACCGATGTTGATGAAATTTTCAGGCAATCTTCAGATTAGCCCAGCGGGTGATCCTGTGAAGTTTGGTAGCGATCGGATCAACAGAATTTTTTTAATACGTTTATGTGAAGCCGGGGCGGGTCGCTATAATTTATAAAGTGACAGTTGACAGCAAACGTCAAACGGCATATGTCAATCGCAGTTTATCAAATTTCAAACGATTTTACTATACAATTATTTCTTCTGAGGCAGCAACGCGGCGGGTACCAGCTAGTACATTATAAATATGCCCAGGAAGTCTTCTGAAAAATATCACATACCGACCTAGTATAATTATTTATCTACTATCGATACATGATATCAAATATTACGACATTCATCTAAATTTTATAATTTACATACTTTACGGCACGCATTTTGTGAAGTGAACTGCACTGCAAACTGACACTAAAATAAAATCAAATGATATTTATTCGCTTATTATAAACGTTAGTTAAAAAACTGGGTGCGTGGTCGCCACACGCAATAGAAGTGAAACATCAACGTTATTAGAGGAATGAAAAATTTGTAGGGTAAACAGATGATTGGAGTGTATGCAATATAATACACAAGAACTAAATACACTAACACAATTTTAAGCGCTTAGGTATTTTCCTAACACTGAAATATACTCTTCAATTTATAGACTACCAATCGCACTTCAAATACACAAAAAATCGATAATAAGTATTGTTCGTATAAAAATAATAATAATGAAAGAATAAATCGAATTTTAATGCTTCTAACCAAGCGCTTTGTGGCGTAACGAGAACTGAAACGCTGTCCTCGCTTTACGGACGCTTGCCTGAGAGTAACAGCGCGAAGCATGAGACAGAGCGTGGCTAAGGAGTGGGGTGTTCGATATTCCCTTTCTCCTCTGCCCGTCTTCTCAGACTGCTCCCCTCTATTCGTTTCACTTTTCGTGGCACTCGTATTTGCCAACACAGGAACTTACTCTACCAAGGCAAAAGAAGTTTCACTTCAAAAATTGTGAAATTTGACACTTACATTAACTCAACTCCAGGAGATGCTGAAGGAAAGAAGTCAATCAACGCATTTAATATGAATAGGTACATTGCTGCTATCTCGATATCTGAGTTGGAAAAACTTTTATGTTTTGCAAAATTCTCGCAGTGGTGTAAAATGATATTAAGCCTACTACTTTTTTGTGTATCATTATGATTTCTCATTTGCTAATTATTTTTTAACATAATAATGCCCGCTAATAGTAGATCATCCGTTGTGCACGAGTTGTGCAGTACTGTAACTCCTATCGTAACTTCATATTATGATACACGATATGTTATCAAACTTGTCCTTTGGCCTCCTCTGAAAATTCTCTCATCTCATATATTACCATACTTGTATACTTGTATAACTTGTTTAACTACGAGTATAACAAACTATTACCGTGTTCATATTTTTCACATAATGAGTATTTAATTTTTGGGCACCTGACAGTTAAAAGTAAAAAAAATAAATAAAACCCTGGTAAACGAGGATAATAATAATTACGGCCGGCTTTGTTTCATCGCAGAACTTGTTCAGCCTGAGAACCGGTTTCATGCTAATTACACGTGAACTATTATTACCTCATAATAAAGAAGCTGGTACGCTTACTCATCTGCGCGAGTTTAACTCGGAATAATAGCAATCAAAATGAAAACAATCCTGTTCAAACGAGAAATATTGTTATAGCCGAAATTCAAAGCCGCCACTTTTGACTATACGTTATGTGAGCGATAATAACATTACCTACCGTTGCATTCATCATCATAAAGTTCTCAGTCCGAAGACCTCTATCTTTTCCTATCCTGAGCTAACTTACGCATTTCCCTAAAAGTAGAACATCCTACATCCCCAACTATTCGAGAACAGTATAGTCTGATCTGGGCCTACCCCTTCCTCTTTTTATTCCTATCTCCGAGCGTAGTATGTCGCGAAACGGGTGCGAACTAATCCTTCGAGTAATCGTTCGTCTCTCCTATTCTCTCTCCTATTCTCTCGCCTATTCTTTATTGTCTTATTCCAAACCTTTTGCTTTTCCCCAACTCTTTCTAATATCTCCCTATTGCTAACCTTACCTATCCATCGTATCTTCATCATGGGTCTGAAGCACCATATTTCAAGCGCTTCTCCCATTGTCCAAGTTTCGCACCCGTACAGTGCCTTACTCCATACATACGTATTTAAAAGTTTCTTCCGAGTTTATACATTTTAGCCTTTCCCGAGCATAAGAGTGTTGTTTCTTCTTGTTAAACGCAACTGGACCCTGCGCTATTCTTTGTTTTATATCTGCAGTGTTCCTACCATCGGCATCGCGAGTTATTCGACTTCCTAAATAGCAGAAATCCGCGACTTCCTCTAGCTTCTCATTTCCTATTCAAATTTTATTAGTTTTAGTGCAGTGTCTGTCTTTGTTTTGATTTCAAGAAAATGTTATCATTCTCATTGTTTACAAATTGTTGCAATGATTTATGCTGAGTATACTTGAAACTTAGTAAAGTTCATTTTCAATGCCTTAAAGAAGGTTGCCAAATTGCAACCGCTGTAAATTTTTTACAAAGCAGTTGTTTTCACCATCGGGATATTATACATAGTGCCGATTGGACCTGATCTTTTTTCTCGGTAGAACCTGAAATAATCCAGTATCAAGGTATGTTTGATCCGAGGTTTGATCTTATACCAAATACCTCGCCAAATACATCGCATGTATTCGACATATATTATGTAGGTACTTAATTTCCAACCTAAAAGGCGTGCCTTTTTCTCTCCCTCGTTTTTTACATAATTTTGTCGTGTTAACGTCGATTTCTTTTGACAAAAAGTCAAAATTATTTTTTCGGAGTAGCTCGCTAATTAAATTGCAGGAAATTTAAACGTCAAATCACCTTGTCATTTGAATTTTTATTTTGCGTACGCGAGTAAACATCAATTATCGCTGTTCAAGTTTTGGCTAGAAATTTCTGTTATTTAATGATAATTTACTTTAACCCCGACTTTAACAGCTACTTGACTAAAGAAACAAGTTTTAAAAAAAATATTCCTAAGAGCCGTCTGACACGAGACTGATTTTAGTACTAAATTCGGTACAATTTCAGCGTGCACAGAGTTTAGTTTGAAATTTAGTGACAATTGTGCATGACATAAACACTAAAATAAGTATGTAGGCATACGCATTGATCCTAATTAAGTTAAATGTCAAATATATTCCGGCATGTTTGTCTTTATAATTCTTGATTTTGATCGCACATAACTTATTTTAGTACTTGCCTGCCATTCACAATAATTCTGTTGTCACTCTAAATTTCAAACTAAACTCTGTGCACGCCGAAATTGTACTGAATTTAGTTCTAAAATTATTCCCGTGTCAGACGGCCCTAAGAATATTTTAACTTGCCTACTCGATGCTCACTCTCCTAAAAGATTTAGTGTGTTGGACAAAGTACCGTACTGATGTGTCCCAAAATGGACGAAACCAGTGATCTATGATTTTCCATACACATTCGAAATAATTATGCAATATTGAAAAACTTTTAACAATACTCACATTCTCTTCTACACTTTCATTCTCGCTTTCATTCTATTGCCCAAAGTCAATCTTTGTAAAATCAGCAATTTTTTTATCGCCAATGTGTTCCCGAGTGTTTTCCCCACTTTTTTCCCATTTCCTTAGCATTCATCAATGTTTCTGTCAAAATATCTTCTTTTGCTTCACATTACTGAAACCGCGACATTTATTTTAATATTGCAATCATTCAGTCATCTTATTCGTAAACTAAATCTTTTCTATGCAATATCCAGGGCACGTTGTACATATTTTTGTCCCATGCTCTTTTTTTGCAGTGGAACTATTTTATCTTGTATTTTATCAAGCGTTTTTTGTATGTCTGTAATCTCAGAATACCTATATAACGTTAACATCGACGGAGGCGTAAATCCAACTTTGCCTAATGAGATTCTATACAATTTTCGATATTTTGGATATGCAGGTTTCTACCATAAACACCCTCAATCCGCAAACTAATACCAGAAAAATTCCTAGGTACTTCAACCGAAGGGAAGCCATTTGTAATTATACATATATTATAATCAATCAGTGTTGCCCTCGGTGTTACCGATCTGTTGGTAACTCGAGTTTCCTTGGTAACTATTTCCTTAAAACCTGACTGTATAATCTTCCTTAGATTTCGCGAGTCAAAACAACTTTTCAGATATTCAGGTCTCCCATTCTCTGCTGATGTATTATTACATCGCTCAACCTTTCCCCAAAACACTTTCAAAAAACCTTGAACTGAACCATTGGATGATCTATCGCCGTTCCCACCATTATATCATCTCCGCTAATCTGTAGTTCCACCGCCAAAGCCCATTAATTGTAGTCCACTAAGTCGTTAAATATGACTTTGAACTTTAGTTCTATTTATATTTTGCAATATTTAACTTAGTTCGTCCATGTGACAATAGTCCCTGTACATTAGTTTGCAACATCACCGAAGGTGTTCCCGAAAATACGTTAGTTGCTAATTTGGCCAGTAGTTGCTCTCCTCGTCGTCGCCCGTGCTGGTCTTACCAAAAACTGATGTCACGGGCGGCTTCCCCATGGCCGAAAATCTCGGGTATAAATAAACGAACGAACGAATAAAACATTCCCTCTTGAATGAAATTGTTTAATTATTAATTTTTACAGGATAAAATCAAATTAGCGAGAATCCGAAATTTCGCGTTATTTGATTTTTTATTATTTACCCAAGTATTTGTAGAATCATTTACTTACATATCATTGACATTTATGAAAGTACTCATATAATGATGCGATTGAAATGACACAGCGACTTTTTACCTCTGAGGGTAGGTTCCTATTTGGCTAACAAGTTCCATCTGTTGGATGCCGGAGGTTGCAGACAACGTACCTAAGCGTAAGTTGTTCTTACTATGAATTATCATAAAATCTTTGCTACAGTGTAAGTCGTGTTCTCAAACTTCTCCATCTTTGTATTTCTCTTTTCTATCATGCTCTTTTGCCTCCCTCTTGTTTTTCAGCTGCCATCTCTTTTACTGCTAGCTTTTTCGATTTGTTTATCGAAACTTGCTGATTTTGGTTTTATTTAGTTAGTTTTATAAATCCGTCCGGTTAAGCGGTATAGAGCACACCCTTTCGCCTGAACTTCACCGTTTCGGTAACACCGGTAATACAATAATTTAATAAGTAATTTTCCTGTGTGGAATAGAGACGTGTATAATAATAGTTATTATTGTTATTTATTTCACAGTGCAAATTACTCTTTTATCGCAAAAAATGTTATTAAAATTAATTTAACCAATTTGATAAATTGCAGCCTTCAAATAAACTGCGAAAGGAATTTTTCATTTTGAATTGTGTGTTTAATAAATGATTAGGTGTTGTTCGATTTTTACACGTTATTGACGTGACCTTACCCTAGATATTTCCACCCCAATAGACAAGGTTGCCGAAATCGTTATTTGTGGTCTGCTTTTAAAACTCATTTAATAACTATTTGGACAAGGACTAACGCGACTGTTAAAAGCACGAAAACAAAATTGTAAGAGCTCATTGAGATTCTGGTCAATAAATGTAACGTTCAAATTAATGGAGAGGACAAGTGCGTTTTGTAATTTATTTAATATGAAAACGTTGTTGCGTGCATACTTACCATTACTCAGATTTTATTCCGACTACAATAATTAAACTCATCCGGCACTTGAATCTCACCACGGCTAGGAATCAGTTCACACATTACAATGTAAATTTCAACAGTGGCGGATCTGTGATGGGGGAGTCTAAATTTTAAATTTACGCTCTGCTATAAAAGGAATGTAGAGAATATTTCTCCTTTGCTTGAACAAGTGGCGATGTCAAAGCCTTTTATGCTAATTTAGGAAACACTAAAATAGACTTCCTTTTCTTATTACTTTATTATGAAACATCTAACAGAATACTTGGAGCCCAGTTCTTCAACGTTTGGAAGCTGCTGGACTATCGTCAACTCCACTCATTATTTTTGCTCTTTTGTTATTAAGCCAATACCAAGTAGAGTGCTCGGCGCCCTGCGAAATGCTTAAAAAATGTTTCTGTAGAGGAATTGCGGCTACAACCTGAAAGCTTCACATACTCATGCCCCAGTAGGTAGGTAATTAAGCCGCCAAACGTGCAGAAGGACACTAAAATCAAAAAGTGCGTCATATACAGGTTCGTACAGATGAGAACACAGTACGTTTTTAATGTAGGAGGCATAAACTTTTTTGTAGCGTATATTTCTTTAGAATTTTTCAAAAATATCAAAACATGTTGCCACTTACTTATTTAGTTCAATAAAACTTTCAATATTTCCGTTCGAACACAAATTTTATTATAACATTTTTGTCTGTTTACATCACCCTATCATGAACGGTAACGCCTAAATCGAAAAAGTCACCCTTTATAAAAGTTTTTACAGTTATTCGGATGGCAATAGTGAATGAATTGTATTTTTAAAGCCAAGTGTAAAGCAATCGCGATCAGAGCCTATTTTTCGTCAAAGCGGGCCCTTACTCAAACCCGGGCACCTATTTTTTGAACTGTAAGCTACGCAACATTGATTTTAATATGCTTTAATAAGTACTATTTAGAAAGTAACATAAAAAACAAATAACAAAACAAAGAAAACAACAATAACAAACATTCTAAAAAGAAGTCTTAAACAAAACAGCTGCAAACAAAAAAACATTCCTTTTTGACATGTATATCTCCACATAAAGTCTGAATCATATTACTTGACGTATGATTGAAATAATCTACGCATTATATTTGTTTGATGTCTCTCTCGCACGCAACCAGTTGATATGGCTGCTAATAATATATTAACGTAAGATGAAATAATCAAGATTTTCCATTGTAACTCTTTATTTCACTCATTCTCATTTTTAATGTTGGGTAACAATGTATTTGTAAGTCTCTGCTTGTTTCGTACTAATTAGTAAACAATTCAAGAATCAATCGTACCCCTAACCACATAAATTTTGAAATACTATATATGCATTTCGGCAGCTAAGCTGCCATCTTCAGTAGCAGGGAAAAACCTATAGTAATAAAAATAGCAAAAACAACATTAATGCAAAAAAAAAACAACAACAACAACAACAATTATATATATGACAATAATAATAACAACAATAATGATGATGTGAAACAATGATAGTGACAATAACAATAATATAGGTCAGATATTTTCTGCTCACCACTCCGAAAGAATCGAAGTGCACTCGATCATCTCTGAAGCTAGAATGAACTCCGCACGGAGACAATCCCCAATATATACTTAAAGTGACGTAGCACTGACGTTAGTTGTGACATCAACATTAATCACACTGGGATTGAACATTCAATATCCGGGCATACGCTCATTTTTATACCACTCTATTCTTATTTTCACTATCACAAATGTACAAAAAGGTTGTCATTGCCATCTTTACTGCAGTTTCAATTAAAATATCCTATCTTCAGGATAATTGACTTGAATGAAACAAAAATAGAAAATGAATCCCATATTACCAAATAACCTCGAAGGTGAAAATAAAAATAGAGTGGTATAAAAATGAGCGTATGCCCGGATATTGAATTTTCAATCCCAGTGTGATTAATGTTGATGTCACAAGTAACGTCAGTGCTACGTCACTTTAAGTATATATTGGGGATTGTCTCCGTGCGGAGTTCATTCTAGCTTGAGAGATGATCGAGTGCACTTCGATTCTTTCGGAGTGGTGAGCAGAAAATATCTGACCTATATTATTGTTATTGTCACTATCATTGTTTCACATCATCATTATTGTTGTTATTATTATTGTCATATATATAATTGTTGTTGTTGTTGTTGTTGTTGTTGTTGTTGTGGTTTTTTTTTTTTGCATTAATGTTGTTTTTGCTATTTTTATTACTATAGGTTTTTCCCTGCTACTGAAGATGGCAGCTTAGCTGCCGAAATGCGTATATAGTATTTCAAAATTTATGTGGTTAGGGGTACGATTGATTCTTGAATTGATTATTTAACCACAGTCTCTTACATCTTAATCCTTCTAATTAGTAAAGTTATCATGGAAACTAGTATTAGTGTCACAGTACCGTCAATGTCGAAACAAATTAGTTCACATCACATGCACGTGTCAACCCATACGAGAGGTTATATTATTCAGACTTTACATAAGAATTAAATTAAAATTTTAAGAAAATCAGATTTTTCTTTTGCGCATTTTTAATTCTGAAAAATTGTTAATACCTAATTTTGCTCGAATCTAGTTTTTCTTATATATCACTTTCCACATTAAGAAGTGCCAAAGATGACACATTTTCCTGACTCAAAGAATTTCTCAAATAAGATTTTAAAAGTTTAAAATGATAGGTCGCCAGAAGCGTTAAATATTGGTATTGACAAATATTTGCGCAATAATGTCTCAACATTGGGAAATGTTGAGGCGGTGTTATAGTTTCAATCCAAAACTGTAACATTCTTGAGTATTCTGGGCAATGTTGTTCGATTTACAAATATTTGTAATATTCTTTCTCGGATTTTTTTCTTCTTGATAATTCCATGATTAATTCATTGAAAATGATAAAAAGGTGTTTATTTTAAAGTTTTCGTGGCCACACAAAAGAAATGTCTTTAGAAGAACCTTTTTCAAAACATTGTTTTCTTTTCCGCTTTCTGAGTAATTTCCGACGTAATTTCGTCCTTATATGACGTGTTGTTAGGCTGCACCTTTTTTGCCTCTACCTCAATTTCCCAAAAACTTTCTCTCAGATTTTTAACGAAACAAATGAAACTATTGTAAAGTTCAGAAGCCACAAACAGGTCATTTTTAATTATTTCTTGTAGGTTGCATTAATTCTTTCTAAAATTTTTGACCAAGTAATAGTCGTAAGGGCAAATTCGAATTAATCAAGCTTTTGTAAAATATCCTTCGCTTCTGTTGTGGTGGACTTCTTTTGGTTTTCGTCTTCATGCAACTGGGTTAAGGCCATTTTAATTTCATCGAATCCAAGGGCGATAGATTTGACAGCGTCGGCTTTGGCGGACCATCTGGTATCACAAGTTCTTTTTACTAATTTCTTAGGTTTTGCCGCCTCTAAACACCTTTGAAGTACACTCCATTTTTGTTATCATATATTTTTTATTTTTCAAATGAAATAAGTAAGTATATACTTACCTACAAGTGCAAATAAATTAACTGAAATAGCATTTTTAATATATAAAATGCACAAAGGTGTCTGAAATGGAACTGTTGTTTGGAGACGCGTCGCGTCGGAAGCCGTTATTCCATATAGCTCTATTCGAGGCTCTATTGCCCTCGCGCTTATAGCAAGCAAGTATGGAAAATCAACATAGGAAATTGTAAATAGTCAAAGGCTATCTAGTTGTATGTAGGAACCCACATTGCTTTAAGTGAAATTATTTATAAAATTTTGGACAATCCCTGAACGATTTAACTTCTTAGAACTGAAAACTTTTACGGGAAATGCATGATTTTCCCTTTCAAAAGTTGAGCTTAACGTCTAGAAGCTGCTTTTTAATTTATATAGAATTATTTTTCTCCCTAACTTTTCCCCATCCTTCTTAGCACAGTTCTAGTTTTTTACGCCTTGGAAGTAATCTTTCCTTTTTGGCACAACGACTATGATCCGCCGATGATCCGTATGTAATCTTCTCGGATCTCACCTGTCTGGTATACAGCTAACTAGCTTAAATAAACGATCTCTTACCTCTTTAAATAACGTTTTTGTTAAAAAATGCCGATTTTCCCAAAATTTTACGTACCTAGGTATATGGTCATAGTTGTTCAGAATGCAGAATAACTTTTCTTAATGGGGAAAACCCGCAAATTTTGAAAATGATCCTATTGAATAGTTTACTATCCAAAACAAATTCCGCAATTTTCGCTTTTTATATTTGAGACTTATTTTCGTCATAATTAAATACGAAACGTGCATCACACAATATTTGAATGACGCTGTGACGTACGGGGCCTACAGATTAGGTAGGGATGTCTTGGTTTATTATGCTGCTTTTCTAGTTGCATGTTTTTCTTTTAGCACGGCGCATAATCAAAATTTTTACGTGGTACGCGATACATATTCTACTTGTGCTTGACATTACAGTACTAAAATTTATAAATTAAATTAAGCGGGTCTTCCCCATTATATTTTGTCGTATTTAGAATAGGAAAGATATACTTTACCCGAGTACAAAATGTTTTCTTATCTACCGCTAAGATCTCCTTGATTGAAGATTTTTTTAAATATGCTTAAAATTAGTTTTAATCCATAAATATGAAATTGCCATTAAACGAAATCTTCTGTTACACCTCTTGTTGCATCAATTAATAATAATAATAATAATGACTTTATTGGTATAACAAACTGCATATACATATTGTTTAGTGTTGATTATACATATACCTGTTACACCAAATGGCGAAGTTCATCTTGTGGATACAGTGTAACGTTAATTTTCGCTTTAGAACATTCTCTCTATTTTTAACGTTTTATTATAGACTAGTACTTACATCATGCTCATATTAACATACTTGCATTCCTATTTTAGGTCTTTCACTTATATTTAGTTTCTTATTTGCTTTGATTGTCACTGTTCCTATTTCTTGCCTCGCTCTCCGATTATGCCTCCGTCTATAGTCTGTTTGAGTTTCTATCGATTTGGTTGAGGGTAGAACTGTCTTAAAATTATTAATTCTAGTTAGCTTTTCTATTCTAATAGGGTTTGTCTCACTTACCTGCTATCGTTGTCCTCTTATTGTCTCTGTATTTGGTAGTTTAGTTTGCTGGATGTCGCTGCATACGTTGAGTCTTGAAATTGTTCATCTTTCATATTTATCATTTGCTGAGCCTACCTTAGGAGGAATGCCGTTCCCTTTTCACGATTTGATCGTATAGTTGTTCATTTAATAGCCTCCAATTTGTTGTTCTTCTGTTGTCAGATTTTTTGAGGTTAAATTTTCGTCGTGATAGTTACTTTCGGTTCTGCCAACTTGTGCAGGACATTTTCCCATTTAGATGCTCAGTGGCGCGCCCTCTCATTTTCATTTTCCCTGTCTCATCTTTCGGTTCTTTATCCATTGTCTTATCTATTCTTCTGTCTCTTGAGACCTCTTTATGACTTTTCTTATTGCTATCTTCCTTTATTTTGGGTTTGCAAGTCGTTTTAAGCTTTCTTTTCTTTAGTTACCTATTCTATTACCGGTGACGCCTCTGGAAGATTTGGAAATCTAGGGTACTTCTGGGTACATTTGTAGTTTCGGATGTGGCTACCTTGTATTTTATTAGTCGGCGGTTTTTTTGGAATTTCCGTTTTTCTGATTTGCTTCGACATTTTTCACTCTTCCTGTTGATCTTCTCGTGAGTGGGCGGTGTTTCCAAGTTTTGTGGAATTCAGTTTTCTAGCCAGTTATGGGATTTTCTTGGTGCACCTCTTGAAGATGTCGGTTTATTGTAGTTGTAGAAATCGTCATCTGCTCCATTTTTGGGATTTAGATTCACGTTTGAGGTTCAGCAGGATTTGTCAAGGAGAAACCCCACGTGGTGAGTGTCTTATTTTTCATCTTTTATTTAAATCTTCAGTCATCAGTGTTGTTTCCATTCCTTTTTCTTATTTTCTCGTCTAATTTGTCTTTTCGGCATTTTAGGATTTTTCCGGGGGAATGATTTTTCCGGGGGAATGATTTTTTTTTCGAGGGAGCGATTTTTCCGTGCAGACTTTGGTTCTGATGTACTCTCCGACTCTCCCCATGTTTCAAGCGCCGATCACCTGGTGCTGAGCTGCAAGTCTGATTAGTTGTAGCAGCTGACCTGCTTATCATCTGGAAGGTCAGATATAAAGTTTGATTATTACGTCGCCTGTCCGTCTGGAACATCGCGTCCAACGGCTGGTTTTTATGTAGCGCCCGTCACAGCTTTTTGTGTCAATTTTGTGTTCGTTCTTTTGTGACTTCGCGTCGCCCGTCCGTTCGAACTTTCGCCTCGTTCGGCTATTGTTAATAATGTAGTTGCCTGGCCACGGCGTGTTGTGGTCATCTGTTTGTTTATTTTTGAACAAAATCTGTTGGGTACTTTTTAAAAATTTAATTTGTTTGCCATAGTATAATTTCCGTAGTTAAGTAGTTTATCTTGTTTAAAATTCATTTAGTCAATAATAATTTTGGTTCAATTTGTTTATAGTCACTTCAATAATTTTGCTGTTCGTAAATTCCATTTTGACTTTATAGTAATATCTATTTTTTTGTGTCGAGATTTAGCGACAATCGATACTCCCGTTTGCTTCTGACTTCATTGTTGTAGTTAGCGTGCGTGCGATTGACCCGTCGGTGCGCTGCGCGTGCGGAGCTCCATTCGTGTAGTGTATTTACCGCGTCATCCGCGCCTATTTTTGATTTTCCCTTTTTTAGCGCAACGTTAGTACCGGGTGTCTGAATTTCACCCAGGTTTATGTTCATTGTTTTTTTATATTTATATATGCATTTATTCATTGATAATTATTTTTGTTGATATCAATTGTTTTTTTGTATTATTATATATATATGTGTATTGTCAGATGTTGCCATGTCTGGGTTTCCTACCTATTTTGTTTTTTTATTATATGATAATATACTATTTGACTACATTTTTTCCTTTTGTTACTGTTTGCCCTATTGTGTACCAGCGGCTTTTAGGAGTTGTAGTCGTTGTGTGTTGGCTACAGAGGATCAGCCAACAACTCCTTGGCGCCCTTTTCCTGTTTTTAGCCCACCCCATCTTCGGCTTCGAGCATAGCTGCGGCAGGATCCTCCATTGTGGCGTTAGTCTTTTAGGTTACGTCACAACAGATATTCACAAGATGCTCTTCCACTCATTGCGTATCTGCTCCTGGATAGCTTCTGCCGCCCCTAACTTGATTTCTAAATAATAATAATAATAATAACTGATTTTTTTATAAAGAACTGCTGCAGCGGTCCATCATGTTGAGTACTTGCAAAATAATAGAAAATTAATGAATTTTAGTAAGTAAATCGAGAAGTAAATTCAATAGTTTTAACTTTTACCTTGGAAAGACGCCCGTAAAAGTAAAGTACATAGTACGAGGCTGCAAGAAAACAAAAACAATAACAACGACAATAATAATAATAACATTAATAATAATATTTTTATTGTCATATTGCAAGTAATAATTAGTATCGTAATCTTGCTCAACAAGAAAGTAGTTTATTTGATATCTTCCTAGGTTTCCTGGTATCTCCCGTGTATAGTATCCCGCGTATATGGTATTTCCTAACGTGCTAATCAAATACAGTGTTTGCGATGGTTAGATTATGTTTATCGCAAAAATCTATCAGTCGAACTCCCATATCGTTCCTGTTACTTAATCCAAAGATCCCGATTATTCTACCTTCTCTCCCTGTACTTACAATAATAATTATTATTAAAAATCTGAAGTTATTAAATTTTCGTACCCCTTCACAAAATCTAGCACATATTCGATATCGCTGTAAACTGCCTATATACTGTAATTAGATGCGGGCATATGACATATAGACATTTTTGTTGACCTCAAGGTATACTGAGTACAAAAATAAATTGATTTAAAAAAACATTTTTAAAAACAAGCTTTTATTTAAATGCTCTGAAAAGAAGAAAATAAACTTTCAAATAAATCAAACCAAGGCAAACCCATAATTTTGTTACAGTATACAATTGCATATGATATAAAAGCTTGTCGCGAGAATATAAATATATCTTGAAAGTAATTCTAAGTAGAAAATATATTTTTCTATAAAAGAAATTTACACACGAAAATCTCGCCAGAAAGTAGAAATTGTATTTTTCTATGAAAGAAATTTACACACGAAATTCTCGCGACAAGCTTTTATATCATATGCAATTGTATACTGTAACAAAATTATGGGTTTGCCTTGGTTTGATTTATTTGAAAGTTTATTTTCTTCTTTTCAGAGCATTTAAATAAAAGCTTGTTTTTAAAAATGTTTTTTAAATCAATTTATTATCTGTTTAGTTTTCGCTGGACATGTTTCTGAGTCTGTTCATTTCAATTAATGCGTCATTGTTGCACGGTCGTTTGCCTGTTAATTTACTACAATCTAGTTCTTCTACAAGGAGACCTTCTAGTGACTTGACCCTACTTAAAGCCACATAATGCTTGGCCAGCAGCGAAAAGCTTTGAGCCTAAATAGACAACGGCATGGTCGACAGGACTACCTTGCATTTTGTGTACTGTGCAAGCCCAGCATAATATAATAAGCAACATTCTTCGTTCAGCAGTGCCGTGACTATATTTAGCCGGAAATTGCACAGATTTGGGCTGAATATTGAATTTAGTGTGATGTCACTAACTTTATCGTTTTCTACTCTTCAAGCCCCGTATTAAGAAGGTTGCAGAGAAAATATAATCCGCCATCTTGGAGCGGCAACCATATTGAATTTAGTGTGATGTCACTAACTTTATCGTTTTCTCCTCTTCAAGTCCTTTCATTTGGTACCCATATTAAGAGGATTGAAGAGAAAATATAATCCGCCATCTTGGAGCGGCGGCCATATTGAATTTAGTGTGATGTTACTAACTTTATCGTTTTCTCCTCTTCAAGCTCTTTCATTTGATACCCATATTAAGCTGGTTGCAGAGAAAATATAATCCGAATATTGCATTGTCACCACAACTAAAGGTGTCTGCAAAATTTCAGCTCAATCGGATGACAAGAAGTGGTTCTACTTCAGCTTGCAAGATTTGACCCAAACAAACTAACAAACATACATACATACATTCATACATTCATACATACATACATACATACATACATACATACATACATACATACATACATACATACATACATACATACATACATACATACATACATACATACATACATACATACATACATACATACATACATACATACATACATACATACATACATACATACATACATACATACATACATACATACATACATACATACATACATACATACATACATACACACACACACACACCCACACACACACACACACACACACACACACACACACACACACACACCCACACACACACATACATACATACATACATACATACATACATACATACATACATACATACATACATACATACACCCATACATACATACATACATACATACATACATACATACATACATACATACATACATACATACATACATACATACATACATACATACATACATACATACATACATACATACATACATACATACATACATACATACATACATACATACATACATACATACATACATACATACATACATACATACATACATACATACATACATACATACATACATACATACATACATACATACATACATACATACATACATACATACATACATACATACATACATACATACATACATACATACATACATACATACATACATACATACATACATACATACATACATACATACATACATACATACATACATACATTGCAAGTTAAATAAAAGCTTGTAATAAACTCACTGAGGTATGAAGGTTACACAATAAGCGGTACATCAAAATTGGTATCAAGAATCAAATGCCGATGACAATATACGAGCTGTTTACCCTGTGTGCTAGTAGGTACAGGAGAGACTGATATAATCAAACGAACCAAAAGCTTTCCAATTCCTGCAAGGAATGAAAATTCTCCTCGAAATTCTCGCAGTCATGGCATAAACTTGTCAATGACAGTACTTATTTAATTTATTCACTTTGCTTATTATTTTATTTATTTATTTAAAGTTGAGATATTCGATGATGGGGTAGAAAAGCTTGTCAATTTAGACAATAAGGGTGTAAATATATTTATCTACGCCCGTCAATTAAGAACTTCTCAACTCACTCATTTTGGGTGCGTTAAGGAGTTCATTACCGCACTCTTATTTTTATCGCACTGCTTTTCAACCAATCAAATTAAGTCAATTACAGTAGCATTAAATCTCGCATTAAATATAATAATATGTCAATTTTCACAACCGCCATCTCGATGTGTCGCCAGTTTCAATGTTCTGATTTTCTCTATACATAAGTCATGACAAATGTCAAATTATAATTAGGAACCGTTTATTTTCACTTTTTAGGGGCGTAGATAAAAATTTGTACGATATACGTGTAATAACGCTTTATTAACGTACTTATGCCATTACCCAAACTTCGCATGCGTACGTTAATAAAGCTCATATCCCACTTATATCGTAAATAACTATTATATTTTGCGAATCTTTAATGGCCCTGGGCAAGTTGTTGTATTTTTTCCCCCACCAACATAAAGTTCTCAGTCCGAAGACTGGTTGGACGCGTATCTTCATCCTTTCCT